>JAPDVR010000001.1:20966685-21539185 GCA_026230005.1 Gila orcuttii
GCTCTTGTTTGATGATAACCATTAGTCTCATCTTAAAACATATGATTCAGACTTTTGGACAGATTGTTCACGATGGGCTCTATATTTTTCATCACCTCTCCCCCTGCACACTTCTGATCTATTTTCCATCCCAGAGGCCATTGCAGGGAGCTCTGGGTTACTAGGTCTGGTCTTACAGACACTGCCAAGCAGGCTGGAGTTACATGTTCACAGCTGGCTCCGGATCAGCCATTGAGTTCACGGCTCTGTGCGCGAGCCAGGCAGGGCCTGTGTGTGACATAGCACGTCTGAGGCAGACTGCAGGTGCTCCCTCGCTGCCACACAGGGCTCTTTTAGCGGCTGCCTCATTAGCATGGATCACGTCAATGCTCAGATCAGGCCTCTCGTTGCATTAGTCATTGGAAAGAACAAATTAACACTGGTGAGCAAGTATATCCAAGTAGGGAAAAGAATGAGCCTCTATCTGCCTCTGGTCTTAATCAGTTCAAAAGTTATTTTAAGACCCTTTTTTTTTTTTTAAAGAAGTCAAAAATGCTTACCAAGGTTGCATTTATTTAATCAAAAATTTAAATATTATTACAATTTGAAATATATATTTTAAAATGTAAACTATTCCTGTGATGGTAAAGCTGAATTTTCAGCATCATTACTCCAGTCCTCAGTGTCACACGATCCTTCAGAAATTATTCTAATATGCTGATTTGGTTCTTTTTGTGTCAACAAAATTACTGACAAAAGTGGTCAATTACAAAGTTTTTTTTTTATTTATTTTATCAACAAAAATCCTTAGTCAATAATGTTTTGGATTGACTTCCTTAAGTGGCGTAAGCTGAAACGGAACAGTTAATGTATGCTGGTTTAAATTGGCTCTTTCTCATCAACTAAATTTAGAGGCCATTTCAGTCCAAGTAAAATGACTGAAATAAATGAATATAACAAAAGAATGTGTGCATGAACACATTGCTCAATGCTCAAAGCACATTTACAGTCCCTAAATTTACAAAAAATAAATGATTACAGTAGTTGACTTGGGAAAAGTTTTCAAAGGTTGTCTTGTAAAATGTAGTGTGCCTGACCCAAGACTTAAACCCAGTCTGAGTGGCTGTGCTATAAAAAGTTTTTTGTTTGATTAATTGTTCAGAGCAGAAAACTGATTTTAAGAAAGCCCAGGCTCATGCCATAGCATGATACCAACAGCAGTGAATCTGTCAACCTTTAGTACTCTTCCTTTTCACGTCAAAATTCATCTGACAGACACATTCCTGCAGTGCACAGCGGTTGCTGGCTGTTTGTTGGGACTCCCAGCCATGCATGCAAACAGTGAGCCCTTTTACCCATTGGAAAAAACAAAAAAGAAAAAGTTTTCTGAACATCATTGTTTTCCTAATCCAGACGCCAGTGGCCTTCACCGGCTCACTGATCCCTAGAGGATTTTCCTGTTTCCGTTAGACACCATTAGGCACTTCAACAGCATGGGGTTGTTTGAGATTTACAGCACTGAAGTTAGAAAGGCCCACACATTTGAAGCTGAATTGCAGACACACACGTTTAATGCTTTTATTTGTAATGCCAATGCCCATTCTTGGGGTTTGGGAATTGGATGGAATAATTGAAACCGGTGCAACTGGTTTCCTCAGCCAAATGCTTCGAACTTGGTTACTGCTGAGCACAGTGGTCGAACTTACAAAGGAAAGAGGTCTTGGTCTTTATTCTACAATTGTTTATGGCGACAGAGAATTTCGATAATATTTACCACATGGTAAAAGAGCCTTATCTCACTGTTTCCAATTTAAAACTTTTTTAAAAATCGCATTAACAACTGTTTACCAATAGTTAAGTGAAACATTTCAGAACAACCAACTGCTGTGAATTATGTGAGAATTTCTCCACAACGAACAGAATGGGCGGAGATGATTCCCAAAAAGATAACTCGCTTCACATTGTTCCTTAGGATGCTGGATTTGTTTGCTTACTTGTGACTAATTGCAATCCACTGGTTCACAGTTTCCAGCTTCTAGGTTTCCCAGTATCTAGTTCTCTCTTAAACATTAATTATTAAATAGCCTGAATTATGTAAGATTTAGATCGTGCCTTCTCAACCGTGTGAAAAGATTAACTCATTGTGTTGTTTGTGCTTTGACGAATGCTGTAATCATCATGGTTGAGCTGGTCATCTCATCTAAGTGCTGGGTTTCACAATGATGATTACATCAGGTCACATGATAGGCCATTGTATCCTCTGCACCCACAGTCACACAGTGCTCTGCTCCACACAGTGGTACTGTTTGTAAGGCTGTCTGTGGTAATGTTGTTTTTGCTGGGGAGCCATTGAGGTATTTTGAGGCTGGATGATATGACAGAGGCTTCTCAGTATGGCGTTCTGACAATACGCATGAAAGCCTGACTGAAGCAGGACCAGTGCACAGTTGGAGATTGTGCTGCTTCTTTGAGGTAAAGCCACAGAATGTCTGACTCAACTGTTCAATGGCGTACAGTGAGCATCGCACTGTACTATAGGCCGTCACGACTCAGTCAAGATTGCGAGGGAGACCGGCCAAACCCATCTCGACGTTACACAATGAATATTCATGAGGACAACCCGAGACTGTATTTACTGGCTTGGGAGTATTTGACTCCAAAATTAGTTTGTGATGTGCAACAAACCATATAAAAAGTGTTGATGATACTTCAGCATAAGGTTTAATAAGGTTAAAGCATTTACTTATCTAGATTAATGCTAATTTATAACAGTATTGTTGATCATAATTTTTGTTCTAATTTGTCCAATACCAATGCTAATTTGTTGTGAACTATTGTTGGAATTTGAAAAAAAAAAATCCAATGTAATTTATACTTGTGATGGCATATTCAGGGTCACATGATCCTTCAGAAATCATTCTGATTTGGTGCTCAAGAAAATTTGTAATACCTTTTTTTCAGGATTCTTTGATGAAAAAAAGTTCAAAAGAACAGCATTTATTTGAAATAGATTGCTTTGTAAGACTGTAAAATCTTTACTGTCACTTTTCACCAATTAAATCTGTCTTTGCTGAATAAAAGTATTAGTTTCTTAAAGAAAAAAAAAAACTTTTACTGACCCCAGACTGCTTAATATGTAGAAATTTACATTAACCAAGATTAATAAATGCTGTAACCGTATTTTTCATTGCTATTTCATGTTACCTTATGCATTAACCAAAGTTAATGTTTAGAAAGTGTTACCAAAGTGTAGAAAATAAGGGCTGTTTACTGAGTTACACAATCAACACAATTATGAAATGATTAGGTTGTAACAAGGATTGTGTTTGTTTTTCTCACTAACAGAGGATTCATCCATGGCCCTAAAGGTGGTCTCCTATATTCTGATTGGCGTGGGCTCATTCTCCATGATTCTGGGATTTCTGGGCTGTCTGGGGGCCATATATGAGATCCGCTGTTTGCTCGGATTGGTAAGACACAAAAATGAACCAGGCCTAAATGTTCAGCACTATTTTTATCTATCCTAATTGAGTTTTGTGTGTGTGTAAATCATGTTTTTTATGTAAACTCAGTGCAACTTCTGCTGTCATGTGGAAATTTGCCTTGCTGAGCAATTTCATGTCACACGATCCGAGTATACTGGACAGAACCAGCTGTTGCGTTTCTGTTGCACATATATGCGGACTGTGCAGTACATATGTGAGACCGACATATGTGGTGGGGGTGCACATGGATCTGTGATATCTGAATGCACTGTCTTTTTCTTTCTCTACAGTACTTCACCTGTCTGTTGCTCATCCTCCTTGGTCAAGTGTCTGCTGCCGTTCTCATCTACTTCCAGCGTGATTCGGTGAGTTAGTGAACGCCATAATGTGGCTGCCGTAAAGGGATTGCTCATGCAAAAATGAAAATTCTGTCATCATTTACTCACCCTCATGTCATTCCAAACCTGTATGACCATATTTCCTCTTTGGAATGCAAAAGAAGATATTTTGAAGAATGTTTTGTAACCAAACAATTGTGAATCCCTTTTTATTCTATTGTATGGTCAGAAAATATAGTGAAAGTCAATGGGAACCTAAATAGTTTTGTATCTTCAAAATATCTTCTTTCGTGTTCTATAGAAGGAAAACATTTTCATCAAGCCTGTCATCAAAATGTTTTTTGGAGTGCAAGACACTTATGGCTTGCATGTTCTGTGCCGTTAAAACACTTCAGAAAAGTTGAAGCCAAAACTCCATGTGTTCCATTTTCCAGCTAGATTTCATTTTGAAGGTTTTGTTGAGATTTCTGGAACAGCTGGAAAAGAGGTCAAGAGAATCAGTTGCTGAAAATGAAATTATATCGCCCCCTACCGCACATACAAAAAAATACACATGGAGTCTTTGCAGGGCATTTGAGGATCGCTGTTGTTGAACAGACCTTCCTCATGATGACCCATGAGGGAGAGAAAAATCACACAGGAGGAAGATGAGCAAAGGGTTGACCACACACAAACACTTCACGCATACCTCCACCTAGGTCAGCCAGCAGCAAGTGTCTCTGAGGACACTATAGGAAGCATCTGAGCAGGATATGCAGTAAATCACAAAGTATTTGGAGCAGGTAGATGATAGACGTTGTCCTTTTTTTGCTTATCTTTCATTTTAGACAAAAATGCAAACCGGTTTGGAGGCTAATACAGAAGATACAATACTTCCAATACAAATGCAACACATGCTTTTCTCATGGGAAAAGGAGACATTGTTCCATTTTAGTAGCTTAGTAACTTTTTTCTCAGTCAGCAATGTGAATCTTATGTCAAATACCTGGGGCTAGAACAATAAACCACTGACCATTTTAACTTTCATTGCAGTTGAGGAAGGAGACAAGCGAAATTGTGTCCCAAGTCATAGAAAACTACACCGGACAGAACAAAACCGCAGAGCAGGCCTGGGACTACCTACAGAGAACAGTGAGTTGAGAATGGGCGAAACTCATGGGTTGTCTTTAATTCAAGCTTGAGACGTGTATTAAATGTCATTCGAATGTATTGCCATGAAAAAAAACTGGTTTCTGTGGGAGGTTCAAGCTTTGGAATGTAGAAATGCTTGTTGGGTTGACCGAGTTTAACCTTTCACAACATTATGACTGTTCCCTGCTCATTTTCTTGTATGATGGAGAGATTTTAATGGGTTGAATAATCCTGGTTTATCGTTAAGTAGGGCTGGGAAAAAAATCGATTTGATTTAAAAATCGAGTTGGTAGGTCAAATTGATTCATATTTAGCCAACATTATAAAATGCTTCATGCCCTGTTGTTTCTTGTTTGTGTGTCTCAGATGCAGTGTTGTGGCTGGCTGGGAAGTGAGGACTGGGATGTGAACCATATGATAAAGAACAGTTCAGAGAATTTGTACTCATGCTCCTGCCACAATGCTTCCCTCCAACCATTTAATGGCACAGATAGCGGCTTCTGTTTGGACGCATCTGATAAATTGCCCATCTATGAGACGGTATGGGAAATATTAGTTATCACTTAGTCATTTTAGCGTGTTAAGTGAATCTCTCCATGTTTCCCTATTTTTTAGTGTAATTGTGTGTTGTTAAAAGGATAGTCCAACCCTACATAAAAAATGGGGTTCCAAAGCTGTATGACTTTCTTTCTTCTGTGGAACACAAAAGAGGATATTTTGAAGAATGTTGGTAACCAGTTTCAGGCCCATTGACATTCTTCAAAATATCTTTTGTGTTATTAACAAAGTTATTAATACCTGTTTATTTAATCATTTTATGAATTTTGAGGTGGATGATTTCAATAACAGTTTAGTTCAGGTGAATCATGTTATGACAGAGTGTTTTTCTGTCTTCATCAGGGCTGCATGGATAAGGTGGGGAGCTGGCTCTTCAAATATTATGGCATTATTTTGGGAATCTGCCTTGGTGTGGCTGTCATTGAGGTATGTTGTATGTCCTCCGGCCAAGGCATCATGAACAATACGCCTGTGTATTACTAAGAAACCATGGGGTGTTTTATTATCAATTAATTTTTTAAGCTTCATTGGGCAATGAAATGTAACATGACAATTTTCTGTAGATTACACATTTCTACAGTGACTTTTTTTCTCCTACAGCTCCTTGGTATGATACTTTCTATGGGCCTTTGCAAGACTGTACACCAAGAAGACTACACCAAAGTGCCAAAGTACTGAGGAGGAAACACGGACACTTGCACACAAATGTATTCAGTCCTTCCTTATTTGCTTGGAACAACAGATCTCCCTCTTTTTCTACAGTATATACAGTGTTTCCAAAAGATAAACTTTAGGGTTGTGTTTAGTAATGAGATTTCACTCTTAGTCAGTAACACTATCGCCTGATATATATATATATATATATAATCAAATCTTTTTAGTCCAGTTTGAATAGCCCATTGTAATGACAGTCTGAATTGTAGAACTTGAAAGCTGCCCACGTAAATTAATGAAAAGCGTATGACAAGTCCTGGTGCCCATCAATTGTCTATTTATACAACAACACTTTTTAACACCCAGGCTGGCCTACAACATATTTGCTTTGACATTTCTTCATTATAGTGACCCAAACTATGAGTTAATAGCCTATTAAACTTTGGTTTATGCTTTATAGACAACGGAAAAACCACAAAGGCCTGCTTTTGTAAAGCAAGGGACTTTTCTTTAGATATTTAGCATGTGTTTGTTTTGTGTGTACATAGACTGACACAATCTCCACCCTGCCCCAGTGGCATGTCCCAAATAACAAAGTTGGCTGTGTTATAGTCTGTCATTTATGTTTGTACATCAGTGTTGTTGCGTTTGTTTATATTTTTTAGTGTGTATATATTTTTAGCTTTCATTTGCATGTTGATTTTGACAAGTCTTGGGAGTCAAAATGTTCCCTATTTTTGTACAGATGATAAAGTTTATCTTTTTTCTACATGCTTTGAGCTGAGCATATCTGTATGAGCATATTTGTAAGGAAGTAAAATATAAAGCTGTTCCTTGATGATGTGAACCGAAATGAAGATTAGCCCCCAAAGTTGACTGCAGACTTGATTTTATTTTATTTTTGATTGCATTGATTCTAATTTAACTGGTTTACTCTGGCACCGCTATGACTTTAATTGTATACTTGTTATGACAAGTATAAATGGAAAAATGCTAACAGTGTTTTCTTTGTCATCTTTAATAGTTCTGTTACATACTAAACATTTTGGGTTCTTAATAAAAGGTAAAAACTTATTTGACTGTTTTAATGTTAAAAAAAAAAAAATTTGAATACAGTCCCCAATCAAGTAATTATACAATGATAAAAGTATTGTAACTACATGTACCTTTCTTAAGCTGAATGTGTTACAATAAATGACTCACCACACCCATTTGTGCTCAGTGTGTTTATTCACCATGTACTTTTGCCAGATCTTCACTAGGTGGCAGTAGCACATCTGTTCTACTCTATGGTTCTACTTAATAAAGTAAACTAGGAAGTGGTGGTCAACATCTCATATTTGCATAATAGGCAAGTAAATAAAAACATACCCTGTGTTACTAAATCACCACAAACAAAACTTTAAGTAAACTGCATTACAAAAATCTAATAAAATATCATTGCTTGTGGTTTTTGTTCTGCAGCAGATGGTGGTCTTCCTCAGTGGTCATGGTGGTCTGTGTTTCTCCTCAGTGTTTATGTGAGGTCTTAAATGGCATGACCCACCCTTCTTTCTCTCAACAATAGAGGGTTCATTGCCACCTGTCGCCCCCTTCATATCCGGCCTGCCATGCCATCCTGTTTTCAGAAGACCATGTCCATGACTTTCCAGTCTTGCCCAGGAGTCACACACATAGATACTCATGATCAACTTATCTTTTTTTAGAAACATGTCAAGTGCTCTGAATGTAGTAGTAATAATAATAATACACATAAATGCAGCATACTATGGATTTTCATGCTGAAAACATTCAGTAGGCTACAGTGTGTTCTTTTTTTTTTTTTACCTGAGCATTTAGGGTCTCCATTGATCTATGGTAATGCAGCTCAAAGAGGATGTCGGTTTCCTCTCCCATCCTTCCGGTAATGTTCTGTTCCAGGTCTCCAGAGCTACACTTGTAATTATAATGCTGTAGGGATGACATTGGAGCTGAGCTGTCTTTTGTCAGAAAGCAGTCTGGAATATCGCTCTGATCATGTACTGCTAGTCTGCCAAACAACAACAGCTGCGGCTCTTTGCTGTAATAGCTTTCATAGACAGCAGAATTATTTCATCATGTAGCTGTATACAGCTGCAGAATGCTGACGTTTTTATGAAGTTTAGTTTTGAAACTGCATTTTATAAGCAATATCTACAGTCAAACATGGTCACTATGAGAAAGAGCAGCTGACAGGAAGCCACAGAGACATACACGAGACAGAGCTGTCATTCACACACACTCACTCTCTTGTGACCGAGTCATACTCTGCTCACCCTCATTGAATTTAATCTAATTTCACTTCACAGAGATGGCTAATGAAGGGGAGGAGGAAGTCCACTAATAAAATGAGAACCAAAGGGAAGTTCAAAAAGTCAAATCAGCTCTGAACTACACTTTAAACATAATCCATGGTATTTTCTTCTGCTGAGCATCAGCCCGAGTTATTTTAGCCCATAAAAAATTAAATAAAAAAGAAATCGTGTTCACTTTATTACCCATGATGCTATACAGGAAATCACACCAATCAGAGAGTCAAAAAAGGCAAAACACGGCAAAATAGCTCTGTTTTGCTGCCCCATCCCATGAGGCACTGCAAATGGCAGAATTGAGTCGATCTCTCTATGCATTCAAAATAGTTGAATGTTTGTTAAATATATTGTTTTTTAATGCATAATCAACATTTGCAAATGAGTAGTTTATGTAATTAATTCAAGTAATTTCCCTATTGTTTTTTATTTGAGTATGCTTTGAGATTGTAGTTCTTTTCCTCCTGCTGATACAGTTTTGTTTTTTTTTCTGTCTGATTTTCAAAAAATGTCATGCTTCCAATCAAAGTTTGTAGTGTGAGTAATCTCGTAGCTGATTGGAACTAGTGCTGCTGAAAAAGGCGCGTTAAAAGAGCAAATCGCTGATTGGTAAAGGAATCGTGTAACTGCGGCTACTGTCAGAAGACGCGCCTAGGACGGCACGGCACGGCACATGCCCATTGACCGGTCTAGCCTGAAAAATACGCTTTTTTTAATGCAATGTGAGCATAAGAAACAAAATATTATGAGACAGTTGTTGTCAGATTTCATTGGTGATTTCAGATTTTTCTAAGAAATTAAAAATTTCTTAGTAAACAGCTTTGGAGAGTTTCCCTATTCAAAGAGATTTGAGCTGCGCACTTGTATGACTGAAACAGCTGCTGCCCGAGTGGGGTTTCAAAGATGGCCGCCGAGTCAAATGACTTGCCTTAAAGGGACTTTGATGATGCTGCAAGAGGGAGGGGAATGATATTTTTCATTTTTGCGCTTGACGAACATCTCTGACTCTTACGTTGTATATTGCTGCTTTTCAGAGTGTCACTCATTGTGTTTTTACGACACAATGAAGTTCCGTTTTTATAAGTGCATCCCAATAACTTGCACTTTTTCTCGTGTTTTTTAAGCTTTCAGAATGGTGGTGGTTCATGAACAAATAATTTTTTAATGAATCTTTTAAGTGAACGAACAGACTCATACTGTTTTTGTCTTCGCTAAAGCCCTGTTGACATAGCTCTAATTTGAATTCTGTCATTATCTGTCATTTATATTTTTTTATTTCATTTAATATTTTTCATTTTATGACAGTGGCACTACTAAAAGAGTTTAATTGTGATAACAATAGCTATAGGCCTATTAGATGGTATTGTGACAGCACTCTAAAAAAGTCCTGGGTTGTTTGTGTATGACAGTGAGTAGTAATTTTTGTATCCACACAGTACATTTAGGATACTCATTGCCGTTTCATTGTAGTGACTCATCCTGTACATCTGGTCCTGGGCAGAGGACCATACATTGAGCTGTAGAAGAACAATCCTCTACAGGAACTACAGTCATTTTCATGGAGGCATAAGGTGAGATGTGAGAGTGAACATGAATAATAAGTGAAAAGGCTGAACTGGTAACAGGTCCGGCTGGATCGAGGATCTGAAGGGCTGCTCATGGCAGGTCTGGAACACTCATCTAGGTGGACATGTAATAGCTGGCCCAAGGCCAGTGTATGGTTCCCCTCCTCCAGGCCAGATGGACCCCTTTCTCCTGTTAACCTCTTCAGGACTCTTGTCTTTAGCTAGACATATCACACAAGAGCAAAGAAACACTACTGAGACAATCTAGACAATGGCTCTCTTTGTATACTGTAGTCAGTGTAGACGGAGCTAAGCAGACTTCTGTTTTATCCATAAAGTTAACTTTATAGCTTTATTTTTAATCAATATTATCCATACACATATACATGAGGATTATTTAAGAAGATTTTGAAAGACCATAACTTTGAACAAATGTTCTATTAACATTACTGGATGACTTTGAGAGAACCTTGATAGAACATTAGCCAAAGTTCTGAGAACATTCCCAGTTATACTCTTGAAGTGTAATAAATATACCACACATGTGCTTATTCCTTTGTTTATGTACTTTCCTTAATAAACACAATTTATTTCGCACATGGCTCTTTTGTCTGGGGTTATGCTGTGTAACACTGCTCTTATGGTATGTTTTTACTAACAGACCCCATAGAGAAAATGTGTGGAAGTTTGATGGAACTAAATGGTCTGTGGAAAGGGAATGTGATGTACCGTAGGTTCAAGTTGTTTTTCCCCTCACATTGCCAGTCAGAACACAGCAAGAGTTCATGCTTGGTTTTCATACTCTCCTAAAAGTTCCTAATTTTTGAAAATGTTTACCAACCAGTTACTTTGATTGTACAGCTTCCTTCAAAGAATAGAATACTGAACCCGTGAGACAGGCCACTAACCACTTATAACCTCCTCCTCCCTGCATGTATGGAATCAGAATAATATCCTGTCTGGAAATAATTTGGTCCTAGTAAAGCAGCATAACATATCCGGCAATGAGATAAGCACCAAAGATGCTCCGCCACTCCTTTGCACCCTGGATGAGGTCACATATAGGCCATGACCCTTTTTCCTGCATTTACCAGCTGCTGGAGACTGACAGACTGCTGAGTGCTGACTTATGCATATTATTGGGATCATTCTGCTTTATACCACTGTAGAGTTTTCTAGAAACTGAGTAATCACAATACTGACAGGGTGGTACATCATTATTTGATCATGAATATGATTGTAGATTTTCAGTTGACTTTTGCTGTGACATATTTTCAGTTTGGCAGGTATTTGTGGTTTTATGAGGCCAGTAGAGATGATTACAGAACTTTTCATGATTATCAGTATGCTGGGCTCTCTGAATCTTCCAGAGATTCCAGGGAATTATTTTGCCTAGTTTAAAGCCAGATGTTTGGGTTTCTGATATATTAGAGGAATGTACTGGATCTTAACAAGCCGAAGACTTCCTGGAACTCAGACATTTATGCAGAAAAAGACACTAGTCCAGCTAAACAGATTAGCCTAATAGAGACAAAGTCATCTTATGTAGTACATTATTTACATACGCAAAGATCTGAACAGACCTGTATTTATAATATATGTCAACATAAGTGCTGTCCTGATTAAAACATTTTTTTTGTACTATCTGAAAGATATCATTGTATAAGATAACGCCAACTATCCTGAACAAAATTATAAACGCAACACTTTTGTTTTTGCCCCCATTTTTCAATGTACACAAGAGGCCTATTTCTCTCAAATATTGTTCACAAATCTGTCTAAATCTGTGTAAGTGAGCACTTCTCCTTTGCCGAGATAATCCATCCACCTCACAGGTGTGGCATATCAAGATGCTGATTAGACAGCATGATTATTGCACAGGTGTGCCTTAGGCTGGCCACAATAAAGGGCCACTCTAAAATGTGCAGTTTTATCACACAGCACAATGCCACAGATGTCGCAGGTTTTGAGCGAGCGTGCAATTGGCAAGCTGACTGCAAGAATGTCCACCAAGGCAAGGCAAGTTTATTTATATAGCACATATTATACACGGTGGTAATTCAAAGTGCTTTACATAGAAGAAATTAAAATAATCAAAAGAAATAAGAGTAATTAAAACAGTTTTGAATTAAAAAATAAATAAATACAAAATAATAATAAAATACAGTACAAACAGTCAGACGAACAGTGGCACAGTGCTCATTCAGTAAATGCACAGCTAAACAGATGTGTTTTGAGTTTGGATTTGAATGTGACTACTGTAGGAGCACATCTGATCTCTTCTGGAAGCTGATTCCAGCTGCGGCTGGCATAGTAGCTAAAGGCGGACTCACCATGCTTAGAGTGAACCCTTGGTATTTCAAGCTGATGTGATCCTAATGATCTGAGTGATCTGTTGGGTTTATATTCAGTGAGCATGTCTGCAATGTATTGAGGTCCTAGGCCATTTAGTGATTTATATACCAGTAATAATACTTTAAAATCAATCCTATTTGTAACTGGCAGCCAGTGTAAAGACCTGAGGACCGGTGTGATATGTTCATATTTTCTGGTTCTGCTCAGAATCCTAGCAGCAGCGTTCTGAGCTCTAGCACCAGAGCTGTTGCCCGTAAATTGAATGTTCATTTCTCTACCATAAGCCGTCTCAGAAGGCGTTAAAGAGAATTTGGCAGTACATCCAACCGGCCTCGCAACCACAGACCATGTGTAACCACACCAGCCCAGGACCACCACATCCAGCATCTTCACCTCAAAGATCATCTGAGACCAGCCACTTAAACAGCTGCTGCAACAATCGGTTTGCATAACCAAAGAATTTCTGCACAAACTGTCAGAAACCGTCTCAGGGAAGCTCATCTGCATGCTCGTCATCCTCATTGGGGTCTCGACCTGACTGCAGTTCGTCATCGTAACCAACTTGAGTGGGCAAATGCTCACATTCGATGGAGTATGGCACTTTGGAGAGGTGTTCTCTTCACGGATGAATCCCCGTTTTCACTGTACAGGGCAGATGGCAGACAGCGTGTATGGCGTCGTGTGGGTGAGTGGTTTGCTGATATCAACGTTGTGGATCGAGTGGCCCATGGTGGCAGTGGGGTTATGGTATGGGCAGGCGTATGCTATGGACAACGAACACAGGTGCATTTTATTGATGGCATTTTGAATGCACAGAGATACCGTGATGAGATCCTGAGGCCCATTGTTGTGCCATTCATCCACGACCATCACCTCATGTTGCAGCATGAGAATGCATGGCCCCATGGTGCAAAGATCTGTACACAATTCCTGGAAGCTGAAAACACCCAGTTCTTGCATGGCCAGCATACTCACTTGCATGGCTCATACATGTCACCCATTGAGCATGTTTGGGATGCTCTGTCACACCAGATACTGACTGGTTTTCGGACGCCTCCAATACAGTAAAACTGCACATTTTAGAGTGGCCTTTTATTGTGGCCAGCCTAAGGCACACCTGTGCAATAATCATGCTGTCTAATCAGCATCTTGATATGCCACACCTGTGAGGTGGATGGATTATGTCGGCAAAGGAGAAGTGCTCACTAACAGATTTAGACAGATTTGTGAACAATATTTGAGAGAAATAGGCCTTTTGTGTACATAGAAAAAGTCTTAGATCTTTGAGTTCAGCTCATGAAAATGGGGGCAAAAACAAAAGTGTTGCGTTTATAATTTTTTTCAATATAAAATTAAATTATAACATAAATTAAACTTAAGGATTAATCAATATAACTTAAAGTTGCAGTAGGTAGTTTTGAGAAAATGTTGACTTAGCCTGAAAATTTGAACAACCACAACTTCCAGGTCCAACCCCCTTGCTCTCTGCTGCGCTACAGCCCTCCCTCCACAGCTCCTCCCCCACAGCGCAGCCTGCCGTGAACGCGCAGGCTAGTAAACAGGACCACCGATGACGGCGGATTATAAACAGTTATGGAACATTCACTAATAGGGACGAAACATCAACAATATGCTTTACATTGACTATGGCCTGCCCATAGTTTGACTACAAACTTGGTCCTCAAATCATTATGTATTTTGCAATACATGTAACTTTATAAGGTTGCACTCTTTCTATAAGTTATAAATAGCTAGTAAGATAACATTAAAGGATTAGTTCACTTTAAAAAAAAACTTTTGCTGATAATTTACTCACCCCCATGTCATCCAAGATGTCCATGTCTTTCTTTCTTCAGTCGAAAAGAAATTAAGTTTTTTGATAAAAACATTCCAGGCTTTTTCTCCATATAATGGACTTCAATAGGACACAAACGTTTCAAGGACCAAATGACAGTTTCAGTGCAGCTTCAAAGGGCTTTAAACGATACCAGACGATGCATAAGGGTCTTATCTAGAAAAACGATCGGTCATTTCAAAAATAAATACAAAACTTTAAGTTTTATAAGCACAAATGCTCGCCTTGCTCTGTTCTGTGATGCACGTTCGTGATCCTGTTCGAACTCATTCATCAAAATGAACAAATCTTTTTTCGAGTCATTTCATTCGTTGAATGAACGAAATGACTCCAAAAAAGACTCGTTCATAATGAACAAATCTTTTTTCGAGTCATTTCGTTCGTTGAATGAACGAAATGACTCGAAAAAAGATTCGTTCATTTGGATGAACGACTTCGAACAGGAGACTCACGAACGACAGTACGCGCTCGCGCTGTGCAAGAGAGGGGTGATCAGCGCGTACACGAGCGTGATTGACACTGCTAAGACATTCCTCCTAGCTCTGATTGGTTGTTTCTGACCGGGAGCGGTGTATTTCTGCAAATGGCAATAGGACCACAGGGAGGAGCCAGAGGAGCTTGATTTTTTCCACAGATTATCTGTCTCATATTCTACTGTCAGGACATAATGACAGTTTTAACAAATATTTGTTTACAAAAGCTACCTACTGGAGATTTAACAGGGAGATTTTTCTCTTATGAATATAATTCCAGTAACGTTAATAGTGTTACTACCCTCGAGTATTAGTAAAGGCTCAAGTCGTTCCTGGGTTTTAACGGGCATTTATTTGGTGACAGAGTCGTCGAACATGTCTTTACATGCTCACTTCCACATTGCAGTCAGAACTGGTATAAATAACAAAGAAAAACAAATTAACCTTACATTCTGACATACTTGCAGACAATACTAAACAGAATCACATAGAAAACTAAGAAATAAAACAAATTTATGCCATGTAAAATAATATCTTAATTGGCTTGTGTTACAAACACATTCACGTAACACAAATAAATGACAAAGAAAGAAAATATACCTCATTGGCCGCATGAACCCGAGAGTGTAAACTTGGGAGTCAATCTTCACGCTTCACAGACGAAACCTATTGATAACTTTTTCAATCTTCAGGGCTTTCAGAAAGCAGATAGCTCCCTGATCTTAGCGAGTTCACCCATACAGCGTCCCCATAACAAATTATAAATTCCACACGGAACAAAAAATAAGTTCCACCTTTTTTCTCACAAGGTTTTTTCACAAAAGAAATTAACATGAAATTATTATTTATTTCAATCATATGATTTTTAACCTCATATATTTATATTATAACTGTGAACCATATTTAACTGACGTGTTGCCTTTGATGGCAGCTACAAATAGAACATTCGTCTAACATTTTTTATATGCGATGAGTTTGTATAAGAAAAATATTCATATTTAAAACTTGAAGAAATAACTAGCTTCCGACCAAACGAACATACGGATTCGACTTAAGTCAAAAGCGCAACTTATGACGTCAGAAGAAGCGTTGTGCGTCATGACCTAGCATAAATATCAGCAGTACATTGCATTACTTGCGCTTTTAGACTTAAGTCGAATCCTTATCCCTTTTGCACATACGATTACACCGGTGTGATTAGAACGATCAGTGCATCACGTGATCAACTGCTAAATTCAAACATGCTTTCGCGCTTTGGCTGGGTCTAAGCCAGAGACGGGACGGACAGCTGTCATCACAACTATTGAGTGTTTTCAACCACATAATGTTTAATTTAGGTTTCAGACATTTAAATACACATAAGTACTAGCAAAACAATGATTTTGAGTTTGTAAAATACTCACGGATGTCTATTGAAGCGGCAATAATAATCCTTGCCATTATAATAAGACGACACGTTTATATTCATATCAGATACACATTGTGTAAGTAAGTTAGCTTTACATTTTACCCTATTCTTCTCCCAGTTCACCGGCCACTTACTTTTATGTATTTCGTGAGAAGTGGAGGAATTGACGTGTTGTAAATCCAACAGATCCGATTCTCTGAACTGTGGCACAAACTAACATGGCGCCGCCCATCGCGCATATAGCTCAATAGTTATAAAGGTCAGGTGTTTATGTAGCTGCCTGGTTTAAGAAAGTTATAGGACTCTTTGCCTGATGATTCCCACACTTTATTTGAATATCCGTCATCACAGATAAAAGCAACCAAAAAGTTTGTCAAATATATTTAAAAAAAAACTGGACGTTTAACGTTCAGAAAACATTCAGAAATAATTTAATGTTATCAAAACATTTTTAAAACATTATTGTTAGCTGCTGGGCATATAGGCTAATTTAAAAAGTTGTATGTGTCACAAAACTTGAAGCAACAACCGCTAGCGATTTCGTGTTTTCATGAGTTTGGGCGATTTCCCATCTGTCAACAACGTCCTAATATAAAAGGAATAGAAAAACAGAGACCAAAAGGCCACGGGACCTAAAAATAATTAAAGGGGTGGTTTAGTTGGAACTGCTTCATACTTTAGTAACAGTTTCTTGTTGAATCCAGCATTGAATTTGTGGAGATTCTGGAAGCTGTCTTCCGTAAAATGCGCAGCACAGAGAGCTAAATTACGATTGTAATTTTCTGGAACATAAACATAAATTGTAGCCATTGTTGACGATACAGCGTGTGTGACGATGATCGGCTGGATTGCCCTCGAGTGTCACTAGAGGGCGCTCCACTCCTGCACTGCCTTCCTTTGGACTGTTCACGCACACACCCTGAACTGATTACGCACTCACCTGTTTCCATTGATCACTCTCACACCTGCATCTTGTTCCACACGCAGCTACACACACATTTATACTCCACTCTCACTATCACCCATTTGCGAAGTCTTGTTTCACTGTTATGTACATCTCCGAGCGTTTCCTTGTCTAGTCTGTTCCAGTCTGCGTATCTGACCCATCGCCTGTTTCCTGGATTGCGTCTCGTCTGCCGCCTGCCTCTGACTTCCCGCTTGGTTATCGGACTCTGAGTATTGCCTCGTCTCCTATACTGTGTCTGCTGCCTGTGACCATTGCCTGTCCAACTATTATGTGAATAAACCTACGCTGCATTTGGATCCCTCCATGTCTGGTTGTTCATAACACCCGAACACAGAAGACCTGACAGCTGGGTGAAAATAACACCCTTTCGACAGCATGGCTACTGCTCTCCACTATAACTCTTCCTCTTCGACAAAGCCGCAGAAATATGGCCATGCCCCCTTTTTTACATATTCCAGAGGGAGGGTTCATGTGTTTGTTACGTATAAAACCCGGGAAGTATCTTGTTGTATAGTCCCATTCGAGTCGTGTTTGTAGGCATTAAACTTCCTGATTTTTAAAAGACGATATCTCTGCTTACGTTGAACTTTCAGCGCAGCAACTTTGCAGATACTGTTCATGCACCAACAGCAACATTAGGCCTACACACTATTCAAAATGAAAAAAGTGAAATCGCAATCAACCACCCCTTTAAAGTCCCCCTATAGTCAATATAATTTTATCCCTTAAAGGGGTCATATACTGTAATGCCATTTTTGTACAAGTTAATATGAATCTTTAGGGTCTAAATGAAAACTTTGTAATACTTTTATTAAAAATTCTCATTAGTATTGTAAGAAAACACTAATTTTACCTGGTCAAAAACAGCTCTGTTTTCAGCACGCCGTTTCAGTGCATATGCCTTTAAATGATAATGAGCTTTGCTCACTCCACCCCTCTGCTCTGTGGGGCGTTTTGACAACGCACCTGGAGTGTTGCCTTGACAACAGTTTAGGGTATATTTTGGAGAAAGAATGTCAGCGGGAGTCTCTGAGGACACATCTGTGCAACAGTATCAATTTGAACCGGAGTCGGACACGAAACAAGATGACGGCCCCGAAGAAGTTCGACAATTAA
Organism: Gila orcuttii; assembly: GCA_026230005.1. Lineage (NCBI taxonomy): Eukaryota > Metazoa > Chordata > Actinopteri > Cypriniformes > Leuciscidae > Gila > Gila orcuttii. The sequence goes on from JAPDVR010000001.1 coordinate 20,984,897, forward strand.
GGCTCGAACAGGACGTTTCTGAATGGTTGGTTAAGGTAATGTCACTTTGATCTATTTTCGTATGTACTGGCAGGGTTTTTAATAACACCTTAACCATAATGCCTTGTTCATTATAAACGTGGGATTATGAATTATATTGAGAACGTCGTAACGTTACAGAGAAAACATGCCTATACCCTGAGTGTAAACATTAGCCGCATTCATAGTGAAGCGTGCAAGTGTCGCAGATCCAGTTCTGTACATAAGGAATTCCACACAGCGGACAGCAGGATGGCTTCAAAACGACTCAATTTATTGACCCTGGAAACATATGGGACAGTTTGATCTGAAAATTTCCGTTGCGCCAACGTCTTTCCACGTTATATACACAATATTAAGTGGGAAGAGTGAGAAGAAAACAAGGGCGTCTTGCATCGCCAGGGTCCATTTGCGATCTGAGGCTGACGTAACTCACGCACTCGCTAAAGGCATAGCGCGCAACACTGATAAACATCCCACTTAAGGAAACACCTTAATTGATAGTTCCTAACCACAATAACATTGCATGACTCACTCGTACAAGTATTTAATACAAAATGAAACCGAAGTCTTTTACTTCATAGAAAAATAGTTTTGGGAAGTTCATCATATAAAAATAAAATACAATTAATATTTCTCTCTTTCCAACTTGCTACACAAGCGATTTGCAAAGATTAATATTTAAAGCTTAATAAAACGTTACACTCACTTCTTCTGGAGGTGCAGCAGGAACACGAATAGTTGGTACCGATTCTGTTTTCAGGACCAGCTTCTTTGCAAAACCAGATTTACACTGACCATCGTTTAGAAAGCAGTCTAGTGAGAAATGATTAGCGCAAACATAAAAGCATTTACGTAACCTTAGATCGTTGGGAATATTCCCTTCAAAAATAAAACTCAGCCACTGTGTCTTCAGCGGTTGGAGTTTAGGAACACCAAAATGACTGCTGTGTTCCTCTTACACAACAGAACACCACAATCGCTTAAGCCTTGTTTATACTCGACGCGTCCGCACGAGCGCGAGTCTCCGCTGACTGCGCGCGCACCTCTCCAAACGGACGAGGCGTTTATACTTGACGCGCTCGCCGTTGTGCTATTCTGTGAAACGACAGGGGGCGACTCGGAGTAATTCTCCTCTAAACCACCAGGAATCAGCAGTGAAGAAGTAGTTAGCCGTTTATTAGTAGTTTATTAATAGCTGATTCATATTAAAAGAGTAATAAATGCAGTAGGTTTATTGTACTTTTTTGTACAAACTAGTTAAACAACTGAAGCCTTATTGAAGAGTGTTTGAACCTTAATTTCATCAGGAGGGCTTACTTCTGCTATTGTAGGCTTATTTTGTAAATGTAAGCAGTTACTTTAGACAAGTGCAAACTGGGTCCTTAATGCAAATGTGATCCTATTCACAAAATGAGAGGCTTTTATGGTCGCCCATCAATGCAAATGTATATGTGTATAGAAGGATCATAATCATGCTGGTACAGACGTACCAGTTCTGCCAGATTCGGCTCGAAGTCGTTCATCTTCGGATGCGGCGCCGCGCGCGATGTTACAAAAAGTGCCGTGCACACCGCCAGGCGAAATGGGGTCTCGCGCACCCAACGCGCACGACCGCCCACACCGCAATTACGTCATTTTGCCGCGCGCACCTTCGCGCTCTTGCCGACGCGTCGAGTATAAACAAGGCTTTAGACGCCATTCTGCTCCAGTGTATCAACAATGGCGGACTACGATGACAGCTTGCTCAGGGCGGGTCTGTGTTGAAACTCTGCTGTCAATTACCAATCATGGGAGGGGCGTCCGTTTTATTGACGTCACTAAATCGAATGGCTCAATTTGAGACAGGGGAAAACATATAAGGAGATTAAAACAAAAACGCTGGATGAATTTTTATCATTATATGATGGTTGTGTACAGGCACTGCCAACACACATTTCAGTACAATCAACTTGTAAAAGTGCATGTACCATTATATGACCCCTTTAAAACTCACTTGAATGTTACTCTGTCTACACCCTTGCCTCATTTAGTATAGCCACACAGTTCTATGAATGTGCAAATTAGCCCCACCCCCACTTATTCACACCAGCTCAGAGATTAGGCTTGTTTGAGATGAGCAAAATCTGCGCAGAACCGATCACCGGTGATCAGCGCGTAATGCATGCCGGTTAGATATGTGTCCGAGTGCGGTCCGCCTTGCTCTGATGTCATGCTGACGTGTGTCAAAAAGCTCTCGCGAGCGCAAGGCGCACGTGTCGGATTCTGCAGTCGCGTGCAGTTGCTCTCCACCGACTGCGCTGATCAAAAGCATGATGGGAAACGACTTGCTGACGACACAGCTTAATGTTGATTGGTTTAAACAACCGTGATGTATTGTTCTCTTTTAAATTGTTTGATTTTAAACTCGGATATCATGTTTTATGTGTATGTTATGTGTGAATATTCCCACACTCTCGGACAGTGCGATCTCTATGAGTTATGCAATGTCATTTTATTATAAAACACACACACACACACACACACACACACACACACATACACACATACACACAAACACATAGCCTATGTCTGTATTAAAGAAAAAATGATTGATAAACACTTATTTGGAATGGAATTAAATAACAAGTAGGCCTAGGCCTACTTGTTATTGTCTTGTTCATTATATTTATTTTAATATAAAGGCAACAGAACTTAAATTACATCCAGTTTATTAGCAACACTGTGCACGAGCGGGAATCCGTGAATCCCGCGATATCCATCATTGATCTCACAGGTGTCAGATCCACTGCGAGAAGCGAGAACTGTCCGGCTTGCCTGCGCTTTTTTCACTCCTCCTTTCACTGCAGCCGCCTACTCTCGACTACATTTCAGGCGAGGCAAGGCGCATCTCAAACAAGCCTAAGGTTCACTGCCGTTTTAAGGAGAAAATACTCAGCAATAGTGTTGACTTATGAATTTGCACATGGTTTGTCTTAAAGCACATTAAAACACCACATACATAGACATAAACAAAATTAAAAGCTTGATTATCACCACAGGGGGACTTTAAAGACGAGAGTGAACATCGGTAAAGCGGATGGAAGGGCTGAAAGCTTCAAAATAGCTAGACTGAGTACAGTAGAGACACTTTTTGCGTTTTGATTTTTCACACAAAAATATACTGAAAAGAAGTGAATTTCTACATGACATGCCACATGACATTTCATTAGCTTGTAGACTAAGATATTATCAATCAATAATACCCATAAGCAGGGGCGTCACTAGGATTTTCATTTTAGGGGGGCTAAGCCCCCAATGAGGGTATGATTTTTTTTTTTAAATTATAAAAAAAGGTAACACTTTAGTTTAGGATCGAATGCTCACTCACAGTTTCATTACCATGCAAAAGCAGGGTTTTTATAATCACTGTGGTCCCAAATGTGAGGTAGGGCAGATAGGGGGGTTCTGGGTTTCCCCGAGAAAATTTTGATTTCTCTGATCTACATATTTAAAGATGTTTTGAAGGCCAAAAAAATTGGATAACAGCTTTAAAACCATGTCAGTGGGCAGCTGATTATTTTTCTCTCCTCATCAGCATCACACTCTATTTCTCTTTGTTTTTATCTTGCCCTGTCTCTTCCCCTCCTAAAGCTGAGCTTTGACTGATATAGGCTTTTCATTTTTGTCTGTCAGTGAAGAAAGTAAACATAGCGCTCAGTAGCTTCTGTGAGATGGTTCTCACTGCGGACCATGAAATCCACGGGGAGGAGTCGGATCCAGATCCGACTCCTCCCACCTTACATACACCTAAACCTACCCAACTCCGCCCCCTAATCCCTAAACCCAGCCCTAATCCCTAAACCCAACCCTAATCCCTAAACCCAGCCCTAATCCCTAAACGCAACCCTAATCCCTAAACCCAACCCTAATCCTACCCATCTCCACCCCAAGGATCTTGATCCGACTCCTCCCCGTGGATCTCATGTACTGCATTGAGGTGCTACTGGCTTCTGTGAACATAAAGCCCGCCTACTTTGATTTGATTGGTCATCTCAAATATTCTGACATTAGGCTTGTTTGAGATGCGCCTTGCCTCGCCTGAAATGTAGGCGAGAGTAGGCGGCTGCAGTGAAAGGAGGAGTGAAAAAAGTGCAGGCAAGCCGGACAGTTCTCGCTTCTCGCAGTGGACCTGACACCTGTGAGATCAATGATGGATATCGCGGGATTCACGGGATTCACGCTCGTGCACAGTGTTGCTAATAAACTGGATGTAATTTAAGTTCTGTTGCTTTTATATGAAAATAAATATAATGAACAAGACACCCAAAGTACTTGTTATTTATTTCCATTCCAAATAAGTGTTTATCAATCATTTTTTCTTTAATACAGACATAGGCTATGTGTTTTTTTATATATATAATAGAATGAAATTGCATAACCCATAGAGATTGCACTGTTCGAGAGTTTGGGAATATTCACAAATAACATATACACATAAAACATGATATCCGAGTTTTAAAATCAAACATTTTAAAAGAGAACAAGACATCACGGTTGTTTAAACCAATCAACATTAAGCTGTGTCGTCAGCAAGTCGTTTCCCATCATGCTTTTGATCAGCGCAGTCGGTGGAGAGCAACTGCGCGCGACTACAGAATCCAACATGTGCGCCTTGCGCTCGCGAGAGCTTTTTGACACACGTAAGCATGACATCAGAGCAAGGCGGACCGCACTCGGACACATTTCTAACCGGCATGCATTACGCGCTGATCACCGGTGATCGGTTCTGCGCAGATTTTGCTCATCTCAAACAAGCCTATTGACGAGCAGTGACAGACCAATGAGGCTCAGATGAACACACACACACACACACACACACACACACACACACACACACACACACACACCCTGTCCTCTGTTTCTGACGTGCTCTCTGCTCGGCGCCGCTGCAGATTGAAGGTGAAGAACACGCTGAATCTGATTATAACAAGACTGAAGCGAACACGAATTTGTGTAGCCTACATTAATCACAAATTTTTAGGGGGGCTAGGCAGAAGTTTAGGGGGGCTGAAGCCCCCCTAAAAAGGGCCTAGCGACGCCCCTGCCCATAAGTAGTTCATATTTTCCACAATTAGCTCATAAAAATAAGGTGCTTTTTGTCTTAACTTTGTCTCAACTGTACCCATATGTGGTACAGTTGAGACAGTACCATGGTACAGTTGAAACACCCATTTTTAATGATGTAAAGTAAAGGTAACTAAATGTTCATTGCAAATATAATAAATAAAGACAAATAAAGAAAAAAAAAACAATTGGGCAACATGTTTATTTATTCATCCATTTCAAGTCATTCATTTTATTTAAATTAGCATTGGTTAAAATATATAAAACAGGAACAATATATTTAATATATTTATTAATAATACACAGTTTAAATATCACAAATATCAAATTTTATTTTCATTTGCGTCCTATGCTGGCTAACCGCTTCACTGCTGCTCGCCCTGCGATCGACTGCTTTTGTCAGCCTCGTTACCCGCTGTGAGTTTGTTTGTTTGCGTTTGTTTGTTTGCGCAAATACGGTTTGAACATTGGTTGTTGGTCGTAGAGCGAGACACCGCTTCACTGCTGCTCGCCCTGCGATCGACTGCTTTTGTCAGCCTCGTTACCCGCTGTGAGTTTGTTTGTTTGCGTTTGTTTGTTTGCGCAAATACGGTTTGAACATTGGTTGTTGGTCGTAGAGCGAGACACCGCTTCACTGCTGCTCGCCCTGCGATCGACTGTTTTTGTCAGCCTCGTTGCCTGCTGTGAGTTTGTTTGTTTTCCCGTCTATCCTGCGTCTATATTACACCCATACCACTAAAAAGACGGTTATACCCAAGACTTGAGTCATAAATTAGTATAAATATTAATAGCATCACTGGTTGCATCATTGCTAACTTACTGTCCATCTGTTAAAATGGCGAATATATCAGGTGTATGTTATCTACCTTTTGGTGCAGATGAGAACAAATCTGAATTGCTTGCGGTGCAGTCTGAATTAGAAGCTGTAGAAAAGCAGATCCTTGACCTTCTAGAGAGACAAGCTGAGCTGAGAGACCGGCGTTTAGCTCTTGAAACATCACGCGCTGATGCACACGGATCAGTGATTAACGTTAGTAACCCGCTGACGCTGACCTCGTCTACTCCGTGCGTTTCTCAGCATTGGTCCCGAGCGTCCAGGTCACGATCAGCCATGATTTCATTCACTCCGGCTCCAACACACCACCACGAAGCCTGGGTGGTTCCGCGGAAGCCGCGAGCCAGGACAAGAATCTTTTCGCCCCTCCCGGTTTTCGAGATCTCCACTCAGAACCGCTTCTCCCCTCTTCGCGAAACGGAACGCGATGCTGTGATCATCGGCGATTCCACCGTCCGACACGTCCATGCTACGTTAGGTAAAAGTAAGGTGCACAGTCACTGCTTTCCTGGTGCTCGTGTTCTCGATATCACTGCGCGGGTAACTGAGATCTTGAACGGTGACGAGCGCGTCGGAGCTGTTGTGCTGCATGCGGGAGCTAACGACACTAGGCTGCGACAGACGGAGGTTCTGAAGAAAGACTTCAGGAGCCTTATCGATACGGTACGCAGCACATCGCCTGAAACATCGATTATTGTGTCTGGACCGCTTCCTACGTACCGACGAGGGCATGAAAAGTTCAGTAGATTATTCGCTCTAAATGAATGGTTATTGTCATGGTGCAATGAGCAGAAATTGATTTTTGTAAATAATTGGAATCTGTTTTGGGAGCGACCAAGGCTCTTCCGCGCTGATGGCTTACACCCAAGTAGAATCGGGGCAGATCTTCTGTCGGATAACATCTCCAAGATGTTAAATACCATTTGACTAGTAACCAAAAATCCAAATCACAGTCTCTACTGCACCAATTTAATTGATATTAATACTAGTGTAGAACATTGCATAGAAACTGTGTCTATTCCTCGTTTACTAAGATCAAATAATAAATCTACTGCAGGATCTAGAAAAAATCTAATTGTTATTAAAACAAAAAATCTCGCTATTAGTGAACAAAAACAATTTCTAAAGCTAGGTCTTCTAAACATTAGATCGCTCACACCTAAGGCGGTTATTGTAAATGAAATGGTCACAGATAATAATTTCGATGTTCTGTGCCTTACTGAAACCTGGCTTAAACCAAATGATTATTTCGGTCTAAATGAGTCTACTCCGCCAGGATACTGTTATAAGCATGAGCCCCGTCTGATCGGTCGTGGCGGCGGTGTTGCAACAATCTACAGAGATATCCTGAATGTTACTAAGAAAACTCGTCATAGGTTTAATTCGTTTGAAGTACTTGTGCTAAATGTTACGCTCTTAGATGTAAGAAAAAAATCCCTATTATCTCTAGCATTGGCTACCGTATATAGACCTCCAGGGCCTTACGCCAATTTCCTAAAAGAGTTTGCTGACTTTCTATCAGATCTTTTGGTCAACGTCGATAAAGCATTAATTGTTGGAGATTTTAACATACACGTAGATAATTTAAATGATGCGTTAGGGGCTGCGTTTACAGATTTATTAAACTCCTTCGGGGTCAAGCAAAACGTCACCGGACCAACTCATCGTCTTAATCATACACTCGATTTAATTATATCATATGGAACCAATCCAACCGATATAGATATTGTTCCACAAAGTGATGATGTCACTGACCACTACTTGGTAACTTGCATATTACGCACTGCTGTAATATGTCATGCTGCGCCACGTTATCGACCAGGTAGAACAATTCGTCCATCCACCATAGATCATTTCTCAAATAGCTTATCTGATCTGTCTCAGCTGCTGTCTGAACCCAAACAAACAGATGAATTAGACGAACTAACTAGCACTATGAGCACCATTCTCTCTAGAACATTGGATATTGTTGCACCCATTAGATTAAAAAAGGTCAGAGAAAAAAGTATAGCACCATGGTACAATAATACTACGTATGTTTTAAAGAGAGAAATCCGTAATTTAGAGCGTAAATGGAAAAAAACTAATTTAGAGGTCTTTAGAATCGCGTGGAAAGACAGTATGTCACTTTATAAAAAGGCACTTAAAACGGCCAGGGCTGAGCACCTCAGCAAATTAATAGAAAACAACCGAAATAATCCAAGGTTTTTATTTAATACCGTGGCTAGACTAACAAATAAACAGACGTCGTCTGAACAAAATACCTCGTTACAGTTTAGTAGTAATGATTTCATGAACTTCTTCACCGAGAAAATTGAAAGCATCAGAATCAAAATCGTAAACGTTCGATCTTTGCTCGCGCCTTATAATTCGGCCGCAATTATCACCCCGCAAGAACAATTACAATGCTTTACAACCATAGAACAAAAAGAGTTAAATAAACTTATCACTTCATCTAAAACAACAACATGTTTATTAGATCCTATACCAACTGAACTACTGAAAGAAGTGTTACCTGTAGTGGAAGAGCCTCTTCTCAATATTATTAACTCATCTTTATCTTTAGGTCATGTTCCAAGAACGTTCAAGCTGGCAGTTATAAAACCTCTTATTAAGAAACCACAATTAGATCCAAATAACCTAGCAAATTACAGACCCATTTCGAATCTTCCATTTATGTCAAAAATATTAGAAAAAGTAGTGTCCGCTCAACTCGGCTCTTTCTTGCAAGAAAACGACATCTATGAAAAGTTTCAGTCTGGATTCAGGCCACATCATAGCACTGAAACTGCGCTTGTTAGAATCACAAATGATTTACTATTAGCTTCGGACCAAGGCTGTATCTCAGTACTAGTTTTACTTGATCTTAGTGCTGCGTTCGATACTATAGATCACACAATACTCTTAGATCGACTACAAAATTACACTGGTGTTCAAGGACAAGCATTAAGCTGGTTCAGGTCATACTTATCTGACCGCTACCATTTCGTCTACTTAAATGGAGAAAAATCGATTATAACTTCGGCAAACTATGGAGTGCCGCAGGGATCTGTGTTAGGCCCTTTATTATTCTCAATATATATGCTGCCACTTGGTAATATTCTAAGGAAACATGGAATTAGTTTCCATTGTTATGCTGATGACACTCAAATATATATTTCCTCACGGCCAGATGAATACGCTAAATTATCCAAATTGACAGATTGTGTTAAAGATATAAAAGATTGGATGACGCATAATTTTCTTTTATTAAATCCAGACAAGACAGAGGTAATACTTATCGGTTCTAAAAACCATCCACAAAACCTTTCACAGCACGACTTTAACATAGTAGGATGCCCTTTTACTCTATCCGCTACAGTAAAAGACCTGGGCGTTACATTAGACTGCAACCTGTCTTTTGAAAAGCATATTTCATATGTTACAAAAACAGCCTTTTTCCACCTTAGAAACATTGCTAAGCTACGTAATATGCTATCAGTCTCTGATGCAGAAAAGTTAGTTCATGCATTCATGACCTCGAGACTAGATTACTGTAATGCTTTATTAGCTGGTTGTCCTGCATCTTCAATAAACAAGCTACAGTTAGTCCAAAATGCAGCCGCTAGAGTTCTTACTAGATCAAGAAAATATGATCATATAACACCGATTTTATCATCACTTCATTGGTTACCTATAAAGTTCCGTATTAATTACAAGGTATTGCTTTTGACCTATAAAGCTCTAAATGGTTTAGCTCCAGTCTATTTAACGGATCTTCTATCGCCTTACAATCCATCGCGCTCTTTAAGATCACTAGATTCGAGGTTTCTGGTCATTCCTAGGATATCCAGATCCACCAAAGGAGGCAGAGCATTTTCACATTTAGCTCCGAAGCTCTGGAATAGCCTTCCTGATATTGTTCGTTGCTCAGACTCGCTCTCCCAGTTTAAAACTAGACTGAAGACGCATCTATTTAGCCAGGCATTCATATAAATTTTTTATCTTACAGTTACTGTAAATTCGGCCTCTAGTTCATAAACGCCAGAGGAGAACTGGCCCCCGACTGAGCCTGGGTTCTCCCAAGGTTTTTTTTCTCCATTGGGTCATCTGATGGGGTGTTAGGACACCATTAGGTCACTGGATGGAGTTTTTCGGTTCCTTGCCACTGTTGCCTTAGGCTTGCTCAGTTGGGGATATTCAAATTAATTAACCAATCATACCATTGATCAGCTCTACCAAACTTGGATGTCTTTTTTCCAGTAATAAACAAACATTAAGTTGTTTTGATTGATACTGTGAAGCAGCTTTGATACAATCTGTATTGTGAAAAGCGCTATATAAATATATTTGACTTGACTTGACTTGACTAATTATGACGTTAAACCTGTTATCATAACACTGAACAACTAAACAGTGTGTTTCCTAATAGAAATCTATCGGGGGTATAGTTGATACACTTGTGTCTCAACCATACCCCGCTGGCCACCTCACACATTTCTCTAGATTTTGCAATGACCTTGCATGACACAATACCATGAAATATGCCAGTTTTTATGGCACAGAATAACGTTTGTGATTATACCAGTTACGTTTAACAGTCACATAAGGGTAATAAGCTATTCATTGTGGAGTGTGCATGGTGAAGTGAAAGTCTTATCTTAGAAAAAAAACTTTTGCCGATATCTTCGGATCAGATATGTTTACATTGTTAAAATGTCCCATGATCAAAGAGGACACTAATACACATGTGCACAGCAAAAATCACAACTTTTGCATGCTGCGCACGCAAGTTATTTAAGGTGTCTCAACTGTACTCATGTCTCAACTGTACACAGTCTACCCTACGGATGCCGAGTTTGCTTTGCTTGACAGGTAAAATACCATGGTTACTCCAAAGCGGTGAGATTGTAAAGAGAGTGGGCGTGTCTTTAAAGGGATAGTTCACCCAAAAATGAAAATTCTGTCAGTATTTACTCTCCCTCATGTTGTTCCAACCCCGTAAGACCTTCGTTCATCTTCGGAACACAAATTAAGATATTTTTGATGAAATCTGAGAGCTGGATCACTCCTCCATACTAGTCCATAGGCTTCTTCAGGGATTGAGACTTGCCGGCCTCGAAAAGTTATTAAAAACATCGTTAAAATAGTCCAAGTGACTACAGTGGCTCAATCTTAAGTTTATCAAGCAACGAGAATACTTTTTGTGTGCAAAAAACAACAAAAATAACGACTTTATTTCAACTATTCATTTCCTTCTCTCTGGACCTTGAGTCAGGTTACTAGTTTAACTGCGTAAGCTTCTGTTGTTGTACGTCACACGCATCACCCACATGACCAGCGTCGGCCAATAGTGAGCCTACGTGTGACGTAGCTCTACGCAATTACACTAGTTTAACTGACTAGAGGCATAAAGAGAAGGAAATGAATAGTTGAAATAAAGTCGTTATTTATGTTTGTTTTTGCGCACAAAAAGTATTCTCGTTGCTTGATAAACTTAAGATTGAGCCACTGTAGTCACTTGGACTATTTTAACGATGTCTTTAATAACTTTTTGAGGCCGGCAAGTTTCAATCCCTGAAGAAGCCTATGGACTAGTATGGAGGAGTGATCCAGCTCTCAGATTTCATCAAAAATATCTTAATTTGTGTTCCGAAGATGAACGAAGGTCTTACGGGGTTGGAACAACATGAGGGAGAGTAAATACTGACAGAATTTTCATTTTTGGGTGAACTATCCCTTTAAAGTTTTAGACTGACACTGCTAACAGCACTTCAACTTTGATTGACGCAATGATAATAGGCTGTTACAGTATCACAAATTCATCTAGTCTCAAAGATATTTTTAAGCTAAATACATGTCTGCTGGTTGCTGCACACCTTCGCTCTGAGACAGTAGTCTATGTTGATGTGTTGATGTAATGAGACTCTTGAACTGTAAACTGTGCTCTGATAGCCTATACTGGATCTGGCTGGTCAATGAGGGCATGAAGTGCACTAGGCTTGAGAAACAGAAAGGAAAGTAGAAGGGAACGGACTGAACTGAAGCTGTTTAAACAGCTGTACTGAATCAGCAAGTCCAACACCACAGCCCGCACACCTAGCTGAAGTATACGCACTTGATGAAGGGAGCAAAGAAAGACAACGTAATTTCCTCTTTATTTTCACCTGGGATGAATAGCTGTTATGTTATGTAACTGATGTATAGATTAACATCTTTCCCTCATGTTCTTTTTCTCTATCTTTTTGATTTATTTGAGTTTTCAGCTCATTGTCCTTTTCTCAGTATTCTGATGACCATATTGTTAACATTTTGTGGCCTATATTGTATACAAATTTGTATGTCATAAACATGTCATCTCTGTATGTTTTGCAAATAATAACAATAATAATAATAATAAAATAAAGAAGATTTTGAGCTGTAAGCACGCATAGACATAATAAATACATAGACGCCCTATTGGCCACTTTGGAACGTTGCTGCGATACGTCAACGCGTCCGCCATATTGCTGAGGGCAAGACTGCGCTGTAAACAAATGCAAGTAAACGGGTGAGCTGCGGTTTTTCTGGATAAAAACAAAAATAACGTTTACATTTATCAACCGGTTTCAGTTGTTTGTAGCCTACGTGGTGTACAAAAAGTTCTATCTCCAGTTATTTAAAATCGATAGTTATAGTTAGCCTAATTTTTGGGGGGAATTGTCAAAGCTCGTCATGTAGGCTATTTGGCTTTTATTCTTGGATAAGAATTTTGAAGACCACATACTGAGATATAACTTAATTTTCACATTAAATGAAATAAAGTTTTATTATTGTGGGAAAAGCATTTTCTGTCTTTAACCCGATTTTAGCTTTTCTTGTGCTTAGAATTGACCGCCATTGAGAAAATGAAACAAATTGGCAAATACAAATCACACCGGGAGGCTGGTTTCTTTTATCAGAGGTGTAAAGTCCAGGTTCAGAAAGTAAAAGTCCTCCTCAGTATTTTGTTCCAATCACCTGGATTTGCTAATTAGCACAGTTTTTCAGCCAGGAGATAGAACTAAGTGAAATCAGCTGAGTTCATGGGTGGAATAAACATATGGCAGGATTTTTACTTTCTGACCCCTGGACTATACACCTCTGATTTTTATAGCACTAAAATGATAGATATACAGATAGATACTCCAAATCAGTGGCGTGCACAGACCTCCTCAGGGGCAGGGGCGGAGGGACCAAAAAGGGCACTAAATAAAAAAAAAATTACTTCTTGATTTTTTTGTTTCTATTCTTTCTTTCCTTGGCATTCTAATAAAATATGTTGATACAATTATTAGAATGCATAACACATCAAATGAAAATAGGGAAATTATGATAATATTACTAAATATTATTTACTTTACCAAACAAAACAGTGAGAATCAATTGGAAAATTAATTTTTAGTTTTGTTGATGTTGTAAATTTAATGTATGTATTATATGTATGAAAGACAGTGTTAGCTATCATGAATCACTTTACAATAAGGTTTCATTAGTTAAAATTAGCTAAATGAACTGCACTTCTACAGCATTTATTAATCTTAGTTAGGCCTAATATTAATTTCAGCATTTACTAAAACATTAAAATCAAAAGTTGTATTTGTTATCATTAGTTAATGCACTGACTGTGACATAACATGAATAAACAATTAACAGTTGTAGTATTAACTGAGATATAGCCTATAACAAATGTGTTGCTCATGGTTAGTTCATACATGAGTAATGAACAAATGAACCTTATTGTAAAGCGTTACTATAAAATCAAAGATATAAGTTCCTTACAATTTAGAGTTGGACATGGATTTAAGATTTAATTTAACTAACTGTTAGATGTATTTCCCCTTGCACTTTTAATCCTTGGAAAAAAACGAATGACATTGTCACTCGAATGCGTCTGAAATCGAGTTATACTTTTATTGTAGTTAAGAATAACTCGCATGCTGCAGCAACTTTTAGAGTAGCATGGTGATGGTAGGATAAATGTAATTGTCCGTATTAGCTTAAACGTTACCTGCTGCTCGTTTGAAGAGACTCGCGCGAACTGCTGCGTAGTGCGTACCAGAACCGTTAAATGCGTATGAGGCGCTGCAAAGGAAACGACTCGGTTACTAACGTAACCTCGGTTCCCTGAGAGGAGGGAACGAGTATTGCGTAAGTAGCTTACGCTATGGGAAAACTCCTTTTCTCGAGAATATTGAAGTCTTTATGTAAAACGCATTGCAGCTGCACAGCTGACAGCAATGAACGAAGGAGCTCGGTCATTGGCTGTGCTGCGGCAACTTGCTCGAACCAATGACGGGGCGACTCTGAATGCGCAACCAATGAGCGCGCTTCGCGCCCGCGCGCGTCAGAGCCCGCCAAGATGGGCGTGGCCAAGCTATATATTGGGCGCCCCGTCATGAGAGTTCTTTAGGTTAAAACGACTGAAGCGAACTAACCAAGCACAAGCACGGCAGCTTACGCAATACTCGTTCCCTCCTCTCAGGGAACCGAGGTTACGTTAGTAACCGAGTCGTTCCCTTTCGAGAGGTCTCTCCTATTGCGTAAGTAGCTTACGCTATGGGAACACCATGCAAAACGCCGTGCGTGCTGAACTTCGCCTTATGATAGCCAGAGGCAGGTGCCTGAGCTAAAAAGCAAAGTTATCATCCAACTAGCCGGCAGAGGCGAGCTTTATATGTGGGAAAAAATACAGAGCGGCTAGAAGGCGCTCAGTGTGACACAAGCACATACATAATCTAGATGCGAACTCGCAGTTCAACTAGCATCATGCTGATAGCACATTGGAATGCAATGTCGGGACCTGTAGGTTGTAGAACCTGATAAATGTGGACGGTGAGGCCCAGCCTGCCGCCGCACAAATATCCTCGATCGGTATCCCGCTCGACCGTGCCCAGGAAGAAGCCACACTCCTGGTGGAGTGTGCTTTGACTCCCCAGGGGCATTGAAGTCCCTTAGCTTCGTAAGCCAGCGCTATAGCTTCAACTATCCAGTGAGAGATTCTCTGCTTTGAAACGGCGGAACCTTTCGTACGGTCGCCAAAGCATACAAACAGTTGTTCTGTCTGTCTGAATAGGGCAGAACGCTCCAAATACACTCTGAGAGCCCTAACGGGGCAGAGTAGATTAGCGTCGTGTTCGTCTGCTGGAGACGAAAGTGCAGTTAGGGAGATAACCTGTGCTCTGAAGGGAGTGGTGAGCACTTTAGGAATATACCCCTGTTTCAGCCTAAGGACGACCCTGCAGTCGTTAGGACTGAATTCTAGGCAGGCAGCGCTTGTCGAAAGCGCGTGCTGGTCGCCCACTCTCTTGACCGAGGCGAGTGCCAGCAAGAGCGCAGTCTTGAGCGAGAGCTGTTTAAGGTGCACGGTTCGGAGTGGTTCGAACGGGGGCCCTTTAAGAGCGTCTAGGACAGTAGCTAGGTCCCAGATCGGCACTGAGGGGGGGCGTGAAGGGTTCGTCCTCCTAGCGCCCTTTAGGAAACGAATAATTAGGTAGTTTCTTCCCAATGGACGTTCCATTACAGGGTCGTGTGACGCTGTGATGGTCGCCACATATACTTTGAGCGTGGAGGGGGTGCGGCCCGCCTCCAGAAGCCCTTGTAGAAAAACGAGTACATTCGTAATCTCGCATGTCTCAGGGTTCAGGCCCTTGGCATTACACCAGTCACTGAACACTTTCCTGGGAACCCGTTGAGGGGCCATGCATGAAGGGCCCACAGATCGGGGCGGGGATGAAATATCATCCCGCTGGCCTGACTGAGGAGGTCTGGCCTCAGTGGAATCGGCCATGGTGCAGATTGCATTTGCATCAGATCTGGAAACCATGTTTGGTTCTTCCAGAGTGGGGCTATCAGCAGCACTGCGTTTTTCTCCTCTCTGACCCGACTGATGACCTGTGGAAGCATCGCGATCGGGGGAAAGGCATATAAGGGGCGGCTCGGCCAGCTCTGGGCGAGCGCGTCCGTGCTTTTCGTGAAGAAAAAAGAGCAGTGCGCGTTCTCCTTGGAGGCGAAGAGGTCGATCTCCGCTTTGCCAAAGGTTTTCCATAACCACTGAATCGTCAGCGGGTTGAGAGCCCATTCTCCTGGGAGAATCTTGTCTCTGGATAGCATGTCTGCCCCCTGGTTCAGGGCGCCTGGCACATGCGCTGCTCTCAGCGAGCGCAAGTTGTGCTGGGACCATAAAATGAGTCTCCTGGCCATTGAATGCATGGAGCTCGACCTGAGTCCACCCTGGCGATTTATGTACGACACTACCGTCATGTTGTCCGTTCGGACCAGGACGTGTTCGTCTTTAGATGTGGGAGCAGGGCTCTGAGAGCCAAAGCGACCGCTTTCATTTCCAGACAGTTTATGTGTAGGCGCTTCTCCGGGTTTGACCAAAAGCCGGAGACAGGCCTGCCCTCGTAAAGGGCCCGCCAACCTATTTTGGAGGCATCTGTCATTATCATCTTTCTCCTTGTGTTCACACCCAGACTCACGCCTGACTGGTACCAGTCGGCGGCTTTCCAGTGCGTCAGGGCTTTTATACAGCCGTGGTTCGCTCTGATTAAAAAGTGGCCCGAACGCCACGCGTGAGTAGGGACGCGGCTCTTTGAGCCAGCGTTGGAGAGGGCGCATATGCAACAATCCTAGCTGGAGTACGGCCTATGCTGAGGCCATGAGACCGAGCATCCTCTGAAACCGTTTGACGGGGGCGCGCGCACCCGCCCTGAATGATGTTGCAAGGCGCCGGATGGTAAGCGCGCGCTCTGATGAGAGACGCGCTATCATTTGCATCGAGTCTAGAACTATTCCCAGGAAAGAAATCCTCTGGCTGGGAGATAGTATGCTTTTTGCAAAATTGATTCTTAGACCCAGGCATTCTAAATGGCTGATAATCCAAGATCTGTGTGTTATTAACTGACTCTCTGATTGTGCTAGAACCAGCCAATCGTCGAGATAATTCAGTATTCGCACTCCCCTTCGTCTTAGGGGGGAAAGTGCTGCATCCATACTTTTCGTGAATGTACGGGGAGCCAGGGACAGGCCGAACGGAAGTACTGTGAACTGGTATGACTGTCCCTCGAAAGCGAATCTCAGAAACGGCCTGTGATGAGGCGTTATTGGAATGTGAAAGTAAGCATCTTTCAGATCCACTGAGAGAAACCAATCTCCTGGGCGTACTTGCGCGAGGATATGCTTGGTTGTTAACATTCTGAACGAGCGAATCATTAGTGCTCTGTTCAGGTGTCTGAGATCTAGGATGGGGCGGAGACCGCCATCCTTTTTCGGGACGAGAAAATAGCGGCTGTAAAAACCTGTCCCGCTCAGAGAGGGGGAAAACAGTTTCCACAGCGCCCTTTTCTATTAGTTTGCGCACCTCGGTGCGTAGAACATGTGAACACTCCTTTCTCACTTTTGTCTCGACCACAGTCGTAAAATGTGGTGGTCTGCAAGCGAACTGGAGCGAGTATCCGTGCTTTACTATATTCAATACCCATTTCGGCATATCTGGAATGTTTTCCCATGCCGCTGCGTGTACAGATATGGGCTGAATACAGGCTAGGGGCGGGCCGCTGTGACGTAGGGACCTGGCCAGCGAATCGCCTGAGCTCGTAGCTCTCAGAGGCGCGGGCACGCGCTGAGCAGCTGAGTGAATGGGCGCGTGTGTGATTACAACAGCGCGCGCTGTGTTTGTAAAACTCGCAGTCTGAGCTGAGGTTGTGTTTGACACTGTAAGGACAGTGTTTATAAGTGGGGGTGCATAAACAGTGTTAGGCACACGCGTCACCTTTATAATGTTTCCCGCTTTTACTGGGGATGAATTTATAACTGTGTGAACAGTGCTTGTGTGTAGTGGTGCGTACATGACCGTAGGCACGTGATCTACTTTCATGGGAAGCGCAGCCTGAGCTGGGAATGAATTTGGCACTGTTTTGACAGTATCTGGGAATGCACACTTTGTGGACATGTTAACCCTTAGTGACGCAGGCAGAAAAAGACTATTTTTTGTTTTCTGTGCGTCGCCGTAAAAACGGCGTTTGTTTGCAGATGAGCGAGCTCTGTGACTGGCCCATTGACTGCTGCATGGACATATCCAGCCGCCTGTAAGGGGACTGGGTAATGTTTGAGCTTTTGCAGAGAGAGTGGTCCGGCTTTTGCGAGACACGCACTCTCTCTTCTCATTTCTGTGGCTAGGATGGCTTTTGAGAGCGCGAGCGGCGTCGAGCGTCAGCCTGGCTAGGACGGCTTTTGAGAGCGCGAGCGGCGTCGAGCGTCAGCCTGAGGCGCGGGCTGAGAGGCGGTGGGAGCTGTTCTAGCCCGCTGCGGCTGTGGCGGTCTCTGTCTGCTCTGCGATGAGCTGGAGCGCTTTGGCAGGAAATGACGCATAGCTTGTGAAGCGTTCTGGGCCTCAGTGAAGCGTTCGGCGAAACCTTTAACCGCCGGTTCAAACAGCCCGCTGGTGGAGATAGGCGCGTCGAGAAATGCCGCCTTATCCGCGTCCTTCATCTCAGTCACAGTCAGCCACAGATGGCGCTCGAGAACAGTCAAATTAGCCATAGCACGGCCAATAGACTGGGCGGTGGCCTTCGTGGCTCGCAGAGCTATCAGTTGCGCTGCGTAGGTCCCTGAAGGCTTCGGGTTCGGGGCCAGACTCGTCCATAGAGCGGAGAAGCTTGGCTTGGAACACTTGAAGTACCGCCATTGAGTGAAGCGCTGATGCAGCTTGGCCGGCGGCGGCGTAGGCGCGACCGGCGAGAGCAGAGGTAGTGCGGCAGGGCTTCGAGGGGTGGGAAGCTTTGGCTTTCCATCCGGTGGTGGAGGGCGGGCAGAGATGATTGGCCACGGCCTCCTCGAGGGGCGGCGTTCCCTCGTAGCCTCTTTCCTTCGCGCCGTCCACTGAGGAGAGCGAAGAAGAAAAAGAAGGCTTTAGGCGCGCAGAGTGGGGGGCTTTCCATGACTTGTCGGAGAACACCAATCGAGCCCGAGGTCCTCCACGGCCTTCGAGAGGATGCGGATAATCTCCGTATCCATGGTGGAGCCCGCACTCGTGCTAGCTAGCGTCGACGGGGCGGGGTCGAAAGTGGAGCCCGGCCAGTCGTCAGATGCAGCGTCGATGGACAGGCTGTCATCCACTCCCCCGTCGTCCTCGGACGCGCTGAAAGTCACAAGGCCCACCGCTCTGCTAGAGGGGTGTGGGTCCGGCTGAGTGAACTGAACCGGCGGTGGGGAAGGCAAGAGCGGCGGTGAAGCACGCGGAGACTGGCTCGGCGTGACGTCACTGAGCTCAGGTTCAGAAAGCCTCTGTGAGCGGCGCTTTTTTTTTTTTTTTTTTGCGCGGCTCAAACAGAGGGGTGGCGGCGATGGGCTCGCTCGCGGCGAAAGCAGCGAAGCGAGCCCGCAGTGTGGAGAGACCCAGGTCGTCACATTCCGGGCATCCGCCCTTGGTCAAAGCAGCTTCTGCGTGGTTCCGGCCCAGGCAGCGGGCGCAGATGATGTGACGATCCCCGTCCGGGAGAAGGTCTCTGCACAACGCGCAGGAAGGCATTTGAAACAACGCCTCAGAAAAATTGCTCTTTTACAAATGTCGCGGGGCGAACAGATGTAAAATACTTGCGTGTGTGGCGCGCCGGATGGCTCAGTAGGATGGTGTTCGAAGGCGGCTGAAGGTGCCGACGTCCTCGTAGCAATCCCGCTGGTATGCTTTTCCACGGCGGCGAAGGCTTTCAATAATTCGTAGGATCCAGCGAAGAAGGTGTTCGCTGAAGGAGATTAAATCTAAAGAACTCTCATGACGGGGCGCCCAATATATAGCTTGGCCACGCCCATCTTGGCGGGCTCTGACGCGCGCGGGCGCGAAGCGCGCTCATTGGTCGCGCATTCAGAGTCGCCCGTTCATTGGTTCGAGCAAGTTGCCGCAGCACAGCCAATGACCGAGCTCCTTCGTTCATTGCTGTCAGCTGTGCAGCTGCAATGCGTTTTACATAAAGACTTCAATATTCTCGAGAAAAGGAGTTTTCCCATAGCGTAAGCTACTTACGCAATAGGAGAGACCTCTCGAAAGGGAACTCCGCCTACCACTTCTCCGGCAAATTTGTTTTTAGATAATATTTGTTTGTATTATTATTGTTAGTGGCAAGGGTGTGTAAGTGTGTTATTTATTATAATATTTATAATAATAATTATTATTATTTACAATTATCAGAGAAGGGCACAATATATTTTGAGACAAAAGTGTGCACACCACTGCTCCAAATATACAATAACAAAGATAACTGATGGATCCTTTATGGTAATACGATATGGTACAACTATGCAATGCAAATAGTAAATTTAAGACAAAGTGAGAAGTAATAGTAAATAGTTTAGTGTATAGTCGATAAAATAAACAAACAGTATACAGCAAATAAAATAGTAATGAATAGTATAATTATATAATATCATAAGTACAATATAATAATAATATATTGATATAAGCATATAGTTTATGTATAATACTATAATAACAGCAATTGAATATTAAATATCAATTACAGAATATAGACAATAAAAATTAATAAGTTAAATAGTGACTAGTGAATAGTACAATCATATAACTAGGCTATAATAGATTGATAATCGCAAGTGATATAATATAATGATAATAATAATAATATTAGCAAATACAATGTAATATCAATTGCAGAATAATAGACAATAATAAAAATAGTAAATAGTAGGCTACCTACCCGAATCGAAAAGTCGGGTTTTAAGAAAATATAGATGAATATTTAGATTTCAGGAAATTTACTTTTATAATATAAAATAATATAAGCTAAAACTATAATATAAATCATGTCAATTGACAACATGAGTTAACTTATGTCTTAACTTTCACAGCTAAGTTAACTAGCGAGATCGCTAGCAATTTTAGTCTGACTCCGGTGGCCAAACGTTACTATTACTAATTAATTATAATGACCAAATACAACCAGAAACAATGTTCAGTCTTGCTCGTGAAAGGTAATTCCCTGAGGCCTGTTTTCTAATGCAGGGCTCTCAAGTTTTAGCAAAAGTTTAGAGTGAGATCTGTTAGGGGAGGAGCCACCCAAATATTTGCAGCAGCGGTCCCTCGACCCAACCAAATTCGCTTCAATTTTTGCTAGCAGTTCAATTTTGCCTATGTTCATAATTGACCAGCACAAATGGAAATTATAACAATTGGTAAATCTGATAAAAGACAAATTCATCCAAATAAAATAAAGTTATATTTAAAAAATACAAATTTATTGAAAAATAAAAATAAATTTGACCCCAAACAAGCCAACTGAACATCAGTGCTCAATGTACATAACATTGTGTCATAACTTGCCCTGAGCATGCATGTCAAGACCCAAACCGGTCACCTTTACAGGGGTCATCGGATGCCCATTTTCCACAAGTTGGTATGATTCTTTGGGGTGTTCATGTAAAGTTTGTAACATACTTTGGTTAAAATTTCTCGATGGTAGTGTAAAACAACACCCTTTTTACCTCCTCAAAAACAGCTCTGTTCACAGTGACCCGTTTCGGTGCATGTCTCTTTAAATTATAATGAGCAACAACTTTTTAGCTTTTTGAGGATTAAAAAAAAGTGAATGGATTTTTTTCATTGCATGGTGGTTGTGTCCACACACTACAAAGACACATTTATATGCAAACACCATAAAAAAAGTGTATTTTGCATTCGATGACCCCTTAAAGGCAGTTGGAGAGTTTTTGAATGCATCAAAAATAATTTAGCACGAATTTGGCTATACTCCTCAACATCAGCTCTCACTGTCTTTGATCACAGGCAAGAGATTTCGTCCAGGAATCGTAAATAGGGATGGGAAGTCCGGTTCTTTTCCGCGAACCGGTTCTTTCGGACAGTTCGTTTCAATGAACCGGTTCAAAAAACCGAAAGAAACAGTTCTCGGTTCTGTACTGGTGATTCAAGAACTGCAACAACCAGTTCTTGACTCGAGAACCGTAGCATAGGCCATCGATGCATCATGTCTCCAGTATGTTGAATACGTTATGTTTTAACGCATTATAAACATTTACTAAGCAGTGCACCATTAAAACCTTGGCAAGAGTTTACATCAAAGATTTATGCCAACTTACTTAGAAAATAAATGAGCTGTTCATGAAAATATTATTTTAGTATAATAATAAATGTTTAGTTTGACCGTTTTACAATCCATTCATTGTGTTTCCAAACTTTAAAATAATACAGTAATAATAAAGTAATTATGTGATCAACATATTTCCAACATGTTTTATTTTGTTACACTAGCCTACTGATGTTCAACTAAATACTTAAGAAACGTACATTTCGTCCCTCAGAAAAAGTTGCATGCATGATCAGCTCATCAACTCATCAGTTCTCATTAGGCTTGTTTGAGATGCGCCTTGCCTCGCCTGAAATGTAGTCGAGAGTAGGCGGCTGCAGTGAAAGGAGGAGTGAAAAAAGCGCAGGCAAGCCGGACAGTTCTCGCTTCTCGCAGTGGATCTGACACCTGTGAGATCAATGATGGATATCGCGGGATTCACGGGATTCACGCTCGTGCACAGTGTTGCTAATAAACTGGATGTAATTTAAGTTCTGTTGCTTTTATATGAAAATAAATATAATGAACAAGACACCCAAAGTACTTGTTATTTATTTACATTCCAAATAAGTGTTTATCAATCATTTTTTCTTTAATACAGACATAGGCTATGTGTTTTTTTATATATAGTATAATAGAATGGGTTTCGAAGGTTGTTAAAACCGGGGGTGGTAGTGGGGATAAGCTCCCACTCCCTATAAAATGCCCCAATGGTGTGCGTCTCAAACAGCCTCTGACAACCCAGTCCAGCTCCTGGCCTTCCCGTGTGGCTTAGCTACTAAGCCCGGCGAAACCGTTTCCACTAACAGGAGAAGGGGCAAAGGCGGCCCTCTGGCGCCTCAAAACCAGTCGCTTCGGGCAGATGGAGCTCGTCAACCTTGGATGGTAGCTCATCTAGGAGAAGGTAACTCTGATTCCAAACCTCCGCTGCCTTGCGGTATACCCCTTCAGGGGATAGGCTAAGGGAGTAAACCCTGACAGAAAATCCGGAGCTGGAGTCCCAAAGGCGGCCTGACATAGTATTGTCTTCACCGGCAACTCCTGCGGCGCAGCTGGAGCCAAGTTGTATCGACTCTGTCTTTCCCTTGGATTCTTCAGCTTCGCGGAGAGGGGGGGCCTGCTGCATGGGCAACAGCTGGCTCTCCATATAACCCTGCCCAGGCTCTGTAGCTCCACTGGAGAGGACACTCCAGCGCCATCGCAAGATGTCGACTCAACACGGGAGGGGGCAGTTACCGGTTATAAGCTTGTCCGATTGGCGAAGGAAGCGAGCGCCAGGGGTCCCCTTCGACGGTGGGAGAGGTCATCGCGCCTCAATGGACAGCCACCGCCCGCCTCAAGCTGGGCAGCCCCCAGCCAGTAAGGTGCCGTCCCGCCATGGCTCACCTGCCCCACTGGGTGCGTGGGGACTAGAGAGGCATCTCTCGAAAAGTGGGCCACTAAACACTCGCACCAGGCAAGTCAAAGGAAGAACCAAGAAAGAAGCCTCCAGCTCTTCGTTTCGCTAGCTGGAACGTCAGGACCATGTGTCCAGGACTAACCGCAGACCTTCTGCAGATCGACGACGCAAGGAAGACGGCCGTCATTGACAGGGAACTGTCACGCTTGAACGTCGACATTGCCGCCCTACAGGAGACCCGGCTGGCTGACAACGGCACCATCAGGGAAACAAACTACACTTTCTACTGGCAGGGGAAGTCCCCAGACCAACCCAGGCAACATGGTGTTGGCTTCGCTGTGAAGAACACACTTGTCAGTTTCACCGAGCTCCCCACAGTAGGCACAGAGAGGATACTCACCCTCCGGCTGTCAACGTCTTCTGGCCCAGTCAACATTCTCAGCGTGTACGCCCCAACCCTCTGCTCCACCGCCGAGGAAAAAGATGAGTTCTACCAGGCCCTCGATGAAGCGATATCCAGGTGGCCCAGCACTGAAGGCCTCTACCTCTTAGGAGACTTCAATTCAAGAGTAGGAGCTGACCACAAGGCTTGGCCCACCTGCCTCGGAAGCTTTGGGAGGGGGAAGATAAACGAGAACGGCCAGAGACTGCTTGAGCTCTTGTGCCACCACGGCCTGTGCGTGACCAACACCTTCTTCAAGTGTAAAGAGATCCACCAGGTGTCATGGAGGCACCCCCGATCCCGCCACTGGCACCAGCTTGACCTAGTCATCACCAGAAGAGCGGACATTGGTTGCGTCCTCCTCACCCGCAGTTACCATAGTGCCGACTGCGATACGGACCACGCTCTCGTAGCAAGCAAGGTGCGCACTACACCCAAAAGGTTGCACCACTTCAAGAAGAAGGGTCGCCCACGCATAAATGCCTGCTGCACCAGCAATCCTGAGAAAACCCAGCAGTTCATCAGCAGGCTGGAACACGCCCTCAGCGAGGGAGTGTCAGCAGATGACACCATCGACTCCAAGTGGCCCCGCCTCCGCGACGCGGTTTACAACGCCGCCATCACCGCCTACGGGAAGAAGGAGCGGAAAAATGCCGACTGGTACGAGGCCCACTGGGAAGAAATGGAGCCCGTGACTGAGGCAAAGAGGAAAGCCCTTCTGGCCTACAAGGCCAATCCAAGCCCTAGTACCTTACAATCCCTCCGGACTGCCAGGAACAAAGCCCAGCAGACCGCCCGCCACTGCGCCAACACCTACTGGCTAAACCTCTGCAGCAGCATACAGAGAGCTGCCGAGACAGGAAACGCAAGAGGGATGTACGAGGGCATCAAGAAGGCAACAGGCCCAACCCCCTCCAAGACCGCCCCCCTCAAGTCCAAAACGGGCGAGGTTATCACCGACCAGGAAAAGCAGATGAAGCGATGGACGGAGCACTACCTTGAGCTATACGCAACGCTGAATGTGGTGACTGTCACGGCTCTCAACGCCATCCCAGACCTACCAGTCATGGAGGAGCTAGATACCCCACCAACCATGGACGAGCTCAGCAAAGCCATCGACTGCCTTGCCTGCAGGAAGGCGCCAGGGAGCGATGGAATCCCCCCCGAGGTTCTAAAGAGCGGGAAACCAGCCCTGCTACAACCACTTCACGACCTCCTCTGTCTCTGCTGGGAACAGGGCTACATCCCCCAGGACATGCGAGACGCTAACATTGTCACCTTGTACAAGAACAAGGGAGACCGTAGTGACTGCAACAACTACCGGGGCATCTCCCTCCTCAGCATTGTAGGCAAAGTGTTCGCCCGCGTCGCTCTGGCCCGCCTGCAGACCCTCGCCTCCCGCGTCTACCCCGAGTCCCAGTGCGGCTTCAGGGATGGCCGATCAACAGCAGACATGATCTTCTCACTACGCCAGCTGCAGGAGAAGTGTCAGGAGCAGCACATGCCACTCTACATCGCCTTCATCGACCTTACAAAGGCGTTTGATCTGGTTAGCAGAGGCGGACTCTTCAGGTTGCTGCAGAAGATTGGTTGCCCTCCGCACCTGCTTGCAGTGGTCACGTCCTTCCACGAGAATATGCACAGCACAGTATGCTACAACGGCGCAACATCCGAAGCCTTCCCAGTCAGCAGCGGAGTGAAACAAGGCTGCGTCCTTGCGCCCACACTCTTTGGTATCTTCTTCTCCATGCTCCTCCAATACGCCTTCAAAGACTGCAGCGAGGGTGTCTACATCCGCACCAGGTCGGACGGCAAGCTCTACAACATAGCCCGTCTCCGTGCCAAGACCAAAGTCACAGAGGTACTTATTCGTGAGATGCTCTTCGCTGATGACGCAGCCTTGACTTCACACACGGCAGACGGACTCCAGCAGCTTGTAAACCGCCTCTCACACGCCTGCAAGGAGTTTGGATTGACCATCAGCCTGAAGAAGACCAAGGTCATGATGCAGGGAGCAGAGACCCCTCCAAACACCGCCATCGACGGGTACAGCCTGGACGTTGTTGAGAACTTCACGTACCTTGGGTCCACGATCTCAAGTTCGCTATCCATCGACTCTGAGATCAACAGCAGAATCGCCAAGGCAGCCGCAGTCATGGCCAAGTTAAATCAGCGAGTGTGGAACAACTCCAGCCTCACTGAGATGACCAGACTGCACGTGTACCAAGCCTGCATGCTCAGTACGCTCCTTTATGGCAGCGAGTCATGGACCACCTACGTAAGGCACGAGAAGAAACTCAACAGCTTCCACATTCGGTGCCTGCGTCGCATACTGCATATCAAGTGGCAGGACAAGATCCCCAACACTGAGGTGCTGGAACGAGCCAACATGAGCAGTTTGTATGCGACGCTCAGCGAAAGACGGCTGCGGTGGCTTGGGCATGTCAGGAGGATGGACGCAGGCCGCATCCCCAAAGACCTCCTCTACGGCGAGCTGGCTGAAGGCACCAGAACCACAGGGCGCCCCAAATTGCGCTTCAAAGACGTCTGCAAAAAGGACTTGAAGCAATGCGGCATTGCCCCCAGCGCATGGGAGAGACTGGCTGATGATCGCCTCGCTTGGCGACAAGCAGTCCGGCAGGAAATAATCAATGCAGAAGCGGCACGAAACGACACTGCCGTGGCAAAGAGAGCTAGGCGGAAGCAGTTGCAACAGCAGCCTGACCAGCCATCCCCCTTCTCCTGCGCCCAGTGCGGCAAGGACTGCCACTCTAGAATTGGTCTGCACAGCCATTCCCGGCGGTGCAGATAGACGCACCGAGCTACACCATCGTCTCCCGAGACGAACGGCTGCCGACGATAATAGAATGAAATTGCATAACCCATAGAGATTGCACTGTCCGAGAGTTTGGGCATATTCACACATAACATATACACATAAAACATGATATCCGAGTTTTAAAATCAAACATTTTAAAAGAGAACAAGACATCACGGTTGTTTAAACCAATCAACATTAAGCTGTGTCGTCAGCAAGTCGTTTCCCATCATGCTTTTGATCAGCGCAGTCGGTGGAGAGCAACTGCGCGCGACTACAGAATCCGACACGTGCGCCTTGCGCTCGCGAGAGCTTTTTGACACACGTAAGCATGACATCAGAGCAAGGCGGACCGCACTCGGACACATTTCTAACCGGCATGCATTACGCGCTGATCACCGGTGATCGGTTCTGCGCAGATTTTGCTCATCTCAAACAAGCCTATTATGTCGAACGTGTCCGAAAGAAACAGTTCTCGGTTCTGTACTGGTGATCCGAGAACCGCTGTACCTGTGCGTTCGGTAGTACGCGCATGCGCAGTATCAGCTGCTCGTGCTGCTCATCACTTCTCTCAGCACCAGTTCAGTGAACTGTTGGAGTTACTGGAGTAAAATATACTCCGGGATATGGGTTTATTTCGATTCGGAGGGACTGTCAGGCTTGTCTGAAAGTGAGTAACTTTAGTAACTTTTGGATCAGCACTGACGCAAGACGCTAACTGTTTCGAACGATTCAGTCCGATTTAGTGTACTGGTTCGACCGGTTCACTAAAAAGAACCGGTTCAAAAGAACGATTCGTTCACGAACCGGCCATCACTAATCGTAAAATCAAAATGCTTAAAAAATTAAAATAAATGAAGAGGTCCGCAAACCGCATTTATTCATCAGATCTTGCTCGTTCAACTTCCACTCCGTGTGTGCGCGTGTTGTCTAGTAACGAACGTGCTTGCAGCGGGAACACATAATTTACCCGGAAACAACTAATTCTAATTTCTGATTGGCTGGTAGCTGGCATTAAACTCTGTATAACTCGAGACCAGTGTTGCCAACTTAGCGCCTTTGTCGCTATTTTTAGCGACTTTTCAGACCCCTTTAGCGACATTTTTTTGAAAAGCGACTAGCGACAAATCTAGCGACTTTTTAGACAAACCTCAGTAACCTCCAGATGTTGCCAGTACTGTCCTGCGAGCGCGAGCTCTTGCTTTCTCCCTGCCGTCACTCTGTCTAACTGCGTCTACCTTGTTCAGTGAATGGCTGAGAGGAGCAGCAGCACGTTCATGTGTTGAGCGCGCGCCAGTTTTTTTTTTTGTTTTTCCACGGACTTGTCACTTATCTGCTTCTCTTTTGTTTTAATTTTTAAACAGTTTTGTTTGACCATTTTAATTTCCTTTCTTTTCTTGTGCTTATTTTGTAATACTATCACAGAGCTTTCATCCAGTTCCCGAACTCTCTCAATTCAGATAATTTTACACATATAAACAAATTTAGTCATTCACTATATCATACCTACTTGTTCTATTGTCTGACAAAAATAATATAGGTAATGAGAACAGCTTTATTGGACATTTGGCTATATTAAATTATATTAAAATACAGAATGTGAGCATGAATTTAGAGAGAAAACACATTAGGCAGGCACGCGATGACGGCTTAACGTACGACGCGATGACGTCATGAATACGTTAATTAGCGTATGACGGCATTTAGCGACTTTTAGGGAAGGCGTTAGCTACTTTCCTTTGAAAATAGTTGGCAACAGTGCTCGAGACCATCGAGACAGATGCTATGAACTCGGCAGAGAACTTCCCTCCGTTTGTCTGCGCCTCGTTCATGAATTGTATAGCGGGACAAGTTCCCTTACTCCTCAGCGTGAGAAATACAAGGTATGGCCGCGTGTGAACGGGTTGAAATGCGTGTGTCTCACGCCCAATGCGTGAGACTTGAGAGCCCTGACTAATGTGCGGCGATTTGTAGCCTACAGTCCCAAGCAGCACACGAAGCAGGCATATTTTTCTCAATTCCCGTTATGAGAGTTATGGGATTGGAGAAATGGCGGCGCCGTTGACGTACGATCCAGCGGCCAATAGGCCTACTACGTACATGTGTACATATATGTATGATGTCTATTTAAGCCATAAGCACGTCCCAGCCGAGTTTGTCACTTATTGGGGTCACCTGGAAACATTTCCGTTGTGGTCTGCTATTTGCAGCGCGTATTTGGGTGTGTTGTGAATTTTTGCAGCGTGTTTCTGTTTGGTTGTGTTGTGAGTATTTGGAGCACTAGTTGTGAAACTGATGAAGATGTTTTCTTAATTTGCGGATGCTTTTCTATTTACATGTGTTTTCTTCAGTTGCAGCGCTCTCGGCCACCATAGTTTGCTCATATTGTCCACATTATCTCAATAACTATGCCAAACCCTGCGTTCTAATAAAATGTCTTTCAAATATCGTAGGCCCTACTACTTATTTTCATATGTTCATCGAAGTCCATTTTTTACTCTTCCTGTTATCTTATTTTTGTAGTCTAAATAAATAGACTATTATCTATATCACACATTTGCAGTCTTTTTATATTAACAAAGTCATTCATTAGCCTACAGCGCAGCTATGACTGTTCCAGTGATAATCTGAACTGGCTGGCAGCTGTGCAGTGCCGCTCAATTTCAGGCAAAAGATTGCACATCCAGTAAATAATACCCTGAACAAGTGTGCAGTGAGGTGCAGGAGTGTGAGGTTTACTCTGGAGATACACAATATACTACAGAAAATACTGAATGCTTACACTGAGGTGTTGGTTTAGTATTAATGCAAAGGTTTATGCATCCTTAACTGTATAACGAAATGATAATTTGTATGGGCTTGTGCAGAGGATGTTTTTGTATTATATTTTTATGAAATGTGAAGAGCTATGAATATCCCATATGACAGCTGGGTTTTTTCGCATCTATTTTGATCAAATCAATACCAACACATTTGCAACGCTGTATGACCGCTATTTGGTGATTTTAAATGGACTGCTTACAAATGACTCCCATTTTATTACTAAAGATTTTTAAAGGCTATTACTTCTTTAACCCATCTGGCATGACATCACTCCAAATCAGTCCTCAAAAATGCATGAAAGGCGACCCAGTCTGGGCCTTTCTTTCATCTACTCTCTGTCAAGAATCTGATGTTCGACTTGATGAGGCTGAAACTCCTATGACAGTTGGGAGAAAAACACAGTCCCAGAAGACCCAGGCTGTCACTCTATCTTTATGTAATGTGGAGATGAGTGTGTCAAGACAAGGCTTCGCCTAAAATTTACTTGGACAGCGGTGAGCTCTGCACTGAAAGAAAAGAAAACACATAGGCCTACCATTTGAAGTGTTTTTGCTTTAAACTGTATACATTTGAATGGTATATCTGCACTTTTATAGTTTATGAGGTTTCAGCTTTTTATTTTTGTTATGTGAAGATCACATTTATATACACATATACACATTCTATATAAAAGGAGACAACAGTGTTGGTAAAGAGCATTCTTAAGATGGTTAGGCATGCGATGATTGAAAGATAACAAAGAAAAATCTATGTAAATATTACTTTTATTTATATCTTTATACTTTTATTGAGTGTCATTTTCAGTCAAGTTGTAATTTTGTATATGTAAAAATTGTGACAATTTAACTTTGTGCTTTAGGGATGCATAAAATGCTAGTTATGAAACCCATAGCAAGAAAAAGGCATCTGCCATTTTATTCCAAATTTTTTTTTAAATGTCATTTGTTTAGCAAAGAGCATTGGCCACTGGAACTGTCCTCTGCATACCTATCTGGACAGTTGACAGCTTACTATCAGAAGGTATTTGGACATGACACATGAGAATTTATCTTCACGTAACACTTCACCTTATTTCATCTGGTTTACATAACTGAATGCCAGTGGCCACATTTTAAGAGTTGGCTCGATCCCTGTGGTCAGACTGAGGAGGAGAGGCAGAAAGAGATAAAGAAAGCTTACAAAAACGAGGCAGGGTTAAAGTTTACAATGTGGAATATAGCTTGCCAAAACCTATTGGCTTGATGTATGCCCTGCAGCGCTCAGATGCAGGACGGTACCTGTCTCCTCCAAGCACTGCACATGTTGTGTCTATAAGTCGTGACGGACTACCTCGACACGTGATGATGCACTGCTCGAATCTATGATATGCTATCAGTATCAGCTTACCAACACACTTTACCTGTCTCGCCCTCAGGGTGGAGAAGGTAGCTCTATACCTGGTTGTATTCACAGCATGTGGATGCCAATAATGTCTGTTAACATTTTCATTCCCTGCTCCCCACCCTCAGTGCTTGACCTTTCCTGAAGCCCTTTACTTTGGTGCCTTTTTAATAGCTCCTGCCAGGAATGATATCAGAGCTGGAGGGTTAGAGCCGCAAATGCAATACAAAGGAGCAACAAAAGACAGGAAAAAGAAAGGAGCTGATAACCAAGAGGTCAATGTGCCCCCCCCCCCCACACACACACACACTGCTATCTTTGCTTCAATCTTTTGATGGAAATATTCTGAAAACTTTTGCAATCCTTCTGAAATTTCAACCAACAAACATCAATCCTAAAACCATGAGTAGTTGTTCCACAAAACTTTCCAGTTATTGCTCATCACAGAGTAAAGCGGCTTAAATTTGGATGTTGCTCATCTGTATTAAGGTCTATCACAGATTATTGGAATTGTGAAAGATCATTTCTGACTCACTGAACCTGATGAATGCAGACTTACCTAATTTTTGCAAATGCTCTCTACTTTATACTGAATAAAAATGTCTTTTATGAGTAAAAACCCCAGCACTAGTGATAATGTAGAAGTCTAAAGCTATCTAAAGCACTGAAGTTTGAGCCACATGGTTGTAACATTTGTTGTGCCCTTCAGCCATATTAATTATTCTCAAATCAGCATTTGTAAATTCATATCCTTATAGTGGACAGCACTAACAAATTTCATTAACTAAATTGTCTATGTTGTTGACGTGTTTGCAGAAGAATCACCATGCCTTGTCTTGTGATGACGTCAAGAGCTGCAAATGACTTGAATTCTCTCACTGTGATCTGTCATTCTCCCCACAGGCGACAGGGAGAATTGTACATTATTTAATAGTGACCTCTGGCTGTAGTCACAGCATCTCTGGAATTCATGTTTCTCACTGACTAAATAGTTTCAAATCAAACCTGGCAGCATGCTGATGAGGTTCTTCGCATGTGTGCATTGTGTGATGGATTTAGTCATCTCTTTTAAAACGTAATGAGCTTTACTGTTAATGAGCTTTATTGTTGTTTAGAAATGTCAAGATTTAACCACAACAACTTGTGACTTGTAAACTCTGTGCAAAAGGTCAAATGTTTTTGCTTGCATTAAAGCTCAAGATGCTCTTGGATCATATTTAGGAGAACATGAACATCAAACAGACAGATAGAGTTCATGTCAGTTTGAGTGCAATAAACATCCCCATTTCACTAGTGGTCTCTGACTTTTTGGACCCAACTGTATGTTTTGCAGTTGAGATGTTGTTGGCTTTGAGCTCTGTCCCACCTCTGGTGAGGACGTCCTGATTTACAACAAGCGGTGAGCTGATCGCTCCCTGAGCCTATCGTTTATTGTGCTTGACCGGATGTTTAAACCGTTATAGCTGGATCTTACTGATTTCTCTACCAATCTAGGTGGTTTACACGCATGGTGCAGTCTAAAATGTGATGGTCTAGTCTTGTTGAAACTAGCCTGAGTCTTATCCCCATAACAACTGGCAACATATTATAGACGAGTCACTGCACAGAACTAGACCGCTCATCATCGGAAGCATAAGTCATGGTTTGTCAAGTGATTCACTGAGGCCCTGGAGGGACAAAACACTCTTTTTCACACAAGTCCACAACTGCTGACATATATTGGGATTTTTTTTTGACTCTAACTTTATTTCTGAATGGATTTGCTTAGAAAAACAGTATAGCACCTTGCTAATATAAGACAGCGCAAGTTATCAATGTGGGCAGGCCATCTTGGTAGATCTTATTATGTTGGTCTACAAGTCAATTCAATCTATATGGACATAATGATCAAATATGGGTCACATCACTGGGATCTTCCTGTTATGAATGACCTCCCATGTGCTACTGTCGCAACAGGACGTGAGTGGTCATTGACAGAATAGAAGGAAACGCTGAATGAGTGAACTTGAGAGTGTGGGAGAATATAAGAAAGACATTTGGAAAACTATTTAAATGCCTGTTCTGGGATTCGAGAGAGGCACCATTTGACCCACATTTCCCTCATTACCATTTTATCTAAGCCAAATTCCCATAACCTGAAAACTACAGATAGCAAGCTGATAAAACTTTAATCATACTATATATACAGAGACTATGATGCACTTCAAAAATATCAGATTCAGAATAAAACATCAGTCAGTTTCGTGTTGCTTTAAATATACAACCACCAACGTTTTGCCAAAAATAGTGTGCTTTTGTTTCCTAAATGTACATGCCGCTTCACTTTCAGATGTTTATGATTTATTTTTAATAAATGCACTTTTGTAATGAACAGTGTGACGCATTTTTGATGGCCTGCAGAGGTCAATGGATACAATGGGATTCCAAAACAGAAAATAATGAAATAGCAAATTGGCATGCAGAACTTACAACACGTTGGGCTTCAAACAGATATCTGTTTGCTAACAGAGCTATGGCTTATTATACAACATGACTCATTAAAAATCATTCCCAGTTTGGCAGAAAAAACTGAAATTGAATCACTGTTAGATCATAAGTAATAATATAGAACCTGCTCATACAGAAGCGTTACAAATCCATGTGTTAGAGATACACTGTTTTGTGATTAAGGATGAAAAAAATTAAAATGATAAAAAAAAAATATATATATATATATATATATATATATATATATATATATTGCATTCACATTCTTTTAGAGAACATTTACTACTTCATGCAATGCTGTAGTGATCAGCTTTGGTATGGTTAAGTTTTCAGTCCATAAAGGGAGATGGGAAAAGTGAGCTTTTACTTTTGCTGTGAAGTGAATAAAAAGTTTACAGATTTTAAGAAATGTTCATGCAGCTCAAACGTTTTCCCATAGCTCAAACAGTAGAGTTTGGTTTGATTCTTTGGTTAAAATGTGTCTGCCAAAAGTGTAAATTTAAAGAGATGCCCATCTGACACAAAGGAATAAAACCTTGAATGAATTATAGGTCCAAGATTATATCAAAATATACAATAGTATACAGAATAGCCTCTGGTTTACCATTAGTAGTGATAATTGAAAAACTGAAAACAGTGGGAAAGGTCACCAGTCACCTTTTGGATGTACTACTAAATCAATATAAAATAATCCTGCAGAATACCAAAATTTGCTGTTTGTGATAAAAGTGCATTACATTTATAGAAATAATATAGCTTAGTTAAGTACTGTGCCCATTTGTAGGAATCATCAAATCTTCAACATCCCCCCGAAAAAAATGTTTGCACTCGTGCCCCTGAGCAGTAAATCCCTCTGAAAATGTGTCACTGACTGAATAAAGGCTGAAATTGTCTGTGACAGGAAAGAATAAAGTAAAGAGTGCAACAGAGCCTTGTACCTGTAGTCTCTGTCTATAAATATAAGCCTCGGGGCTCAAGCGGAGCGTGTAATGATCTAGGTTGGGTCACCTTGCCTTGAAGCATTATTTATGCGGTTCTCTCAGGACCTCTCAGAGCCCAGATCAGTCAGTTCGTACAGGTAGCACTGAGCGCTCACTTGAATGTCACAAAATAGAGTCCTAGTCAAGAGTGATGCCATAGAGTACACATACACATTATTTGTCTTTCCATCTGGGCTGGAAATTGGAAGGTTGCTGGTTCGAGTCCCGGAAGGAAAAAGCCACGATGAACCATCACCAATCTTAACCCCAGGCTTTGTCTTTGTAAATGCTTAATTCTTGTTCTATTAGTTCTAGGGATGTGATTTTATTTTAATACATTACAATTTAATACAATTAATAAAATATTTTATTATATTGAAATATTTTTTTTTTACAATTCAATGCATCATATGGTAATGCAAAGGTCATGGGTTCAGTTCTCAGGGAATGCATGAAATTATAAAATACTTTAAAAAGCTATAAAGTTGCTTTGGATAAAAATCATGCATGCAATAGTTTAAACATTATAGTTTGAAAATGAATTAATTATATCTTGGTTACGTACTAATGATAATTAGTCATCACAATGTATCAGTTTACTTAGAAGATATTTTTAGGATTTTAAACTGCTGGCTGCAAGACTGTAAAAAAAAAACATCAAAAACTTTTTTTGATGAACTGATGCCGAAGTACGTGCGCTAGTATCTTATGTTTTATATTTGGGGACTAGATGAGGAGCTGAGAACCAATAGAAAAGTGCAATTGCAGAGATTGTACATTCTTTATTAAGGAGAGACAATTTGGTCTCTCGTCTTTTCTGGACTTTATGATTTGCTGCACCAAATCTCACCTGCTGTTCATGTAATATGTGACTCATCTGTCTACAGGTTCATAAAAATAAAATCAACAGTGTGAATCTTTACTCTGAGAAAAAGAGTTTTTCACAAACCATGTAGGCTACAAATATGCCTTAAAAATTAGACACCTGTCTAGGGGTTTGGGTCTTAACTGGAGATTGAATGACTTGATTTAGAGACCACATAAATAGGCTAGCTACACATTAAATCACTGTCAGTGATTTCCAGCTGTGTCGATATATATATTTTATATATATATATATATAATTTTTTTTTTTGAAAAATAAACCATTAAATAGTACTTTCTGGAGAGTTTTGTGCAAAGAAATGGAGAAATTGAGTATTACATGATATGTGAAAAACTGCAAGGTTAAGAGCATATACTTTGCATTGTTGTAGTATCAACAGGTATTAGGACATTTAGCATTTACATTACTGTTGATCAGTCATCACTTGATTACACATTGTATTACCTTGTTATGATATATAGTGAGTGACCCATACAATGTGCCAACCATAATATGCCACATGAAGAGACAGTGCAGCATATGACAGTAGCAACAGCTGAGAAGATTTGGGTCTGTGGTGACCAGGTCCACCTCACACACACTTCCTTCTCCTATTTTATCTCTTTACTACTACAACACATACACACACACTCATCCTACTCGGCATCATTTCTCATCAAGATATGCACAAGTCACAAAAATAAAATCAATCTATCCTTGTGGAAAGGTTGCTTGGTAGCTAAATGTAGGTCTAGCAAGTCTTATATTTCTGTAATTCACACAGATCAAATACAAATATTCTGACTGAACATATTGCTAGTTTATTTTGAGTAGCCAGCTAGCAGTTCTCTTGGCAGTTTGCTGATAATCCGGTGTCTGAAGTAAAATGCTCAAAACATGGTTATTTAATTTTGATTTAGTCTTATTTTTCTTACCTTGTCATTCAAGGCCAGGGCACTTTTTGTACATTTCTGGAACTTTTGCGCGCTTCCACATCCCGGGCAACTACGGATCTCCCATTATATTGCTGCGTACATTTATCCGTGTCACCTGGATGCGCGTGCGCGTGCGCGAGCGGTGCGCGATCCTGGTTGACTGACAACGAGATTCAGCAGCCGAACTAGAATACGGCCGTGTTCCGATTGTTCTCATCTCAGCTCCGCCGAGACAAAATAGACATGCCATTTTAAAAATCTTTCATTTATTGTCAGAAATGTGTTTTCAAAAGCATCACTTTCATCAGATTTTATGTGACTTAATTTCCAGTAGGCAACTGACTGCAAACGAGCAGGCTTATGTGCCGGGGCTGAGCCCCGGCCCAATTTAACCACTATATATATATATATATATATATATATATATATATATATATATATATATATATATATATATATATATATATATATTATATAACATGATAGGATATAGGTAAAGCCATATAACAGCCTCTTGATTTTGTGTGATTTACAGGGCAATTCGTCACCATTATGTGGAATATAAAGAATGAATGACAGGAGGCGTGAAGGTCTAGTAGCCGCCCCTGGCCACTGTCTGAGCAGAATCACACAGCGAGCTGCAGTAAAGTGTTGAGTGGAGTCATGATTCAGTGCTGTCGAAAGGAATGAATAAACGGGGCGAAACATTCACAGACCAATTGAATGAATCCTAAGAACGTTTTCACCCTCTTGGATAGCGGAGTTTGATTTAAGTTCGCTTGTACCTAAACGCGAGGATACCACAAATCACGGTAGGTGTTTTAAACTGGACGCTGAGAGCATCAGATCACTGTGGAGACGCGTGTGTATTTCTGAGGATCTGAAAGTTTCTTAGCGGCAGCATGTTTTGCGATGACATAGCCTACTGTTGATAAACAAATACGTTTTTTAATTTTTAATTAGCGAGTTGCATCTGCCAAATTTAACTCTAATACTGTGAAAGAGAAGGTCGTTTGAAGACACCAAATATTACTA
Source organism: Gila orcuttii (assembly GCA_026230005.1). Taxonomy (NCBI): domain Eukaryota; kingdom Metazoa; phylum Chordata; class Actinopteri; order Cypriniformes; family Leuciscidae; genus Gila; species Gila orcuttii. The sequence continues at coordinate 21,022,111 of JAPDVR010000001.1, forward strand.
AGGATTCTGTATTGGACGTGAAGTTTTGTTTTGCTGTAGTTTAAATCGACGAGCTTACTTTAAGGGAACATTTCACGTTGCCCCATAGGTGTATGCATATTGTTTGGAGAATAATTACAGTAGGATTGTTTACATGTTTAATCACCTGGTAAATGTTACAGCTATCTGTTTGCATCGACCAAGGTGGGAGTGGCCACGTGATGTTTGGGTGTAACCAAGTCATTTGTAATCTTGTAGATGGAGCTATTTTGTTCTTTAGAAGGAAGGATGTGTTTGTGGCTGAAATGACTTGCAATCATAGCGGGAGGTTTACTTCTGCCTTGGTTAAGTTGTATAATCACATTTGGCACTGGCAGCTGCCAAACCTAATTTCATGATGTGCATTTGAATTCAAACCAGCCATGTTTCTCCTTTTTTATACTATTCCCATTGCTTATTTTCAGGTGAAGTGGGACAGATAATATACAAAATCATTTAATTTAAAAAGTTTATACCAAGTTTGTTCACTGCAATTTTAGAAGTGAAATATTTATTATATATTATACAAATTTCTTATATAATAAGTGACAAAAGTGAGATTGAATAGGTACTGTATAGGTTATATGCCAAAAGAAAATAATACACATTATGGTTTTGTGGAAGATGTAAGCTGGTTTGTTACTGGTGCAAGGTGGTCTTCCAGGTCTAAGCCGTTTTATGAAAGTCTTTCTGGTCAATCTGCCTTTCCAGCTGGTAGTCACTGATTAATTATCTGGATAATCTTGGAGCAGCTAATGGCCATAAATGTTCAGCTTGATCCTACTAGAGATCTAAAACAAGCAACCATCAGAAGTCTTACTATAGCTGGCATATATGATCTCATATTTGTACAGCTCAGGTACATTAGACTATTATGAAATATTCAAGCATTAACTGTTGTATGACAATGATCGTAATTCCTCTGATCAATTTTATTTATACAATTTACTATAGTCCTTTGTGATTGTTGCTTGACAGACTCTACAGACATGATCCCTGCTGTAAGCCATGTCACACTGTAGGATCTCAGTTGTCTTTAATGTCAGACTATACGACAATCAACATTAGTTAAAAAAACGGTTGAACGCAAGAAGACTCGTTCAGCGTTTTATATTGTCAATCCGTGACACATTCAGTGACATTGAGAGAGATGCGGGATCGAAATGGTGGCTAGCAAACCAAAATGATCTCTAGCGTTAATTTTGATCATGGCTTGTCTTGAAAAGAAAAATAGAAAAGACAATGTGTGTGGAGTTTGTTGTCACACTAATTGTGTCTTCAGGTTCTTTGCTCCTATTATTTTTTTATTTGATGGTTGTCGTAGAAGAAGCCACTACAGGACTGTGCCTCAACTTCTGACATAGCAGAATTTCATCAGCGGTAAAATTTAATTGCAATGGTCATTAATCAGCTGTCAGCGAACATGTCAAACTAGCGATCAAAGACTACAGATTTTAGCCTACGATCAGATGAATCATTTAGGATTTGCAAAACTAGTCTCAGACGACCAAATCGTGGCCAAAATCATACAGTGTGCACCAGGCTTAACATGTTAAGGCAAAGTACTTATGTAATTGACCATTAAATCATCATTTAAAACCCATCATAAAAGATGATGTCCCATTTCTGCCGTACACACCCTACACAATTTCAGACACACATTCTTCAGTACTCCTAATACCTCTGCAATATGTTTTCATTCATGACACTTCTGTCACAAATCCCTGCTTCCAGAGATTGCAGTGGCCATTTAAACTTAAGGTAGATGTCAGGAAAAAATCCCTTTTATAGCAGCAAGAGCCGTCATCTCCTTGATATCTGTTGCTTTTTATCCTCTGGCTTTAGTTAAGTCAGGGAAAGCCACTTTAAAGAAGCAGTCACACTGGGGAGGAGCTGATTGGCAGGTGCGGGGCTGATTTGGAGGCAGCGGGATTAGAGAAGTGTCTGAAAGAGAGGAGACGAGAAGCTCGGTCAGGACCTGATTCCCCTTCAGTGATTAAACCGATTAAATGTGGAGAAAAAGAGGGGCGTGGAAGGGTTGACGTGCCAACACAAAGACTTTTCTCGCTGTGTATTTGCTGTTTACAGCATAAAACCTAATTCACGTATGTCCATCAGAAACAATGGCACTTTAAACAGTTTAAGTCAATTATTAAAAACTGTCAGTGTCGAAAGTTGTTGGGTTTAGTTGGGCTTCATGGCTGGCAGAGGGCAAAGAAGAGCAGATCAGCACCGCAGGCGCAGCCCTTGGGTGACAGCCTATATCAGTATACCTGTGATAATAGTTACTGTACGGAATAGGTTATAATGCCTACTGTCTTCTTTCTTTATCTTGTTTGCAAACATTCTGTTAATGCTAGTTTTCCTCTGTCATATAATTGTGGTTAAATGTCTGACTAAAAAGAACATAGCATTACTGAACCATATTGGTAGGGTCTGTTATTTTGTATTCAAGATGATAAATAAAATATTGGGTAACTCATCAAATATTTATTAAGGGATTATTAAGCATGATGGGTGATACTGAGGAAGCATTTCTGACCACATAAAGTCAGCAGAATTGTACATCCTTCTTTTTATGTACTAAATGAAAAAAAAAATTTAGTATTGCAATTTCCCACATGGAAATTCTCTTGTGTTGGATTAAGCTTTTTTTCTGGACCAATTAAAGGGACAATCTGTAACTTACTCAGCTTAATGTAAGTTGTAATGTATATAATGTAAGTTGTAATGTATATAATGTAATGAAAGTTGACATTAGGTAGAATTAGAGCCTCAATCACCATTCCATTTTCATTGGATCTGCATTATTCTAATGAATGTGAATGAAATGGTCACAGATAATAATTTCGATGTTCTGTGCCTTACTGAAACCTGGCTTAAACCAAATGATTATTTCGGTCTAAATGAGTCTACTCCACCAGGATACTGTTATAAGCATGAGCCCCGTCCGATCGGTCGTGGCGGCGGTGTTGCAACAATCTATAGAGATATCCTAAATGTTACTCAGAAAACAGGTCACAGGTTTAATTCGTTCGAAGTACTTGTGCTAAATGTTACGCTCTTAGATGTAAGAAAGAAATCCCTATTATCTCTAGCCTTAGCGACCGTATATAGACCTCCAGGGCCCTATGCTGATTTCCTAAAAGAGTTTTCAGACTTTCTATCAGATCTATTGGTCAATGCCGATAAAGCAATAATTGTTGGAGATTTTAACATACACGTAGATAACACAAATGATGCGTTAGGGGCTGCGTTTACAGATTTATTAAACTCATTTGGGGTCAAGCAAAACGTCAGTGGTCCCACTCATCGTCTAAATCATACACTAGATTTAATTATATCATATGGAACCAATCCAACCGATATAGATATTATAGCGCAAAGTGACGATCTCACTGATCATTGTATGGTAACGTGCATATTACGTACTGCTGAAATTTGCCATGTTGCGCCACGTTATCGACCAGGCAGAACAATCGTTACAACCACTATAGATAGATTCACAAATAGCTTACCTGATCTATCTCAGCTGCTCAGTGAACTCCAACAAACAGATGATCTAGAGGAAATGACTAGCAGTTTGAGCACCATTTTCTCTAGTACATTAGATATTGTTGCACCAATTACATTAAAAAAGGTTAGAGAGAAAACTAAAGCACCATGGTACAATAGTACTACACATGTTATCAAGAGAGAAACTCGTAACTTAGAGCGTAAATGGAAACAAACTAATTTAGAGGTCTTTAGAATCGCGTGGAAAGACAGTATGTCACGTTATAAAAAGGCTCTAAAAGCAGCCAGGGCTGAGCATCTCCGCAAACTAATAGAAAATAACCAAAATAATCCAAGGTTTTTATTTAACACCGTGGCTAGACTAACAAATAAACAGACATCACCAGAGCAAAATATTCCGTTACAGTATAGTTGTAATGATTTTATGAATTACTTCAATGAGAAAATAGAAAGCATCCGAAATACAATTGTAAATGTACAATCCTCTATGGTGTCTTATGATTCAGCCACAATTATTGCCCCTCAAGAACAACTACACCGCTTTACAACTATAGGACAGGAAGAGCTAAATAAACTTATCTTTGCAGCGAAACCAACAACATGTTTATTAGACCCAATACCCACTAAACTACTGAAAGAAGTGTTACCTGTAGTGGAAGAGCCTCTTCTCAATATTATTAACTCGTCTTTATCTTTAGGTCATGTTCCAAAAATATTTAAGCTGGCAGTAATAAAACCTATTATTAAGAAACCGCAACTAGATCAAAATAACTTAGCAAATTACAGACCCATTTCAAATCTTCCATTTATATCTAGAATACTAGAAAAAATTGTGTCCGCTCAATTGTGCTCTTTCTTGCAAGAAAATGATACCTATGAAAATTTTCAGTCAGGATTCAGACCGCATCATAGCACAGAAACTGCGCTAGTTAAAATTACAAATGATTTACTCTTAGCTTCTGACCAAGGCTGTATCTCAATACTAGTTCTACTCGATCTTAGCGCTGCGTTCGACACTATAGATCATAAAATACTCTTGGATCGACTACAAAACTACACTGGTGTTCAGGGACAGGCATTAAGCTGGTTTAGATCGTACTTATCAGACCGTTACCATTTTGTCTGTTTAAATGGTGAAAAATCGAAGATAACGTCAGTAGACTATGGAGTGGCGCAAGGATCGGTGTTAGGCCCTCTGCTATTCTCAATATATATGCTGCCACTGGGTAATATTATAAGAAAACATGGAATTAATTTCCACTGTTATGCTGATGACACTCAATTATATATTTCATCAAGACCAGATGAAAACACTAACTTATCTAAATTGACAGAGTGTCTTAAAGATATAAAATGCTGGATGACGTGTAATTTCCTGCTATTAAATTCAGATAAAATGGAGGTATTACTTATTGGTCCAAAAAACTACCCACAAAAACTCGTACAATACAACTTTAATTTAGAAGGATGTCCAGTTACTTTATCCACTACAGTAAAAGACCTGGGTGTTATACTAGACCGCAACTTGTCTTTCGAAAATCATATTTCATATGTTACAAGAACAGCCTTTTTCCACCTTAGAAATATTGCTAAGCTACGTAACATGCTATCTGTTTCTGATGCAGAAAAGTTAGTTCATGCATTCATGACCTCAAGACTAGATTACTGTAACGCTTTATTAGCTGGTTGTCCTACATCCTCAATAAACAAGCTACAGTTAGTGCAAAATGCAGCTGCTAGAGTTCTCACTAGGTCAAGAAAATATGATCATATAACACCAATTTTATCATCTCTGCACTGGTTACCTATTAAGTTCCGTATCAATTACAAAGTACTATTACTGACCTATAAAGCCCTAAATGGTCTAGCTCCTGTATATTTAATGGACCTTCTATCGCCCTACAATCCATCGCGTTCTTTAAGATCCCTAAATTCAAGGCTTCTGGTCATTCCTAGGATATCCAGATCCACTAAAGGAGGGAGGGCGTTCTCGCATTTCGCTCCTAAACTCTGGAATAGCCTTCCTGATACTGTTCGTTGCTCAGACTCGCTCTCCCAGTTCAAAACTAGATTAAAGACGCATCTCTTCAGCCAAGCATTCACATAATGCTTGCCTCTTATACTACTGTTGAATCAGATCGAATGCATTAATATTATGAACAGCAGCTACGCTAATTACTTCCCATCTGCTTTTCTGCTGTTATCTCGGGACGCTAGTCCCGAGGTAAATAGCGTTCTTCAGCTACAGTCTGTATCCAGCCTCTCACGGAGACTTCATAGTCCCCAACACCTGCGATGAGACGACTCGACGCCTGTGAAGAGACGACTCAACGCCGGCGATATGTTATGCCCTAAATTAATACATGATGATTAACTAACTGTATTTTTTACGTACATTTCTGAAATGCACTTTCTGTAAAGCTGCTTTGAAACAATATGTATTGTGAAAAGCGCTATACAAATAAATTTGAATTGAATTGAATTGAATTGAATGGTGACTGAAGCTGTCATTCTATCTGACATCCCCTTTTGTGTTTCATTCACATCCATGTTTGGAACAATATAAGGATGTGTAAATGACAGAATTTTCATTTTCAAACATTCAAATGCTGGCCACCACGCTAGGGTTGAACAATTTTCAGAATTTAAGAATTGGAAGTGGAATTTAATTAACTACAATTCAACAGAAATGTAACAGGTTATGTCATTGGCAACTTTTTTTCCTCCCTGGTCCATAAATTTGTCAAAAATAAAGTAGTGTATTTGAAAAATATAGAAACAGATTTATCTGTCTGCATGTAGGGCTTTTTTTTAATATTCCAACAATGTCATCATTCAAAGTTTGTCTTATGAGCACTCTCTACACTTATTACAGTTATATTTCAGTTCATTTTAATATTCCTTTCTTACGATTCAAAGAGCAATTCTGCATCCTTTTGCTTCCTCAATTTAAATTCAGGAATTAAATTGGAATTTAAAAGCATTCTCAACCGCACAACCCAGCACCATGCAACATGTCATGAGCACATGCCCTTCCCACCAGGCCACGTCTCCAACAACAAATAATTCCTTTGTTCGGGACACCACCTGTGAGCATTTGTGATGTTTCTTCCCCTGCCATGATCAATGGCGACCCAGGAGATCCCAGATTTCAGCTTGTAAAGGCTGTGCATTGAGGCCGCGTCTGGGCCCATCTGAAAAGCTTTTGAAGCTTCCGTATGTGTTGAGAATGTGGATAAAGCGCACAGGTGTCTGTGTTCATTTCTACTTTCTGATGCGAGTCAGGGACCTGCACCATGCAGCGCAATGGCTAATTAGAAAGCAAAAGAGAGACAAAATTTTATTTCACAAGTCAGTTCTATCATTCCACGATGCATGTATGTGTAGACTGGTGTCTTTGTGAGGAGTCACGGTGAAATGTCCAGGGACAAACAGAAGTCCCATTTGTACCTGTTTTTCATCTGCAGTCAAAGCCTTGCTCCCTTCTCTAAAGGCTTAACAGAGGCAAAGTATTTGACTGCATTCCGGTGTTACTTTTGTTCCAGAGCTGTATGTATATAAAATGTATTTGTATATAAATATACTGTACACACACACACACACACACACACACACACACACACACACACACACACACACACACACACACACACACACACACACACAAAGGACCTCAATTATATTTTACATGCTGTACACTCTTCTGCTTGTCAATCAAGTTTTAAAATTAATGTGGCTGGACTAAAAGTCTTGTTTTATTTAAAAAAGGATAAAGGACCATTAACTGCACATTCTGAAGTCAGTTATTATGGTTCTTTGTCGATGTCTGCGCTGCGGCAAAATGAACAATGGCCAGGTGGTGCCAGAAAACCTTCTTTCAAAAACACTTTGATACGGCAGGATATTTAGCTTGTATTATTTGTAAGCCATGTCCCTCCCTAATTGTTTTCTCTGACAGACCTTTTTTGGTATGCACAAAATTAATTTCCAAGTTAAATGAGTTTTGTACATCAATGTACATCTCCCAAAGCTTAGAAGTAATAAACTTGGAAATTGGAATCACCATAGACTTAACGCTTGTGAGCTCACAAGCTGATAAGCAAACTAAAGATGAAAAACATCATATCATGGAATGCAGGTGTGCCACCCTGGACCAGTGTGGAAATTCATATTATTAACATGGATGGGAATGTGTTGTCTGTACAGTTTGTGTGTGTTTTTTTTTTTTTTTTTTTGTGTGTGTTTAGTTTACACTTTAGTAAAAACAGTACTATTGTGAATTTTCAGTTTACAAGGACTGTTCTAGTCTTTTCTAAAATATTTTAAATTCAATTTATTACAGTGATGGTGTATTATTGGTGTTGAAAACAGTTGCGCTGCTCAAACATTTGGTGACAACCAGGATTCATTGATGAATAGAAAGTGTCTTATATCAAGTCGCAGAATTTTAATGATTTGACATCTTTAGTTTTCTCACTTTGACTGGACTTTATTTGGTCCCTCTGGTTACCTGACAACTATAATAGAGACTCATGTTTGCTTTCAGATGATCTAGTTGTAGAAATGTTTACACTGTTTTTTAGATCAGTATTGAAAGAGAAGTACACTTTTAAACTCCTATAGTGACATTGAGACTAGACTATGCACATCATTTTACTTTATTACCATAAAGGTTAATGTACTCAAACTGATAGCAGGTGGTTGAAGCTGTGTATAGAACTTGTGTATTGTGTGTGTGCTCTCCTTATGTTGGAATTTAGCTGATCCTGTGTTAATACATAGTAAGTTTTGTAGTTTTGGTTCTGTTCTGAAAACAGGATTGGCAGGTGGGTATATTGATGATTGTTTTTACAGAGTTGGTCATATTATAAAATGCACAAATATTAAAGGGTTAGTTCACCCAAAAATGGAAATTCTGTCTTTAATTACTCACCCTCATGTCGTTTCAAACCTGTAAGACTTTCGTTCATCTTCGGAACACAAATGAAGACATAATCTACAACTTTATTTACAAAATATGAACCTCCTGTTTTTTTTTGCTCAAACAAAGCACTTGTGTCGCTTCATGAAATTGAGGTTAAACCACTGGAATCACATGGATTATTTTAATGATGTCTTTACTACTTTTCTGGAGCTTGAAAGTGTCAGTTGCGTTGGCTGTCAATAGAGGGACAGAAAGCTCTCATTAAAGATTTCATTAAATAGATATTGATCTGTGTTCCGAAGATGAATGAAAGTCTTACGGGTTTGGAACGACATGAGGGTAATTAGTAAAAATAATTGTAATTTTTGGGCGAAAATTAACCCTTTAAAATAGCCTGGGCTATTATGGCTCTCAGTATTTTTTAGTGATGCACTGAAAGTTTTGGCTGAACAAATTAAAATATTTTTGGAAGGCCAAAATCATTGCCTGGAAATTGAAATGAAAGATGATTCTGTCTCATTTGAGATATAAACAAGACTTTATTTTGTCTTGGGGGGGGGGGGGGGGGGGGGGGTTGGGTGGATAATTTTTGTGCATCGCTACTTCCTATTCTCACTGCATCCCTTTATCACTAATCAGTCAGTTTCACAAATCGACATCATCAGTCTCTCCACAAACCTCTGCCCTGGGTCGGTAATGGTCCAAGTCTCCATAATGGTCCACTTTTATGTAACCTGGAAATTTGAAAATGGCAGAACTCACGTTATCCCACAAGAATATTTCAGCAGCAGCATATTTCAGTCTCTTTTTTGCACACTTGCCTTTTTATCTGCACTTGTTTTTGTTTTTACACCATTGTTCTCAATATGCATATAGACATCTTGTTTATATCTCCAATGAAACAGAATCATCTTTAATTCCAACTTGGCTCCCCTTGTGGACTGAAGTGATGTTAAAATTAAAAAATAGCACATCCATGAACCATAAGCTTGAAGTAAAAGCAGAAAGGAAAGGATTAGGGGTGAGAAACTGTTTTCCACAATTCATTAGACATGCTGCTTTACTGCTGTTCACTGTGTCCTACTGTGCTCTAATAAAAGGCTTCATGTTGGTGAAGAGAAACTCTTTGTAATGATCGTGAGGCCCAGATGGCTTGATTGAGAGGGACATGTTCACCTTTGAAATTCAACTTGGCCCGACCACATGCTATATTATACACCAACCCTTCATGAATCCTGCAGAAATGGAAGCGGTGGTCCAATGTCCTTGTAATTTCAGTTGTGTTTTGTGATGATGATTATTGATTGTTATGGTACTGCAACCTTCATTTACGTACCTATTCTAATGATTTAATATTGCATTCATGAAGTGGCTTGAACTCTCTCCCAGGGGCCATTTATTGGGTAAATGCTGTTTACTGTGAGGCTGGACGGAGTGAAGTCAGAGCCACTGCCTTTTGGCCAGTGCAGTAATAAACCACATCGACTGCCTCTGGAAGTTCAAATGTCTCAGAAAATGAAACACGGTGAAGAAATCTGGCCATGCAGTAAGTAAGTCTAAGAATCCGTGTCTGCGCCTTTTCCCTTTAGGTAGTGCATCTTTGTCTTTATTATTGTCTCATGGCTGCTAGTTTAGTCTTTCATACTGGCACCACTCAAGTTGTAGTAAGTAAGTCGAAAATGAAAAGTCTGTAAATAACAAGATGTTCATCCTCTTTCTCCTTCATTGCTGTTCTGCAACCTCTGACTGACCATTTTATGTGTTATCATGATATAAGCTTAATATGCATATACATATCTTTAGTGTAGGAAAGTTATGCGCTTTGAGAGCTTGATGGACCATTGACTGCTGTTATGTCCCTATGTGTTTAGGGGATTGGACGCAACATAAAGAAAGTGGAAATGTAGTGAAGAGATTAAGTTTTTGTTTGATATATTTTTGTTAATTCAATAATACTGAAGGATACTTAAGAATGTGGTGCTCTCACTCCATTTTACACATTTTACTATGTTTAAATCCATTCTACTGAATGATTTTCTTCTGAAGTCAGTGCAGAAAATGTGAAAAATTAGTTCTGTAATACTGTCACGGACTCAGCCGTACCATCAGCGCCAGATCCTGCAACTCTTTAGTTACATGTGCTAGACTTACCCGACTCCTTACCTGTGTTCCTGTCTGGCAATCTTCACCTTCTTCTTGTTATGTGGATAGCAGATGAACCCAATTGCAGACAGCAAATAACTTAAACAGGGGTTTATTAAAGACAAAAACAGAAAACAAAACCCACGATGGGGCAAAACAAGACAGGATCGACTTGACAAAGATAAGTACTCAGACGGTAAATAACAACTATGACAGGAACAAAACACTTCTTTAGACAAGACTCTCAACAAGATACTCACAGCTAGAATCACACAACGTATGATAATGAATCGCACAGGACAGCAAATACACAGGGATTAAATAGGGAACACTAATGACGAGGACAGGTGAAACTGACTAGACACTAATCACAAGACGAGGATAACAAGGGGGCGGGGTTACGAGACGAGACAACACAAGCACATGGTCCAAATAACAGACCATGCGCTTGTACATAAAACATGGGTCTGCCATGATCCTGCCACAAGACCAGAGAAAACAGAGACATGATGGCAGAATCATGACAGAACCCCCACCTTAAGGAGCGGCTTCCAGACGCTCCTCAAAGGGAAACTAAACACGGGACATGACAGACTGTGACAAAGACACGAACCAACAAAACATGGCAAACACTAATAAAGGCAAACATGAAAAAACAATAACAGGGTTAGGGTGAAACATCAAAAACAACAAATAGGGTAGAGGAGGTGGAGGAAACACAAAGTCTTTGGGAGACAGTCCAGGATGGATGGGCGGGACAGGGGTCTTGGGTCTTCGGGACGAGGACTGAGGACGGGTAATCCGGGGGGACTTGGAGGAAGACACACAAGGACGGGGCTTGGGCGAAACAGTCCGGGGTTTAGTGGTGACAGGGGGAACAGTCCGGGGACTAGTGGCGACAGGGGAAACAGTACGGGGACAAGTGGCGACAGGAACAAATGGTGAAACAGTCCGGGGACTAGTGGAGACCGGGAAAACAGATGGGGATACTGCATTAGAGGGAGCAGCAACAGGCTCAGACATAGAGGACACAGAGGATGAGGTAACGGGACTCCTGACAGGGGACATGGCAGGCGACAGGGCAGGACTAGGTGTAGCGCTCACGGCGACAGGCTCGGGTGCAACGCTCTCGGCGACAGACACGGGTGCCGCGCTCTCGGCGACAGACTCGGGTGCCGCGCTCTCGGCGACAGACTCGGGTGCCGCGCTCTCGGCGACAGACTCGGGTGCCGCGCTCTCGGCGACAGACTCGGGTGCCGCGCTCTCGGCGACAGACTCGGGTGCCGCGCTCTCGGCGACAGACTCAGGGGCTGGGGATAAGACAGGACAGACTGGGACTTCAAGGATTCTAGCTAGACTAGACAAATAATCAGACAGGGTCTTTGCAGCAAGGAAGATGGGCATCTCCTGACGAGCAGAAACCGATTTCAAGACCTCTTTTGCGGCCAGATCGGCCGCGAGTCTCCCCGTAGACTCCGGGACGGCACCTGCTGGAGCGGCCTCTAGGGCGGTGCTTGCCGGAGCGGGCTCACGGACGGCGCTTGCTGGAGCGGGCTCACGGACGGCGCTTGCTGGAGCGGGCTCACGGACGGCGCTTGCTGGAGCGGGCTCACGGACGGCGCTTGCTGGAGCGGGCTCACGGACGGCGCTTGCTGGAGCGGGCTCATGGACGGCGCTTGCTGGAGCGGGCTCATGGACGGCGCTTGCTGGAGCGGGCTCATGGACGGCGCTTGCTGGAGCGGGCTCATGGACGGCGCTTGCTGATACAGGCTCTGGAACAGCGCTTGCAGTAGCGGGCTCTGGAACAGCGCTTGCAGTAGCGGGCTCTGGAACAGCGCTTGCAGTAGCGGGCTCTGGAACAGCGCTTGACGAAGGATGGGAGGCTCCCCTCTTCCTCCTCTTTCTCCTAGGTCGGGAAACAATGGCCACAGCAGGACTCGTGATCGGCTGGACGGGCTCAGTGGAAGACAAAACAGGAACTGGGAAGACCACTTCTGGTAGAGTGAGCTCAGATGACGATGACTCCGAGGGGGAATCCCAAGAAACCCGTCTCCCTCGTTTACCACGGAGGTCAGTGGGTGTGGAAGATGCCTCTGGAGTCGTGGGGGAACCAGCCTGGTCCCCAAGCGTCGCAACGCCTATCATACGACCCTCCGGGATGACAGGAAGATAGGCAGAAGGTAAAGACCTCGAGGGTGTCTGTGACTCTCTCCGCGATAAACGATCCACCATCTCCGTGAACGGACGGGTCACCAGCTCCTCCCGTTCGGCCAGGGGTGGAGGGGAGTTGAGACCTGCGACGAGGTAGCGGTTAAGGAGGAGTTCTGGTAAGAAAAACCTCCTTTCATTCGCGACCCGAGCATACTCCCTTACCGATCGCTGTCCCTGGGCGGGAATCGGGAGTTTGCCCCTCTTTGCGTCAGCGATAGCCTGGTACCACCAATCCTTAGGGTCCGACTGGCAATTGACAGGCGAATACATACTGTCCGCTGGGTTCTGTATTGGGCGATTCATTCTGTTATGTGGATAGCAGATGAACCCAATTGCAGACAGCAAATAACTTAAACAGGGGTTTTATTAAAGACAAAAACAGAAAACAAAACCCACGATGGGGCAAAACAAGACAGGATCGACTTGACAAAGATAAGTACTCAGACGGTAAATAACAACTATGACAGGAACAAAACACTTCTTTAGACAAGACTCTCAACAAGATACTCACAGCTAGAATCACACAACGTATGATAATGAATCGCACAGGACAGCAAATACACAGGGATTAAATAGGGAACACTAATGACGAGGACAGGTGAAACTGACTAGACACTAATCACAAGACGAGGATAACAAGGGGGCGGGGTTACGAGACGAGACAACACAAGCACATGGTCCAAATAACAGACCATGCGCTTGTACATAAAACATGGGTCTGCCATGATCCTGCCACAAGACCAGAGAAAACAGAGACATGATGGCAGAATCATGACACTTCTGCCCTGCAACCATCCTCTTCAGTCCCACAGCTTCGACTTCCTCTTCAGTCAGTTCACCTGCTTAAAGAAAAAAGAGACTATTAAATCAAGCTAAGTTACCTGCCTGAATTCCATACAGTGCCTTACATTCCTTCGTTGTCTGTTGATGAAGTTTGCTTCACAGACTCACTCATTCCGTTGTCTGTTCTCCTATCTGTGACAAATACCTGTACATTATCGACAGTAACCGTAATGGGAATTGTAGTGCTAAATGGTAATGGGATATGAATGTAAGAAGTCGTACTCGGTTACTAACGTAACCTCGGTTCTCTCTAGAGAGGGAACGAGTACTGCGTAATAGCTTACGCTAGGGGAAAAACTCTTTTCCGCGAGATATTGAAGCCAAAAATTATCCTTAATTTTTTATTAATGTAAAACGCTTTGCAGCAGCAAGCAAACATAGGCGAAACAGCTCGCGCGCCTATTGGTTGCTCTGCAGCAAATGCAGCAGCCTATCGAGAGAGACTCTGCGTGACGTAATGACCAATGGGGGCAATTCGCGCCCATATCGTCACGTCCCGCCAGAAGGGGCGTGGTCTCGCCCTATAAATATGCTCGTTAGGCTGATACAAGCTGGTTTTTATCGCTGAAGCGAACCAGAGCGTATTCCACGCACGGCAAGATACGCAGTACTCGTTCCCTCTCTAGAGAGAACCGAGGTTACGTTAGTAACCGAGTACGTTCTCTTACGAGAGTATCTCTCGTACTGCGTAATAGCTTACGCTAGGGGAACACAATGCAACACGCCGTGCGTACAGGGATCCAACACCAAAGTCCCAGGGGCTGAAGCCCAGGGCTCATGTAGTGCATAATCACCATAAACTCACATAGAGTAGAGGAAGAGAGGCTGGAAGCGTCATTCCCTATAAAAAAAGCACCGAGCGAGGCTATTGTATGACAATCAAACGCGCAGCCAGGGTGAGAGCATTCAGCCTGATCTGGGTGGCCATACGTGAGTCAATACTCATGGGGCTGCAGTAAACTCAGCATCTGGGCCGCACAGCGGGGCAGATAACACTGAATTTAGACCGCCAAAAGCTTAGCTTGTAAGGCGGGTACCTCCAGGTTATAGTATTTTATAAATGTAGACGGCGAGACCCAGCCCGCGGCCGTACAGATATCTTGCAGGGAAACCCCGCTAGACCATGCCCACGAAGAGGCCACGCCTCTCGTGGAGTGCGCCCTGACACCCAAGGGGCACTGTAAGCCCTTCGCAGAGTAAGCGAGCGCAATGGCATCCACTATCCATCTGGATAGGCTCTGTTTTGAGGCGGCGAGTCCCTTGGAACGCCCGCCGAACAAAACAAAAAGCTGCTCCGTCTGTCTGAAAACAGACGAGCGTGACACATAAGCTCTTAATGCCCTGACGGGGCAAAGGAGACTTGCATCCTCCTCCTCACTGAGAACCGGAAGGGCAGACAGGGAAATTACCTGGGCCCTGAACGGCGTATTGAGGGATTTCGGGACATACCCGTGCTTTGGTTTGAGGATGACCTTCGAGTCATTAGGCCCAAACTCCATACACGACGCGCTCACTGAAAGCGCCTGTAAGTCCCCTATGTGCTTCACTGAAGCGAGAGCCATGAGAAACACTGTCTTGAACGACAGGTGTTTCATGTCCACCAGCTGGATTGGCTCGAACGGGGCGCCTTTCATGGCCTCCAGGACCGTGGAAAGGTCCCACGTCGGGACTGAAGGGGGCCTTGGGGGGTTCAGCCTCCGAGCTCCCCTAAGGAAACGCACGACTAAGTCGTTTTTCCCCAGCGACTGGCCAGACACCGGTTTTGCAAACGTTGCTATGGCCGCCACATATACTTTGAGCGTGGATGGGGTCCTGCCCTTATCCAGTAGCTCTTGAAGGAAGGAAAGCACTTCCGAAACCCCGCACTCCACAGGTGAAAGGCTCTGGGCCTGACACCATGCAGAGAAAACAGACCATTTCGAGGAGTAGAGCCGCCTGGTAGACGGAGCTCTAGCCTGCGCGATCGTGTTTAACACTCCCTCTGGGAGGCTAGCGGGTACCCGTTGATGGCCCATGCGTGCAGGGACCATAACTCCGGGCGAGGGTGCCAAATCGAGCCCTCCGCCTGAGAGAGGAGGTCTCTCCTCAATGGTACAGGCCATGGGGCAGTGCTGGCCAGCTGCATCAAGGCAGGGAACCACGTCTGGTTCGTCCAGAGCGGGGCTACAAGCAGCACTGGGCATCCGTTCTCCCTGATTCGTTCCAACACCTGAGGCAGGAGCGAGACAGGAGGAAAAGCATATAGGGGGCAGCGGGGCCAAACATGAGCCAGCGCATCCTTGCTTTTCGAGAAAAACTCCGGGCAATGAGCGTTTTCGTGGGACGCGAATAGGTCCACCTGAGCTCTGCCGAACGTTTTCCACAGCAGCTGGACCGTCTGCGGGTGCAGCGACCATTCCCCTGCTGGAACATTGTTCCTGGACAGTCTGTCTGGTCCCACATTCAGGTGACCAGGCACGTGCGCTGCTCTCAGTGAGAGCAGGTTGTGCTGAGCCCAAACCAGGAGGCGTTCCGTCAACCTGTAAAGGTTTCGTGACCTGACGCCACCCTGGCGATTTATGTATGCCACCACCGACATGTTGTCCGACCGGACCAAGACGTGGTGGCCTGTTATCTGGGGACAAAAACGCCGTAGCGCTTTGTCGGCTGCTATCATCTCCAAGCAGTTTATGTGAAGGAGCTTTTCCCGTTCTGACCATAGGCCAGCTAGCGGTCTGCCCTCGAGCAGCGCTCCCCACCCCGAGGTGGAGGCGTCCGTAGACACCACCTTTACACTCGAAGCGGTCCCCAGGCTCACACCTGACTGATACCAGTCGGTTTTTCTCCAAGGTTCCAGAGCTGACACACACTGAAGGTCGACCCTGAGGACTGTGTATTGATATGCCTGGCCCTCGAAGGCAAATCTCAAGAATCGCCTGTGATGGGACGCTATTTGTATTTGGAAATAGGCGTCTTTCAGATCTATCGACACAAACCAGTCCCCGTAGCGCACCTGCGCGAGGATTTTCCTGGTCGTAAGCATTCTGAACTGGCGTTTCACAAGCACTCTGTTCAGCTGTCGCAGATCTAAAATGGGTCTGAGACCCCCATCCTTTTTCGGTACCAGAAAATATCTGCTGTATAGGCCCCCTTCGCTCTGAGCCTGAGATAAAGGTTCTATAGCCCCTTTGCTCAGTAGTTTCGCTATTTCGGCACGAAGTAGATGAGATACTTCGTTTTTCACCGTAGTTTCGACGCGCGCCGTGCGAATTGTAGCGAGTAGCCTCTCTTTATAGTGTTCAGCACCCATTCTGATACCCCGGGAAGCTTTGACCACGCATCTGCGTGAATAGCTAGAGGCAGAATGAAATTCGGGCTCTGGCCGCGACAAAACGGCAGCTCGAGAGCCCGTGCATACTGGGAACACAACACCGTGTTTACAGCGTTCGAGGCGGGGGGCGCGCTGATCACAGCGGGCGACCTGGCCGCGCTCAGCTTCTTTATGGCAGATTGTGCATAAAAAGCGAGCGGGGAAGATCCCGTGGGAATCGGCGTGTCTGTGAGAAAATGTGGGCGCGGGGCTGCGGGCACATTTAATACACTGAAAACACTGTCGTTCATGGCCGACTGAATGTGTGTTGGTTTCGTTTTTACAGAAACCATGGGACACGCAGCATGTAGTGTGAGCGGGCATGGTGACATGGGCGCTTGCACTACATTGTTTGCACAATCGACCGGAGTCGATTTTATTTGTGCTAGCCCTGCACCGTGGCGGGCTGTGTTTGTGTGTGGGAATGGGCACTGGGTGGGCATTCTTACAACACTCATAACACCTTCGGCCGTGGCCGGAACACCAGAAAATGCACTCTTTATTGGATTTATCTGGGTAGCCGTAAGAACGGCTTTTGTGCGCAGGCAAACAGGCTGTGACACCGGCTGACTCTCTGCGAAATACACTGGGACAGTCGCGATGTTTGGAACTGACCGAGCGAGAAGTTTCAGTGAAAATCCGGCCGCAGCGGGATTTGAACACCGTCGTTTTCCTAGAATGGCTAGGAAGATTTTGAGGCCTCGGGCTTGATCTCAATCCTCGGCCGGGGCCCGCGCTGAGGGGGGCGGCGTCCAGCAGAGCGAGAGCGCGGTCTTTGGTCTCGGGCGTGGCGGCGCTGTGAAGCGGCGGCGGCGGGCGGTGCAGGCTGCGGCTGAGAGCTGCGAGCAGGCGGCGGTTTAGAGCGACCTGCAGCGGAGCTCGAGCGCTTCGGAAGGAAGTGCTTCATGGCCTGCGAAGTTTTTTGTACCTCCATGAATCTGTCCGCGAAGTCTGTGACGGCAGATCCGAAAAGGCCCGCTTGGGAAATGGGCGCGTCGAGGAACACAGAGCGCTCGGCTTCCGTCATCTCGGACAGCGTCAACCATAAGTGTCTCTCAGCCACGGTGAGAGAGGCCATGTTTCGTCCTATGGCCTGTGCAGCGGCTTTAGTAGCGCGAAGAGCGAGGTCTGTAGCGCTTCTCAGGTCCGCCACGCAGATCGCTCCGGGTCCTTCCTCGTCCAGTTTAAGGAGAAGGTCGGCCTGGAAAATCTGCAGGATAGCCATAGTGTGCAGCGCTGAAACTGCTTGCCCGGCGGCGGTGTAAGCGCGGCCGTGCATGGATGACGTCACTCGGCAGGCTTTAGAAGGAAGCGTCGTGTGCGCGCGCCGTCCAGCGGAGGGCGGGCAGAGATGAGACGCTACAGCTGGTTCCACAGGAGGAACAGAAAGGTATCCTCTTTCCTTCGCGCCATCCACAGAGGAGAAGGCAGCAGAAGCAGAGGTACGCAGCCTGGCGGAGAAGGGGGCGTTCCACGATTTCGTCACTTCCTCGTGAAGTTCCGGGAGGAAGGGCGCGGGCCGCGATTTCGTCGGAGCCTCGTCATTTCCGAGAAAGCGTCCGTCCATTCTGTTGCGCGGCGGCTGCGCGGGCGCCTCCCAATCGAGGCCGATGCTTTCAACGGCCTGAGAGAGCAGACGCATCAGCTCAGTCTCAATGCCGGCTCTCTTACCAGTGGTCTGGCGGGAAACGCTAGCGGAGGGGAGATCCACAGAGCTCGCCCAATCCTCACTATCTGACGCCAGAAGAGAACACGCCTCGGAGGGTTCGTAAAGCTCGTGGACGGACGCGGCGGCAGGCGGCGGCCGTTGTCCGTCAGTGAGCGACTCGAGCGAAGCTGGCGGGCGAACCGGCGAGCTTTGGCGGGCTGGAGAAAGCTCGGGAGCGCGCTGGGCGCGGCGCTTCTTGCGGCGCGGCACCACGGCGGGCTGCGGTGAAGGCTCGGAGAATGATGCCAGGCGCGTCCTCAGAGTCACCATGGACAAAAGCTCGCAATGAGGGCATCCGCCGTCAGCGAGCGCGATAGCCGCGTGATCCTCACCCAGGCAGGAAACACAGATGACGTGTCGGTCTCCATCGCTGAGCGGGGCGCGGCACGAGCCACAGGAAGGCATCTTTAAAAAGACGCTGCTCTTTTGAGAGAGAAGTGTAAGTCGCGTCAAGTAAGCGAACAAACACTTCTCAACAGAGAAATACACAGAGTGTTGAAAGGATATATAACGCCGGAAAGCGCAGCAGGTACGGCAGTTGAAGGCGGCGAGGCCAGCGACTCCAGAGCTCGTCCCGCTGAAAAGCTTGCTTCGACGGCGCGGCTTCTCACTCCGGATCCAGCGATGCGTGTGCTTCGCTGAAGAGGTAAAAATCAGCTTGTATCAGCCTAACGAGCATATTTATAGGGCGAGACCACGGCCCTTCTGGCGGGACGTGACGATATGGGCGCGAATTGCCCCCATTGGTCATTACGTCACGCAGAGTCTCTCTCGATAGGCTGCTGCATTTGCTGCAGAGCAACCAATAGGCGCGCGAGCTGTTTCGCCTATGTTTGCTTGCTGCTGCAAAGCGTTTTACATTAATAAAAAATTAAGGATAATTTTTGGCTTCAATATCTCGCGGAAAAGAGTTTTTCCCCTAGCGTAAGCTATTACGCAGTACGAGAGATACTCTCGTAAGAGAACTCATTACTATTTTCAGAGGAGTGATTTGCACACAATATATTGTTATGCCTGTTTTGGGTTTGAGTTTGGTTTGAGTTAGTTTTGCACTGTTCCCAGTTTTGTTTCCTTTGTCTTTGTTCATCTGTTGCTATGGTTTTTATTTGCCCACCTGGGTCTAGTTAATTATCTTGTTTAATCCCTAGTGTTTTTCTGTTTCTGTGTATTTATAGCCCTGTGTTTCAGTCTTTGTCAGATCTTGTCATTATTACTGTGGTTGTTCTGCTTATCGTGTTTTTGTTTCCTTAGAACCTGATAAGTTTTTACCTGAGTTTATTTTGATTAAAAAACTGCTTGCAAATAGATCCAGCACTTTTATTTACGTCTTCATTCAACCCCAGAATGACATATATAACAGCCCCCATTTGTCCATTTATATTGGTTTGTAAAGCCTTCAGTTTGCATATTGTTTGCAGCAGAACATTTGCCAAGTTGTTCTACAAAATTTATAGAAATAATTGAAAAAATAAAGTTGAAACCGCTGCTAATTAAATCACAGCCTTTTGCTGTCTAAGGCCATATTGTGACTTTGATTTAGTGAATATTTAGATCAAAATTATTAGATGAATTGGTTTAATTGTGCAATAGTTGGGATATTCGGATGGGGGAATGTAACTGCACCAGCCCTCAAGAAGATGTTGCACATTTGTCTCCCTTTAAATCTTTGTATATTTTAATGAACCGATTTCAACAGCTGGCCCACAAGTTGATTGCCCCATAGGGAAAGCAGAGGTCCTGGTGCTTTGACTTGTCCATCCTTGAAATGTTTTTAAGTGTCTTTTATAATAGCACACCACCCACACTGAACCACTGCAGTATCCAGTGACTTCATGCCGAAGGAATTGTTGAGCCGGTCATTGTTATTGAAACATCCAAGAGACTGATGAACTTAATCGTCACTATAGCTACTTGTGTTTTATTTGATCACATGCTGTTGAGTGGATTTAGTGAATGTAAAGAGCATTGTATGTCTGAGGGAGGGGATGAAGAGAAGAATTGTGTGTATTAAGACCTCGCAGGTGTAATAAGTTATAAAATATTACCTAGATAAAATATACACAAGATTTTAGCTTCGTATAAAAAATATTATCAGCCATGCATTCCTTCATAGGTTTGGTTTGAAGATCAAAAGGTATCCCATTCCTAATACAAAAATGATAACATAAAAAGAGAGACTAGTCTTTTCTACAGCAAAGCTGGACAAATGTTCAATGGCCTGATTCTGTCTCGTCAGGAGTGTTTCTCAAACAGTAAGCTTCGGTTTTGTGTATGGGACCCCAGGTACTGTATAGTAGCCGAATAGCTTTGTGCTCAGTAAGTGGAAGGATATGGGTCATGATTGATTCCCTTTGCCCCTGCCATACTGGAACGGACTCCAGAGACCGATAGAGAAGCCAGGCCCCTCAGTGTTTTTGCCATGTTCTTTGAAGGTACTGCACATAATTGAGTCCTTGGGGTATAGAGCTTTGCCTTCAGTGCTCCCCTTTCTTGCTTAAGGTTTTCTCTGATATAGCTGTCATCTGAAATAGCAGAAACTGAGCTTCTCAAAACCTGATCTGCATTTTACCATGTATTGCTTTTACCATGTATTTGAATGGGAAGGGAATCCTTACAAGAAATCTAGTGGTATCGTTTACTATTTTTTCCTTCATTGAGGTCGACCTGACCAAGGACAATTCGTTCCCAGAAAAACCTTTGGGAGGCCTTACTTAAATGCTAGATATTTAAGCTTAGGTTAAAGTGCAGTTTCTAGTTGCAGAATAGTGTTCAGACAGATTGAATGTCCATCAGATATGTCTATCAAATGACACTGAATGGTGCTGGCGTAAAGCAAAGCACATGATGTGATTCCCAGTGCACATAATATCAAACTCTTGATGGGTAGGCTGTTAGTAATCTCATTTATTTCTCTTAATCAGTGGAGGTAACATTTACTTTTTGCACTTTTGCAGTTAAGCTGGTTAGAGTGGCACAGGAAGAGTCTAGAGATGAAGATGGAAAGCTGGAGGTGTTGGTTGATCCTAAACAGTGTTGTCATAGTGAACTAAAACTACTGAAATATTGTATGAAATAAAATAGAAATATTTGAAGAAAATACTTAAACTTATAAAATCTTGAATAAATATTGCATTGGCAAATAGCTGAAATAAATTGTATTTGAAGTACTAAAATAAAAACTGAAAAATAAAAAATAAAGCTATATAGAAATATAAAAAATAAAAGTTACTGACAAAACCACATAACAAAATGTAATCTATAATTATAAAAAAATATATAAAAATAAAAGCTAATTAATAAATATGATTGAATACTATAATAGTACATAAATAATCCTAAAATAGCATTGGTCTTGAGGGCATTAGTAGAATATGAGTTGCTTTCTGTTGCACAAGGATGATTCACCTTCCTTCTATCCTATTTATCTTTACTATCTAAAAGTTCCATACTGGCCATTAACAGTTTGCTCTATTTTGTCACATTGTTCTAGGCCATAGCCTGAATCTGTCACATGGTGTGACAGGTCATATGTTGCATAAGAAATCTAACAAGTGCCACTTTTTTAAAGGAACATTGTCTTTGGAGTTTGCCAGTGTATGCTATTTTTCTGGTTGTAGCACAGTACACTTCAGCATGTTCATCTCTTGTACAAAAGTTAATTTTCACAAACCAAACTATTACACATTCCTTTCACAATTAGTGACATCACTTATCTTTTTTTATTTGTAGATATGGTAATGGTTTTATTAATCAATAAATTAAAATTAAATTAAAACGTACAATGACCCAAATAACTGCGTTACGGTAATATTGTTAAAGTTCCCAACCATCTGTAGTGATGTGTTTTATGCTAAAATAAAAAGTCATATCCCAAATGCACATTTATATAAGGGTTAAATACCGGTGTAGATTAACAGACACTCGTCATTTGAGCTACTGACATGTTTTCTGCCCAGTTGAGCTGAATCAAAACAGTCTGACTCGCTTTTAATATATTATGCTATTTTTTAAAATTGCCAATGTAGCCCTTATGGCAGCTGTACACAAGTCTTAGTAATGAGTGCTGGTTTGTTTATCAGATTTGTGATGAGTTAGTCATCACACTGTGTTCCAACCATGGTAATGTCAATGTGCCACTCTTTCTCAATCATCGTTTCTCACAGTTTGTGAAGCATGGCAGGCTGTGAAGCCAGCAGAATTGAACGGCTCCTGGAGGATGTAACTCCACTGTGCAACAGCTGGAAAGTTACAACAGGCAAAGATCGAAATTACTGTGGAGCAGAATTAATGTTCAGGAAAAAGCACGTTTCTTTTTTAAGTATCTTTTTATTTGATTTTTTTTTTTTTTACAGGATATAGATCTTAAGCTTGTTCTTTTGCCTCCCTATTCTAGTTCTTCTAAACATTTCATTGTAACCCAATTTGATGTGATCTTGTCGACTCTGTGCACCTCTGTGCAGTTTTCTGCAACATTTTATTAGGACTCCATTTTCCTCTCTGTTTGTATCCATGGAAACAGATGAACATTTCAGTCCCTTAGTGCCGAACTCCCCACCATGGCTAATATGCTCTTGATGCTCTGTGCTCAGAGGGTACAGGTTGACAAAGAGTGTTCTACAGTGCATTAAGTACCCGAGACATAAGTGCCTTATATTGTTTCAGTTGTGTGGCCTCCTGGCTGATAATCAATGTGGTAATGATATTTTGTTCCTAAGAAGAATTGGTCATGTGAAGCATCCTTAAGCTTGAAGGTTAAACTGAATAAACTGATTGTGATGGCCTCTGGAGAAATAATTATTTCTGTGAGTGCAGGCATTGTTCATATTAGCCACCAATGGTCTCAAGGTCACTGGTCAGATTATAAGCATGAGGCCTCTGTCTTAGTTGGATGCCCTTGTTGTTGCAAAAGTGATCCAAGCAGACATCTAGCTGATCACACTTAAAGCAGTAAAAGGATGCATGAATACTAATAGCAAGATGGTTGCAAGATTTGAAGAGAGTTGAAAGTATGAGGTCTCAGTAACCGTGTTTGTTTGCTTGACATGTATTTCATGCCATATGAAATAATGACTATCTTCATTTTATGCACATTTATTCACAGTTTCAGAGAAGAAGTGTGAAGCAGATTTCTGAAAAGCAGTACGCTTGCCATCAGCTGAAAGGAGAGACATATACAGGTACATATGGTATGGTGATTTTTGATCATTTTTAATCATGCCATCAACATCTGGCTCTTGTCACTAAGGTCAGCATGAAAAGGAATATTCACTTGGTTCTTAATTTTAACCTCACATTTAAACCTGTGAATGCATCCTGTTTGTGTATCCCAACCACTAATGCTACAACTAGGGTTGTCAAAAGAACCGGTATGGTACCAAGTCGATTCTGACATTTTAAAAACGTAATGACACCCGCCATTCTGCAGTACTGGAAGAATCATGTGCTGGGTTAATCTGGTACCCGCTGATAGGAAGCTGCTTTCAAATGTCCACGTCTATATTTGTGTTAGCACTTTGTGAAGAAGGTCTCTATTTACAACGTGTTTTTCCAGTGTTGAGAATCACTATAAAAAAAATAGCTCTTTGGCTGTTCATGATCCAATCAAGGACAGTGGTTCCACGTGACTGAAACAACTAAAACCCAATAAATCTTGATAAGTCCTGTGATCTACAGAACAACAAACTAAATATAACTTTTCTTTACACATGTGATGTTCAGTGTTGGCAGTCTAGAAGTGATGCTGGTTTCATCCAGAGCACTACCATAGTGATTGCTTTATTATTAAAGCAATTTGAATTCTTGTTAACAGGTCAACCCAAGCACAAGCTCATTACTTCACAATGGTAACCACTAACATGATAGAAACTTTTAAATACCAACATAATAGAACATTAAACGTTAACAAGTCTTGCCATTTCCTCAACTTACTAAAAAATGCATAAAATAGCACTTTATTTCAACAACTCTCAATTTAACATGAAGCAATCACATTTGAACCAGAAACCTGATACAATGGTGATAAATAAAAATCAATTGTTTAAATAAAAATTTCTCTGTCAAATTGTACTGGTATTGATACCAACTACTAAAATGTTGGTACAGTGACAACCCTTGCTACAACTATCCATCTAAGTATTCATCTTTTAATAAAACCCTCATCCTCCATCGGTTGTTATTTGAATCTTGGTTTCACAGTGTTCCCCAATATAATTTAGCACACTTTCCGTCTCCCTCAACAGTTTCTTGGAAAAATCAATTGTTTGTCTCTAATGCTTGTCATGCCATATTGACAATATAATAGCAAATGCTCCTCCTAATCTTTTAAAGTTGGCATGAAACTTACCATTGTCTTTTCTTCCCTATTGTGACGTATATCCGTGTGGAATTGCTTCTCAGACGATAACAAAATGTAGGGTGGGACTTGATTGGAATTGATTGGATCGTTGTCGTTTTCTACTTGCAATCATTTTGTGTGAGTGAAAGGTTGGAGGGGAAGGATTGAAACTTATCTGGCTATTGGACAACTTAAATAAAAAAAAAAAGATTTGTTCATTTTGATTTCGTGGTGACTGAAGGTTTTACATGCAATTTGTCCTAGTTACATACATTATATGCAACGAAGTGGAATTTGCCTTCAGCCTATAATCTTGAAAAAGAAAATTACAGCTAAGAGAGAACACACTCTGATCTTGTGTGTCTAATTCTGAGCAATCTGAAAAGATGTTTTCAAGGGATACAGCCATGGTTTCTGCTATCATCAACTTCAGACATTCCCACACTGAAAAAAAAATATTGTTCTTATGCTGGATATATTGTGGCTTCTTACTAAATTCAGCCGCTCTTAGAATGTACAGGAATAACAAGGGTAAATTTAATCTATTGATTTGTATGACATAAAATGTCCTTTTTCCTTTGTTAACAATTGTTTTGTCTATAGTGCTTTCTTCCCCTTCCTTGCTTTGCAAGTGCAAAACTTTCTCAAAACAAAGGCTCGGTCTGTAATGTTGTAACACTCTTCTGCATTGTTTCAGTCATGTTATTGTTAACATGCAAGAAGGTTTCATGCTGGCTATTTTCTAATGTTTTTTTTTTTTAATCAATACTTCTCCCTCCTGCTTTGCTCTTTTTTTCTCTCTGGCTCCCTGTGTCTATCACCTTATCTCAACAGGGTGTTAACAGACATTCAATAACACTAATGCTAAATGTTTTCCATCAGCTTCACAGTTGTCATGGCTAAAAACATGTATTTTTGAGGTTCCATGCCAGAAAGTGTGTCATGGCAATCTGAAAGTTTAATGTGGACATTTTGTAAACCTAGAATTATCTTGTTTTTAAGGGGACCAGACACCCACCCTATCTCACGTACGTTTATATCATTCGCAGCATATCGTTAAAAGTATAGATGTCTTCTGGCAGATGCCTTGCTCTCAGATTGTGACTGGTATCCTCCAGAGACAGAGACGAACAGCATAGTTCAATGTCTATCAGTTAGAAGATAGCACTCAGTTGCCTTCCAACACTAACAGCCTCCTTTCCTTTTAGAATAATTAGAGCTGGGAACATTATGGTAACACCTAGAGGATTTGTTAATGCACTGTCCTTTTCGCATGGTTTTCAGCCTTATTACTTGTTGTTTCCATTGTCATAGACAAAATTAGAAATAATGAGAGAGTTTAATTTATAATGCACCTAAATTATACTATATATTGTTTTTCCAGACATATTTTAAGTTGATTTTTCCATAATTACTTTATTGGCAGGTTTCTCGGGCACTAATCAAGTCTAGTCCTTGACATTTCAATGGAGAACCACCATTAAAGAGCCTAATTTAGGAATATAAATATTTATTTGTGTGTGCTAGGGAAATTGCTCAAGTGTCAGGGTTCTGTCACTTCTGTCTGGTTCAATTCTTGGTTTTGTGACAGAGCTCTAACACTCCTGGTTTTGTCTCATCTTTGTCTGAGTGTGCGGTTTAGAGCGTGCTCGAGCCGTGCACTCACTTGTCTACGTGCCTTGTTACATGTGCAGGGCATGGTGTTTGTATCCCGGCACGTCGGTCTAGTTTGGTTTCTGTTCGTTTGGGTTCGAGTTCGCTCAGGCAGTACGCTCTTCTGTACATGTGTTTTGTGTAGCACGCCGTTCGTGTTTACATCGGCCGCGTGCTTTCATGTCATGTTTTGTGTGAACACATGGCTTATGAGTGTTCTCATTGGCTGCGTGTTCATGCCTCGTTTTATGTGAGCACATGGCTTGTGATTTGTTTTACTGGCCACGTGCTTGTGTTTTTTGTCATGTTTGGTGTGAGCACATGCTTGTCATGTGTTTTCCTTGTGCCATGTGCTCTCCTGTCATTGTCTAACCCCGCCCACCTTGTTACCTGATTATTTTGTTTCATTCCTCCCTCCTTACCTGCCTTGTTTGCTCCCTATTTATTCTCCTTGTGTTTGCAGTTCTGCGCTGGTATTTTTACCCTTGTGTGTTCTTCCTGCTGTCTAGTCTAGTCTAGTCATGTCAAGTTTTCCCCCTTGGGGTAGTTTTTGTTTGTTTTTGTTTTATTTTTATTATTAGTAAAAGCCTTATTTCTTCTGCGTTTGAGTCATCGCCCCATCTCCTCTACCCCAAACCCTGATACTCAATAGCCTAATATTTATTTATATACTGATATTAACTTTGAAATAACCATCTCTAATGACCCGTTGCATGTGTTTTTATAAAATTGTTACATTTCATAATTCCCTAATGTTTCAAAAGTCCTATTAGTTGTCTGAATTTGTGTCTCATTGTCTGAAATGTATTGATTCTGTCCATATGTAATGATGCCTGGTCCTGACATCCTGGTCCATGATGCCTTTTGTCCCTCACAGCATCATGCTGTGGACTTTTACTAAGAGGACTGTCCAATACATAGATCTCTAGTGTATTTTAGCGTCAGCGTTTTCCTTTTCTTAAAAAATAAAAAATAAAATCTGTTTTGGCTGTCTGACCTTACGTCTGAGTCAAAACACATCATTTGAAGGTCATAGCATTTTGTGTGGAACAGAGTAATGGCTCCTGAATACCAATGGGGCCATGCTAGATAAAACATCTCATACACAAAACTGTGATGAATTAGTTTACATAGTTAAAATTGGCATTAAATAAATACACCCTATCGGTTTTCTAAATGCATCTTATTGTGAACAATTCATCCACGCATAAGTTCATTTGTTTTGAGCTCGTAATTTTTTTTATCAAAAAGCTACACATTTTAGGCTTCTAAAATGTCAAAATCTCTATATGCCAGACATTTCCAATCATTTCAGATTAATCCCCACCTCTTTTATTTTTACAATCTAATGCAAGCTCAAATCTATATATTAAGTCTCTGCCCTAATTTTTTTCGATAATCTGTTTAACTAATTTCGTCACAATACGGAAGAAAAGATCACTTCTGTTACATCGCAACTCACTTTAGTGTTGCTGTTTGAGCATAAAAAAGCTCTGCAAAGTTACAAAGCACTCCAAAGGTAGTTATTCTCTATGAGTAAGCACTGTTTCTGAACTCCCTCAATTGTAGTGATGAGTTTACTTCTGGGATTGTACACTTCACAATATTCCTCATTTAAATAATTCCCACCCAAGGCATACGTATAAAACGACGAGGCCTGGTTGAGTTGGGTAAGAAGTGTGTTAAACCACTGCATTGGCTCCCTATTAAACATCGTATACATTTTTAAATATTGCTGATTACTTACAAAGCACTAAATGGTTTAGCTCCCTAGTACTTGAGCGAGCTCTTAACGCATTATAGTCCTTCACGTCTATTGCAATCTCAAAATTCCGGCCAGTTGATAATACCTAGAATATCAAAATCGACTGCTGGGGGTAGATAAAACGTTGTCGGGATAATTTCGGGTCACGTGGCTACGAAGTAGTGATACAAAATTCTGTATTATACATTTTTCAAGGCTTGTACCTTGGAACTTATTTCATGGTTTGCATTCTCAAGCCAACAGGCACTGTTTTGTGCAAATGAGCGGCCAGATCACATTAAGGATTTTCTGTTAGAACTGTGTCGTGTTAGTGGCCCAGAAGTTAATAACTAATGATCGTTGCAACGGAAGTGAATCAATCAAAGCTAACTTAAGCTAGACAATAACTTTATTCTAGAGCTGCTGTAAAGACAAAACAATCTCATTTACTTTAATTTCCTATTATCACTGTAAATCTGCTTTGAAACAATCTATATTGTTAAAAGCGCTAAATAAATTAAGGTGACTTGACTTGACTTGAAACTCGCGGTCACGGATGGTAAGGGATGTGACATTTCCGAAACATTTCCAATCAGATCACATTGCGCTTTTCGAAAGGAATGGCTTCATAGAGACAGGAACTAAACAAAGCATTACAGACAGACTGGGAAGAGAGGTGCTGCAACAATGTAAATTATGTGGCGGAATAAGGCGTTTTTGAACATTCAAGCATGAAAACCTATTCTAGAAGACCCCAAAAACAAAATCAAGGCTTTGTAAAACAGCATGATATGATACCATTAAGTACAATAATACCAGTCTAAATAGGTGATTAAAAGTCTAAACTGGTAAAAAGAATCACTGTTTCTACTGTGTAAGTGGTATGAACTTCGAAACATTCTGAGCTTTATCTCCAAGGAGAGGCGGTGAGAATATTGGTGTAACTAATCGATCTTTAGCCTAAATGCATTGATGGCCTCTAGCACGGGTTGTAAGCATCTCTCCTGGTTAGGTTGAGGTTCTGACATAATTAGATATGCAGGCATATCTCTTAAAAAATACCATCCTCAGACACATCATACTCCAGAATGCAGATAGCCATGGATGATTGAAGCCGTCGGGCTGAGAAGGGAAATACATAAATAATGGCTTGTGTTTACTGATGCATGAAAATAAATACCAGTCATGCATTAGCATGTTTTTGTGTTGCATCGTTCACAAAATGCTATCAAATGAAAAGGCAACCCTCTTTTCTTCCAAATGATTGCCTTTAAGTGTTGCCATTTTGCTTTGCATTCATTGACTGAGTTCTGCGCCTGAGAGCGGTTCATTAATACAGAGGTTATGATGTATGTGTTGATGCCAGATGA
Organism: Gila orcuttii; assembly: GCA_026230005.1. Lineage (NCBI taxonomy): Eukaryota > Metazoa > Chordata > Actinopteri > Cypriniformes > Leuciscidae > Gila > Gila orcuttii. The sequence continues at coordinate 21,051,923 of JAPDVR010000001.1, forward strand.
GATGGTAAGTCAGACAGCCATTTCCCAAGGGCTTCAGTAACTGTCTAAAGAGAAGCGGCAAGTCCTATAAATTCCCTTTATGTGTCTGCTTAGCATTCAGCTCACCTCGAAAAGCAGCCATTGACTCCTGCTCTTTAATATGGATCTTTCCTCTACCCTCCTCCACATTTTTTCTCTTTCCTATCAATTGAGAGCCATAAGAAGAAAATAATATATTTTTGTATGTATTTGATATTTTGTCATGCCATTCATTTGAGGTTATTTGGTGCAGTGACTTATCATCAAAGGTAAAAGCAAGAGCTGTTCGACCTGAGTATCAGGTGCTTGGAAATGAAGATCTGGAAGAAAAAGAAAGACCCCTCATGGGTAAAATACAATCTTTACTAGATCAGTCTTAGTTCAGGAATGCATGCCAAATATATCAAGGCTCCAGTGAAGCGGACAAGATACAGAGAGGTCCATACATCTATTACAATAGATCTTCTTTTTACAGTCCAGTAAGACTTTTTATTTGGCTTATTAATATTAGTGTCTGATCATTGGGTAGCAAATCATTTAACAGTCTTTCAATATTGTCATTTCTACCTCCTTTTCATCATTGTGAATAATAAGAAAACTGTTGAGGGAAGTTTTAATTTTAAAGGCTAAAGAAGTTTGGCACCATTGAAGGGTCCATTAATCAGGCTTTAACTTTGACTCATATCTCTCTTTGTATTTTTAAATGCAAAAGAGAGAAAGCTTTCAATGCTGAAGCATTTGAAGTTCAATACATTCCACTGAAATCACCCCCATGCTGGCACAGTGATGAGAAAAGTTAAAAGCATGCTGTCTGGTTTATATCACTCAGTAGAATGCAAATCTTTTAAATGGTTGTCTTTTACAATATGGCTTATTTATTATTATTATTTTTTTTTTTATCATATTAAACGTTAGTCTAATAGTAGCCAGTGTAGTGCATGTCTGTAAGTCATCCAATTTCTCAGAAAATACAAATGTCCATATAGCAACAACACTTAAAGAAATAGTTCACCCATAAATGAAAAATCTGTCAGCATTTATGTTGTAAACATGTTTGAAAAAACATCATTGGACAATACATTTTTCAATCAAAAAAATCTTTTCAGAATATATCCTTTTGTTTTCCACTGGAAAAAAAGAAAGTCATACAGATTTGAAGCGACTTGAAAGTGAGTAAATTATTAACTATCCCTTTAAATGGCTAATGAAATAAGAAAGTGGTGCCAGAACAGTCCATATTTATTTATTCTCACTGAAGCTGCCAGTAAACATTTACACCGTTGCATCTGAATTCAGGCAATAGTTTACACATGTGGTATTCTTTCACTGAGCTTCAGATTGATTTGCTGCCAAAAGGGGCGTTGCAATTTGTGACAGGGAATGGGAGAGAAATGTCAGAGGCAGGCAGGCATTTAGTCTGACACCCTTCTTCCATTTTTAATCGGTGAGTGTGACAGACCTCTGACAAAAGACAGCAAAACTTCACCAAAAGCAATCAGTAGGCTAGGTGTGACATCCTTTACCAAAATAGAGTTGTCACCGTTTTTAGTTAGAAAACATGATAATCCATCAATCAGAAACATCTTTTCCCAATGCTATTATTTGTTAAGCAGTTTGTACTTAGCAACCAGAAGAAACCGACCAGATGTAAAGATCTTACATCAAAGCTGGATCTCCTAGGCCAGCTGAGACAAACATGCACAGATGGTTTGAAGAGCAATGTCCTCACGTCGCACTCAAAAAGCTTGTAACGAGTGTTTACTTGCAGTGTAAGGAGTGGATGAAGAAGATCCTCCATAATGTTTGTCTTTGAGCTGTACCTCCCAGTTGGAGGCTGTCTCGTGATGGATGAGGGCAATGCACTCTGTGAAAATACTTCATGTGTATTCTACGATTCTTCCAGGCAGCTGTGACAGGTTGATTTATCTAGAGGCAGAGGCAGTGTGTGATTGGTTCTCTTCTAGCTGGATGCAGAAATCGTAGTTCAATCCTGCTCCACTATCTCCTCGGTCATTAACTTTCATCTACTGCTCTAACAGTGCAGTGTTTTCTCCTCTACAGTTCAAGAGGTCCCTTTGCATTAAGAAGACGGATCAGATTTTGGGGTGTTTTTTGAGTTCAGTGAGCAATAAAACAACCCAAGACCGTGACATTTGATATGTTGATATTTGACTTTTAACAGAACAGAAGACACATTTTTATGTAGTGATTCTTGTTTTATTTGTGCCATATATATATATATATATATATATATATATATATATATATATATATGCTATATATAATGTCAGTCTGGTTTGAGATAATTTCTGCTTTTATCTGTTAATTTCTGTTGATAATAATTCCAATATGTCACCATGTCCCTTTGGGAGTAAAACTGGAAGGTATCCAGTTTTACTCCCAAAGGTGCTCTTACAATTAAAAAATTGGACCTTACTATGCAAATTACCAATAATATTTACTTGTGAAAAAATTTACTGTTTTGTTTTGAATACCATTTATTACAACAAAATTTGGATGTGAATATGTATCTTTAATTACAAGAGACAGTTCCCCATTAATTTCAAACTGGATATAACCCGGAAAATGACTGTCACAATCTGGCCCAATGATGAGGAAGACAGATCAGTTCAATAACGTTAAGTATTTATTAAATAAAAAGAAACAAGTAATTCACAGAAGAGAATGGTCAGCGTAACAGCGTGTAAAACAACAAAATTGGACAAAGACTAAGACTGGAACTTAAATACACAGTGTGCTCATTAAATGAATGTCCATGTCAATTGATAGGTGGCGGGAAACTAGAACAAAGGAAACAGGTAACAATAAATGACAATAATGGTGAGAATGACTTGTTGCATTAGTTATGATAACATTCACTAATTTTTATCAATCCGAATGAATCCAATTGAATTTCATATTCTGACATTTCTTTTTATATGTACCCTAAACATTGTTATCCGATTAATGTATTTGTTTACGTGTGTATTACATAATTCCGAACAAAACTTGGTGCATCCAGAAAAAAACATTGCAAGACTGTCACAGCATAACTGTTGTTTTTCAGTCCGATTGAGCCATTAATTTGTTTATTAACGGATTATTAGATTGCATGTTAACTTACCTTTGAATGAATTGTGAAATTCGAAGCTCCCTGGTTTTCACGGTGCATAGTGGAACTTTTTAGGGAGCAGAACGTTTCAGTACACTGGTAGGATTTCGCGATTGAGACCCTTAAAATGTCTGACTCCCTGATCAGTGCCCTGATTACTGAACAAGGGAGAGACGCACCCGTAGACAGTCACCCAGCGGCGCAAACACATTTTACAGTTCCTCCTGAACCAAAACAACGAGCTTATGCTGCGTTCACACCATAACTACCATAATTAAGAGATGGCAATCCGTGACGTTTTCTACCCGGAGCTGTTCACGTCCTCTGACACGGAATTATGCATTTCTATGGCAACACTATCAATGCCAAAATTAATTTGATACATAGGGACAGATACATAGGGACAGATTTACTAACAGTTTGCGCCAGCGCAAACCCTATTTTGGCATTAAAAAACTGACAGGATTTACTAAAGACACGCATTGAAAAATTAGCATTGAAAAGTCGTGGACATTTATTTTTGCGGCCGACCTTATTGCATATGCATTTGTAGGAGTTTCATTTTCAGATGCAAAATCTATGGGAGGAGAGTATGTAAATAAATGAATCATGCAAGGTGATTTTCTAAGGTTTGCGCTATTACTGGTATTTGCGTCATTATTTACCACTCAAAAAAAGCATGTCTTAAACCAGATGCTAATTTGCGCTGCTCTTGGTAGATTGCGTTTGGCATTATGGAAATTATCTGGCTTCATCTGTGTTCTTAAATTTAACTCTCCACTCCCATCAGCGCTTTTGTGGAATTGCGCTCTCACGCTAATTTGCCCAGTTTAGTAAATCTGGCCCAGAGTGTAAAGAGACAAAATAATCAACCAGGGTCCATGTAATATAACCCTTTTGCCCATTATTGGAGTGTCTGGATTGTTGTGGTTAGGTTTAAAGACCTTAGAGAAAAAGGCAGCTGTGGCTCTGTGGTAATGGCCTTGAGATTTGTGGGCTGAGCGTTCTAACCTTCTGAGGCTGGTGGTCTTAATCTAAGAAGACTGATATGGCTAACCACCCACCTTTCCACACACACATACAAATAAAATTCCTCACACACCTGCAAGTTAACCGAGTTTAGCGGGGCTCTTCTGCCAATTATAACACCTGACTGACTCGCAGTGTTGCACAGGAAATTACTTTGGGAAAACCAGGCTGGACGGATTATTGAATTATGCCAGAACTGTTCCGTGAGAGGAGAGGTGGAATTATTTGCTGCCACGGCATCTACAGTCAGCTCCCGTGAAATCGGCCAGCTGTTCGGAGCTATTTTTACAGGGACCACAGCTGCAGAAGGCTAGCCGAGAGACTGGCTGGTCATAGCAAGCAGAAAATATGAGAGTCCCTATGTTATTATACGCACTACTGCTCCACCTGATCCCAAGGGCCAGTTTTTGAGGCAGTAGCTCAATCAAAGCTACCTGAGGGAGGTGAGCTCCGGACCCAGTGCACTAATGAAGAACTGTACCATCATTAACCTAAATTCCCCTAATGGCCTATACTTATAGAGAGTGCACTGTCAGCGAGGGACACTTTAGCTTTGCACGGAGGGAGCACTTACCATCAACCTTATTCCTCTAAAAAAGCATCAAACATAATATTCCTTATCACACAGCTGAAAAGCAGGACACTGAGTATAAATGGAGGGCAGGCTAAAAATGATCTTTAATTTCAGGTAACCAGAATCTAATTCGACCTCTCATTATGTTGTATTATCACCCTCTAATAGTGTTTTTGTACAGCGTGCACCCTCTATTGTTTCGTAGCGGAGCAAAGGGAAATTTGCATCATTAAAGAAGCGCAGGTGATGGAGCACCATTTGAAAACACCTGGAGCATATCAGCAGAAAAGAGCCGAGAGTGCTTAGATGAATTCAGAGAAGGTTTGGGGCACACAGCTTGAGGTCTGGAGTGCTGAAAGGACATGTTTATTTAGCTGGCTGGTGTGAAGATGAACAAATGTGCTCCAGCAGTCCTGATGGTGTTTTTTAAAGTCATGCTGCCCGTTTCAGTATTCCTCCTCCATATTTCCTTTTCGTGAACAACTCATCGCGTACGTCGAGTCAGCTTGTGACATGCATGACCAGTCGGTGTGAAATGTTTTTTATTGAGAAAATGTTTTACATCCATCTTTGTGTTACATTTCCAGGAATATGATTACAGGAGATGCCAGTCATTCTGTGAACGACATAATGCAGCATTATTCATCTGGAACGCCTGAACACAATATGTCAGTCAATGTGTGTTTTGTCAATGCCAATGTATTATTTAAGGTGACAAATTCACGAATTGATCTCACTGAATGAGCTTCCAAACACAAAAGTCCAGCAGTCACTAACAACGCTGACTCATGGACTCATCTTTAAACGGAACACGTGACTTTTGCGTCTTCAGTAATGTCTTTCTTTGTTTCTCATGATGTTTATTCAGGGGCAGGGAGAAGCTTCAGCAAGAGGCACAAGTATGGAGGGGGACTGTCTAAGTTGCATCAAGTACCTCATGTTCATCTTTAACTTCTTAATTTTTGTGAGTGCTCTCTTTTACTTTCTCTTAAATGGCACAGGAGTACCGCAGTTAAACGCTGTTGTTGTAGGCTCACTGTAGGCTGAGAAGATTTGCCTGTGACATCATGCTAGTTGAATTTTTTGTGATTTGCTTTGGTTGGAAGTGTGTGAAGTATCTGTTTTAGTAAACAATGTCTGATGATATGCAGGTGCAGATTCCTGATAGCTTTCCTAACAAAATACGTAATTCAAAAGAGTCTGAATGATCCAAGTTGCCACTTTGAACAAATATTAATGTTACGGTATGAAAAAGTGCATTGATCTTGCGCCAACTTATCTTCGTTTTGCTCATGAACCACATTGCACTTCCTTTGTTTTAAAAGTGTTTTGTTAGCACCCTCATGAACTTCCTACTGCCACACTAGTGCTGTGGGGAAATGGGCAGTTCCATAGAAAAGCTGAGCATCAATATAGCTATATCATAAAATCATATTTTGTGTATATATTGTGCAGGGGTCTTTACTAAGCCCTTTTCTCCTCCTTTAGCTTGGAGGTGCATTCCTTCTAGGGGTGGGAATCTGGGTGCTGGTGGATCCGACAGGTTTCCGGGAGATTGTGGCAGCAAACCCTCTTCTGTTTACTGGAGTCTATGCAATTTTGATTTTGGGCGGGATGCTGTTCCTACTGGGATTTCTTGGCTGCTGCGGAGCCATACGAGAAAATAAATGTCTCCTACTGTTTGTATGGGCTTTTCTTTCTTTCTAGATATAATTTATTTGTATGGGTCAATATGCAATGTGTATCAGTCAATATTGTATATTTATTGTTTAATGCTCATTTCCCACATTTGTACATTTTAATTTACCTTGGCTGTCATCTAGTGCTCACTTAAATTGAATGTAAAAAAAAATAAAAAAATGTAATACAACAAATTTAGTAACACTAAATGTAAATTTTAGCAAATATCCAAATAAATATAATATCGTATTATATCATTATATTATTGTTGTTATGCTTAAAATTCACATGTAGCATTTTAAATGTTGATTTTTTTCTTTAGTGTTTTATTTTTAATTTAATTTATTTAGACACATTTTTTACATTTTAATATTGGTGATAACATGAATTGGCTTATCAGTATCAGCCAAAATTATGTTCTGCATCCCTATTTAGCATTAAAAAAAATTAAAAATTAAGTGTGTAACACTTAATAATTTTTATATTATATATATATATATATATAATTTCAAATAGTGATCAACAGGAAAAAACACTTAATAATAAGTATTTGTTGCATATTTAGGCCTGGACTACTGGACTAATCAAATATCTCAGAATCCTGTTTTTCTCCCACAGTTTTTCATGCTCATACTCGTCATATTCCTGGCAGAGCTGGCGGTGGCCATTCTGGCGTTCATATTCCGGGAGCATGTGAGTATTATTATAGCTGGATATCATCAAGCCACCTGTAATATACCTCTGCTCTCACTACTCTTGTCTATCCTTGGATCAACAGCTCACCAGAGATTACTTCACCAAGGAGCTGAAAACACATTATCAAGGCATCAATAGCACTGATGTCTTCACCTCCACATGGAACGCCATTATGACCTCAGTACAATAATACTGAATACCTCTACCCAGCTCTACTACACAATAATGACATTCAGGACGTTTAACTGACTATTGGTGTCTCCACAGTTTGATTGCTGTGGGGTGAACAGTGCTGAAGACTTTGAGGATCAGAGCCTCTTCAGAAGGCTGAACCCCAGCAGACTAGTGCCAGAGGTCTGTTGTCAGAGGAACGATCTGATGATGAGCAAAGAGGACTGTCTCAAGGGAATTATGCCAATCCGGAACAAGGTCAGCAATGAGTTTACCAATTAGTAAATACATGCATCAAGTAGTTTACAGTTGACTAGAAGCTAGAAAACCAAACATGTTTTTATTGGAGGAAAAAGGGGGGTGGTATCCACCTTATTTTTCAGGTAAGAGCGGGCACAGCCATTTGTAATTTTAATGTGTCTGGCTTCCGGTGTCATTCGCTTCCAGTTATTTTTAGCTGTACTAAACAGCTCGTCATGCTGTGCCCGATATTGCAAACTGTTATTTCTTACCATATTATTTTAATGTGTTGTCTTAATTCTAAACACACTGGTTTATAGAGCAAACCGTTTTGCACTTTGATATATTCTTCTTGTTTTTTCCCTATAAATCGGAAGTCTCGCACATTCACAGAAAACACCTTACTTCGCATTGAAAAATTAGGTGGATATAACCATCTGTATAAAAGCTCTCAAAATTAATGTGAATTTCAGTCATATATGACATATAAAGTAATGTGTAGCTACTCTTCTAATATAGATATATTGATTCTAACCATTTAGAATGACAACACTATGAGCGATGAATAAATGAGAAATTCTATATGCATTGAAGCAGCAACCTTTTGTTCTCTCATATTGAAATTCACACTTCTTTCAAACAGGGCTGTTATTCAGCAGTGGTGGACTATTTTGAGACATACATCTATATGGCTGGAGCCCTTGCTATTGTGGTGCTGACTATTGAAGTAAGGTTATGATTTTGATTTTTATAATGAAAGTCAAAAGTATGATGTGTTCAATTTACACTTGGAATGTTTTGGCAAAAAAGAACTGAGTTGTGATCGCCACCTAGTGGAGAGAGTATGAGTAGCTTCGCCATGAAATGTTGTTCAATGTAGAATATTTTTAAAACCTTATTTTTAGTTAACTCTTTACTAATTTTATTTGTTTTTCTTTCTCTTTCATCAGCTCTTTGCCATGGTGTTTGCTATGTGTTTGTTTAGAGGAATCCAGTAATTTTCACACTCAGTAAGGACATTTTGATGAGGAAGAACATGGCATGACATGGACAACAATTTTTAAATAAGAAAAAAAGAAGAAAACACTTGTATATTTGCCATCTCTGTGTTGTTATGTAACGAATTATGTTGGAATATTTTAAAAATTGCCCAAAATGTATCGTACTTCACAGCTGGGACTTTGAGGAACTTGTTTGTGAAAACGTAAAAAAGTAAAAGTAATTTGTACATTAAAGGTGGAGGAAATGCCTTGCACTGATATTTGGTGGAATATTTATAGATGACAAAATACTGATTCCTACTAAGATGTTTTACCTCTTATCTACAGTAGATTGTTCATCACTGATCCAGAGCCATGCTTAAAAAAACCTACACCGTGTGAATGGAAGTGTGTCTGTGAAACAGAAAAGTTTGGTTTGTGTGTGTGTGAGGCCAGCAGCTTCTATAAAATAATGTTTTGTGAGTTACAGTCCTGAATATTTTATGTCATTTTAGCAAAACTGTGGTGTATTTGTGTTGTATCTATTGTACACGACATTGAATGATATTAAAAAAGAAAAAAAGAACATCTGGAGTGAATGTTTGCATGTTTCCCATCATGGCTGGAATCTGCCTTTTCCAATAGCTAATATAATCATTCTAGATGAAAGCTTTCAGTACATTCATTTTGAAGAACATACTGAATACTACATGAACCAAACATAGTTTTAAGGAGTATGTCTATAGACAGGGAATGGTAATGTACTATTCAAGTGTAACTCATATCTCCAGAGTGGAGCATAAATATTGCATAAAGAAAATGAAAATATATTATCTAGGAAGCTGGATTTTAAAACCAACTGGTTTACAGTTCAGAGAAGAAAAAAAAAAACCATTACAATCTGCTTTCCCTGCCTCCAACTATACAATATAAACAGCCTGGGCAGTGCATTGATTCATTGATTCTCGCGACTGCAAGAGATGCACACACAAGCAGGTGAAGAAGCCTAAACTGCACGTTCTCTGAAATAACACAGTAAATGTTGGACAAATCACGGATTCTTGAATTAAATGCAAGGTCTGCATTAAACTTTTTTTTTTTTTTTTGCATTTTCCCATGCTTGTCATTAGATTTGCTGCAAGAATGAGTTTGTATTTTCCAAGTGCTAAACATAATTATTATTTTCTGATTGCTAACTGCCTATGTTTAATTTTGTTTGTTTGGTTTCTTAATGCTTATGGCAAGCATTGTTACATATGACTTAATAAATAATATGTCCAAGAACAGCACTATTAAAAGGGGTAGTTCACCCAAAAATGAAAGTTCTGTCATAATTTATTCACCGTTATGTTGTTCCAAACCTGTATGAGTTTCTTTCTTCTGCTGAACACAAAATATGATATATTGAAGATTGTTGGTAACCAGACAGTTGACAGTAGCCATTGACTTTCATATAGGGATAAAAATACTATGGAAGTCAATAGCTGCCATCAACTGTTTGGTTACCAACATTCTTCAAAATAACTTCTTTCATGTAAGAAGAAACTCATACAGGTTTAAAACAACATAGGGGAAAGTAAATGATGTTATAATTAATTAAATTCTCGGATGAACTATCCCTTAGCACTTCATGTACTTTTAAAAGTATTGTCACCGTCCTGCTATAGTGGGATGCTTGGCATTTATTTCTAATGCCTTTTTTGCATATCACATATTTTAGTAATATCAACATAAATTAGGTATCATTCAAAAGCTTACAAACTTTAAATTCTGTGAAAACCATTTTGAAATTGGATGTTGTTTTATCACGGAAACGGTAATTTTTGTGATATCAACTTCAAATTTGGAACACAACTTGGTTAGATATACTGTATGGCTTTGATTTTATAGTAATCTTTAAAACAAGATCAAACATAGGTCTATATTCCAGAGCATTCTTGAATTACAACCATTTAAGTTTGGATAGTACATGTCCGTATTGTTGAGTTCAAATGTGCTAGGGTCAACGCCATTATATCCATCATGGAGTCAGCTTCATGTCAGAGATTTCAGCAAGGTGAAAATGCCAACCCATTATGATTCAGACTGATGACAGATGCTATGAATGTCAGCCTTTTCTCATGTCACTCTATACCTTGCACTTTGACAAGAACCTCAGTTTAATAGCGTTCTTGCTACGCATAAATGCTGTGATTTAATTTTTAAATATAGTAAGGAAAACAGTAGGTTTATATAAAAATGCTTTATTGATGCATATCAAAGATCATCCTGTAATGAGAAAAAAAGCAGATTTACACTAGTTTCAGACACAAGAACCAAATAATAATAAATATTCAGGTAAGTACACCTATTAAGCCCACTTTCAACTTTGAAATAAAACACACACAAAAATTGTAATTACATTTTTAGTTTACACTTTAAAATTGCACAGAAAACAAATAGGCCTATTTAGATTTCATTTTGTCCATTTATTGACTAAACTAATAAAAATGTCTGAACACAGATTTTAGTGGTTCTTAAGGGACACTTTTCCTTTTATTTTGACTATCACTTACATCCAACTTTCTGTCCAACAACTGGATTTCCTTCTCCACTTTGCGCATTTTTAAGGCTCTGTATGCCATTTCTTGCTTTCTGTTGTAGATCTCGACTTGGAGATACTTTTTGTACAGGGTCTTAACATCTTCCAAAGGTTCCTTTAAAGAAAAGTGAGCATTAAAACATCTTCCAGCATTTTATATCACCAAATAGTACTGTTATGCCCTGCCACTCTGTTAAATATTGTATTAATAACAATTTGTAAATGTTTTTTTTTTATTAAGCATTTAGTATTACATATTATTTATTTAATACTATGATAATTGACATCCCATTAACCCCCCCCCCCAAAAAAAAAATAAAAAATAATAAAAAAATCAGAGCTGCAAACTTACTGAGTCCAGTTCATCATCTGATAATATAGGTGGCGGAAGGAGGTTCAAACCATGTTCAGTCACTGAAATGATGTGATATGAATGATGTATATATACTGCAGTATTGATTTAAAGAGACAAAGACAGACAGAGGTGCGGATACCTTTGACATAACTGCTGCAGCCAGCCACATCTCCTGGATCAGAGCAACAGCCGCCAACTATGTGCTCTATGATAGGACCCTCCACATCGTTCTCAGGGGCCAGCTCCTCCTCATCTATGTACTCCTCTTTTGTTGGGACTGGAAGTAGTCCCATCGTCTTCAGGGCAGCCCTTCTCTTGTTTGCTAAATTATGTGCATCCTTGAAGTTATTCAATTCAAAAACACTTCAAAACACATTGAGTATTTTATATAGACCGGGGGTTTTCAAACTGGGCCCGGGCCACAAGGGGGTGCTAGGGGTCTGCAGAAAATGTCACAGGGTACAAGATAAAGGTTTGGTTACAATTTCAATCTGCTTTTGAAGACTGAGTAAAGATAATAAGATTTATCTTTATTTATATTGAAAGCTATAGTTTTTCAATAAAAAAAACACAGAAATTTAATCAACAAATCTGTGTTGTACTCAAGAGTAGTTTGTGAGAGTTTCTCCACACCTCTTGCAACCCATTGGTTTTAAGACCTTATTACCTTAAAAGCTGTGTGGGAAAATATTTATTAGGCTATATTATAATTATATTATAGTGCAATATATAACTTTGAAAAAGTGTTTCTCTTCATATTTATACTTAAGGTTTATACACCTGACATTACTCAAATAGTGACTAAAAAAAAGAGATAGGCCTATGCTGAACTTAGTAGAACTTACCACTTATCCAGATAATATTTGAGTACATTTTAAAAGCAAGTTATTTAATTTAGCAAATAACATGTTGTATTTATAATATTAGTATAGTATAATACTATTTTTCACACACAGTAGCCTATTGATGGGCCTTTATAGATAGGAAGGGAGTCCCTAACAAAGGGGATTATCATATTAACATGGCATCACCAAAATCGAAAAACCTACGACCTACCACTTTGAACGATGTTCTTGTATTTCGTCTTCACTTGCTGCCACGTTCGTCTAGGTCCCATAGGGTTGGATCTGTAATTGAAATGTGGGCGTGACAAAGAGCAGAATGAGAGAAGCAGTTGAGCTTAGACATTTGATTCATACACTAACTGTAGTGTAGCACATGCGTCATGTTTACAGCATAATTAACTCTCCCAGACTAATTATGTAGAATATACTTACGCATTTAATTTGACAGATATTTTTCGCCACGCATCCTGACGGACTTTTGCAGCTGCTATTGTATTCCCTTTGGTTTTTATTAAATGTTTAACTTCGTTATATCCTTCAATTAGAAGTTGCAATTCAGTCGGGCTGAAATATGCAGCACGCTGTTGTTTAGCCATGATGTTAGTTAGGGAACTGTTCAATCTTCACAGGAACGCTCAGTTACCTTAATAAACAGTCTTCTTGAAATTAGCTAGATACTTAAATCCAAGATATGTGTTGGAAGAATCGGAAAAAAATCAATTTCAGATAGCCCATCGAGCCAGCTCAATCCGGGATATGTAAACTAATCCGGGCTTTGTTAAACCACAGTCGAAGAACAGGACCCAGAGGATTGTTTCTTGTCTAAAAACACCAGACATATATAAATGTTTGCCCTAATGTTCAAACCAATGCACAACAATAACGTTTAAAGTTATTTACGCCGTAAGAAAAAAATGGTGGCTGCCTGAAACCATAAGCTGATTAGCTCTTGTGTATGGATGTGTCTAAAAACGCGTGAGTTGACTATCTATACACATTAGGAACGAGGCTTAACCACTCCAAAATGCTGTCAAGGTAGGCGGCTCACTAGGTTTCGAGACGCAGCCTATGGCGCACAGTCGTTCTCCCTCTACAGCAGATGGCGCTACGCGACCCGAATTAAAACAAGACTGTATGCCACTTACACGTGAAGGAGAGACGAATTTCTTTTTTTCCTGTCAGCTGTCCCTTTAGCGTAAGGAATGTGCTGTGGGATAATAAACTTAATTCAGTGAAAATTTTCACTATCAGTCTTTACACCATACTGGACTAACAATTGAGATTATGGTTGAGGCGTGCTGAGATTTGAGGCTATAAACTGGATACCGTGAAGGTTAGTTCATAAATTTGAGTGGCTAGCTTACCTGCTATCGTTAGCGAGTGTGTTTTGGATTTACAACTTTAGTAAGACGACGAAATATGGCCTGCTTTTACTAATAAATATAAATCATAAAGAAACCAGAGGGAGTGGTCATAAGAAATGAACTGAAATTTGAGTGATTGATTATATGATAGGTTCATTGGAATTAATCAGTCGTATAATGAATAAATTAGAATCAGACGAATCAATCATAAAATAAGTTATTTGTTGGTAAATTAATCAATAATATGACAAAACACGAACGAACAGTTATATACATCAGGCATAATAAATTAGAATTACAATCCATCACATAATAAATTATTTGGAGTTTGATGAATAAGTCATATAACAGATTATTTGGAGTTTAGTGGAGAAATTATATGTAATACCAATTAATCCATTAAAATCTGAATAATTTATTTTCATGTACAATACATTTATTGGAATCATGAATTGAATAGATTAGATGGATCAATCAAATATCAATTAGAACAAACAATCATACATGACGTGATTAGATGGATCAGTCATATAACAAATTAAAATAATCAAATTAATCTAAGTAAATTTGTAGTTAGATGCATCAGTCATATAGTAAATTAATTGGTAAAGATCATGTGTAGTTATTATATGTCCTTGATATTCTCTGACATGTGTAGATGTTCATCAGTGGCGTTTGTGTCTTCTGCAGTGGTTTTGGCTCTGGACGGGCTCATCATGTGTGCAGCAGTGAAGTATGGTTCCCGGGGCCCTGCTCTCATTCCCCGCATGAAGACTAAACACCGAATCTACTACATCACCCTCTTCTCTGTGGTCCTGCTGGGGTTGATCGCAACGGGGATGTTCCAGTTCTGGCCTCACTCTATTGAGTCCTCTGCAGAATGGAGTCTGGACCGCCGTAGTGTGCATGACGCTCCTTTGGTCAGGATACCTGTGAGCAGCCCTATTCCTGAGAGGGGTGACCTGAGCTGTCGGATGCACACTTGCTTTGATGTGTATCGCTGTGGATATAATCCCAAGAATAAAATCAAGGTGATGCGATTGAAGAATAAACGATTGTATTAATGGTTGATGTTTATTGGGTTGGATGTCATTCCTTGATCTATGAATCATATTTGTCCACAGGTGTACATCTATCCTCTTCAGAGATTTGTGGACGAGGTAGGGGTGCCCATCAGTAGCACTGGCCTGTCTCGAGAATACAACGACCTTCTGAGCGCCATCTCAGACAGTGATTTTTACACTGACGATGTGACTAGAGCGTGCCTGTTCGTACCCTCCGTTGATGTGATGAATCAGAACTCTCTGCGGATTCGTGAAACAGCTCAGGCACTGGCCATGCTGCCCAGGTACATATATTTATCCTTCAATATCTGCAAATCAACCCACTTCTGCTGTACAAGGACCTCTGTATTTTAATTAAAGTTTCACCTCTCTGTTGTTCTCTATTATGGTGTCACTTCTGGTTCTCTTGTGAGCTATTATTTATATAACTCTTATGTTTGAGCTTTTAGGTACTGTATTTTGTAGTCATAACTGACCATTTCAAGCTATATATTCATCATGTTTATGATACTTTTTCTCAGGTGGGACAAAGGTATGAACCACCTGCTGTTTAACATGCTTCCCGGGGGACCCCCTGACTACAATACAGCTCTGGATGTGCCCAGAGACAGGTGAGATTTAGGAGTAATTAACAGGCACACAAAATTGTTAAACTTGATAGGAAGTCTGAATGTTCTCAAATCATATTTACATTATGTACTATGTAATTCAGAAGATTGGGATCAGTGAGAGTTTTTAAATTAGATACTTTAATTGGATATTAAAGTAATCAAAAGTGACAGTAAAGACTTTCACATTGTTACAAACATTATTAAGTATCATG
Source organism: Gila orcuttii (assembly GCA_026230005.1). NCBI lineage: Eukaryota > Metazoa > Chordata > Actinopteri > Cypriniformes > Leuciscidae > Gila > Gila orcuttii. Next base: position 21,067,455 of record JAPDVR010000001.1, read on the forward strand.
ACTTTTTTTATCACCGTTTCCACAAAAATATTAAGCAGCACGACTGTTTTCAACTTTGCTAATACGTGTATATTTTGAATAAGATAATAATAATAATAATTGTTTCTTGAGCACCAAATCTGCATATGAATGATTATGAATAAGAATGGCTTCTAAAAGTTCAGCTTTGCCATCACAGGAATAAACCACATTTTAAAATAAATGAAAACAGAAAACAGTTCTTTTAAATTGTAATATTTAAAAAAAAATGTTCTTTGTTTTTTTTTGGTCAAATAAATGCAGCCCTGAGAGACCTCTTTTGGGAACATTAAAAAAAAAATCTTACCGCCCCCAAACTTTTGAACCAGTAATGTTGTTGTCAAACAATCTCTATACTCTATCTTTATACTTGATTAGGTATTATGCATATTGTAAGGACTGTGTTAATCCTCATATGAATTTAATTTTAACTTTTTTAACTGTTTCTCGTTCTGATATTTTGGTCTCATTCTGGTATGGTGCAACCTAGGAAAGATTTGTTCTCTCACATTTCATTATTCACATAGTCATTTCATTTTGTTTCAGAAGCAAGTGGTGTTGAATGTGTAGCTAATATGAAATTATTTCTTCATTAAAATCGGGCCTGAAAACACTGAACATCCCCGGATTTGATACCAAGACTAAAGTTCTTTACATCTACTTTTGTATTTGATGTTGATTGATTTTTATAATTGTTCAAATTAATCTCAGTTAAGTTCCAGTCTTTGACATAAATTCCAGAGGTCAAAAATTGTGCTGAAAACAATGGTTAACTTCTGATAGAGTTCAGATGTTATGTCTGCCAGTTGAGGGCAGTGTTGTCTCTATGATTGACCTAATAGAGCAGCATTGTCACCTGACTGAGAAGCAATAAATGCTCCCATATCCTCTCTTATATTTTTCTATCTCAAGATAGTTGTTCACAGAAGTTTACAACATGGCACTATTTTACCTCTGTACTATTGAGAGTGGATTGATACATGGATGTCCACAATGACATTGAACCTCAGCACTATCAGGTTGATGCCATGTTTAAGCAGTCCAAAAAATTGGATTTAAGTATATTTTTGGTGTTTCAACAATCTTGATATTGAGAGAAATTGGAATGCTTGCAATATATAATTAAAATAGACAACTATCCCAACAAATCCATTCACACAGATCAGCGTCACAGAACTGTCCTTTTCAGATGTAAACCCAAACTGTCATCTTGACTTTTTAACAATTACATTTCCTTATATGTATTTGTATCTACGTATGTATGATCATCCTAGTTTGTTCCTTAGATCAAGAGATCAAAGATGCAATGAGAGTGATCATGAAAGAGAAGAACACGCTACCGCCTAGAGCAGGCAGACAAACATAATCTTCTGGTATTTACTGCAACATAGGCCATGTTTCTCAGCCTATTACTTGGCTGATCTTTTGCTTTGGGTGGAAAAGGTGAGTTTTATGTACTAGAAAGCCCTGAAAATATGAACACTTATCTGGAGCTGTTGGGAATTTCCTGGGCTCATCCAGCTGTGCTCCATTTGGCGTGCAGCTTCATCAGAACCAGCTGCCCGTATGTGCATATGTGTGGGGTGAGATAAAAAGACAGTGTATGTTGCGTGGCCATATTTGCAGCTCTCCCTATACTCTCTCTGTTCCCTCAAACCGAGCGGGGTTTGAAGTTTTATTGACTCATATAACTTGGACGCGAAGGCAAATCTGTTAAATGCTTCGGAGTGGCATGTTCGCACATTTGTTATGTAAAACCAGATTAGGGACGTGTTTTCTCTTCAGCGCATTTGCAGATGCTCGCGGCGACAGAGTTGTCATCTTCATTGCGTTTGTTTCACAGAGCCCTGCTGGCTGGGGGAGGCTTCTCCACATGGACATACAGGCAGGGTTATGATGTCAGCATCCCCGTGTATAGCCCCTTATCTGCTGAGGTGGACCTTCCTGAAAGACAACCAGGGTGAGATCCTGCTCATTGACATTGATTAGCCGGATTAGATTCAATGATGGAAAATGGCATCAAATAATAAGCGTTTTCTCCAGGCCTCGGCGGTACTTCATTCTATCATCTCAGACGTCCATCCATCGGGAATACCGTGTGGAACTGGAGAGGCTGAAGGAGGAGAATGGGGAGGCCCTGCTCCTCCTTGACAAATGCAGTAACCTCTCTCAGGGTTTGGCCTCAGTCAGAAAGCGCTGCTATAAAGGACAGGTCTACGACTACCCACAAATCTTACAGGTTGGTGTCTCTGAACATCCATTCATATTAAACATCATTCAATTCACTTAGAATTTTTACATAATAATTATACTACAGTATATATTTTAAATCGCACCAATTACATTGCATATATTATTAACTACTGGACTAACATCTGATTGAAATTTTTTATAATAAACAAATTATTAGTTTTTTTCTTTTTTATTATTATTTATTTTCTTGATGACTGAAACTCCATGAGTTTTGTCATAAATGATAGATTATCAGTGTAAATAAAGCCCATCCTGCCTTTGAGGGATAATGTTCCTAGATGCTTTAAAGGGTTTGTTCAGCCAAAAATGAAAATTTGGTCATTAATTGCTCACCCTCATGTCATTCCAAATAAGATCATCAGAACACAGATGAAGATCTTTTTGATGAAATCTGAGAGCCTTCTGTCTCTCCATTGACAGCCTACTCGACTACCACTTTCAAGCCCCAGAAAGGTAGTAAAGACATCATTAGAGTAATCCATGTGACTCCAGTGGTTTAACCTCAATTTTAAAAATTGACGCGAGTGCTTTGTTTGAGCAAAAAAATTTAATTTACCACTTTATTTGCAAAAATTTATCTCTTTTTACTCAAACAAAGCACTCACGTCACTTCATAAAATTGAAGTTAAACCACTGGAGTCACATGGATTACTTTAATAATGTCTTTACTACCTTCGTTGGGCTTGACAGTGGTAGTTGAGTAGGCTGTCAATGGAGAGACCGAAAGCTCTCAGACTTCATTAAATAAATCTTAATTTGTGTTCCGAAGATAAACGAAATTCTTAGGGGTTTGGAACGACATGAGGGTGAGTAATTAATGACAGTTTTTTGGGGGGTGAACGAACCCTTTAAAGGGTCATGAGAAATCTAATTTTTCTTGATCTTCAACTTGTGATGTCTTTGTGCCATTAAAGCATCCTGCAAGTTTCATGAAAACTACCTCCCCATTAAAAACACTTCCTCTAGAGCAAGACTTTGATGAAAAGTTATATATCATTGCACCATAAACTAAGTCATTTAATGGCTAACAACTGTCTAGATACTGCTTTGTCGTGTCATGTTTAAACTGCTCATTTGCCCCTCTGGACTTGAAGCACACCCATGTCAGGAACAAGTGGATGGTATATTTTAATGGCGTCTCTGAGCATGTTGTAGGATTATATGTTTGTTCAAAGCACCAAATGGCTATTTTGCATAATATATATAATAAAAATTGTACAAATACATTTTATTACCTCAAGGAATACATTAAAATAACAAAAAATGTTGTCATGACCCCTTTAAATCTTTAACCCATTCAGAAACTATCTTTACCACCGCAACACATTTCTCCATCAGTGTAAGCAATAGAAACAAATGCTGTTCCTGTCCACCACGCTCATCTCCCGTCCAGCCCTGTCTAGACAGGAAGTATGCTTATCATCTGGGCTGGGTGCTGCAGCACATCTGGGAGACGTTCCACAGTGAGGAGGAGGCCAAATCCCTGTGAGAGCCATCACCCCCCCCCCCTTTTCAACACAAAGCCCCTAGACTCTGAACCTAGCACCTTTCATTGCAACCCCTTCATTTACACCACACACCTAGATCACACTACTGTCTATGTTACAGCATCACTGAAGAGGTCTGGGGGTGTATCGTTATTAGAGGTAACTAATGTATCCCCTGTGTGTTCTGTAGGAGTCGTCGTTCTGTGTGGTTCTGCGTGGGGCCCGGCTCGGACAGGCCACTCTCAGTGACGTGCTGCAGGCCGGATGTGTCCCTGTCATCATGGCTGATTCTTACATTTTGCCATTCTCTGAAGTACTGGACTGGAAAAGGTAAACACCAAAATTCCAGTGTTGTCAGTCAATTTCATCATGAATAAAGTTAATATGGTACAGTTACCTGATTTGCTAATCACCTTATTGAATATCTAATGAAGAAAATCATATTAAACACTTAATTATAGCTTCTGAAAATCATGAGCTAACATTGAATATGTAATGCTTAAGAGATCAGAAGTTCATGAACATTCAGATATGGCAATATTACAAACACAAGCATATGCACAACAAACAAAAGACAAAGATAGCGGCATGTCTTTTGTTTGCTTTGTTTGTTGTGTGTGTGCTTGTCATATTTCAATATCTGAATTCATATCTGAACTAGTTCTGGTTATGTGTTTTCATACACGTAATATTCAGTTGGTCACATGAAAATCAAGCGCATGGAAAACAGTGGCTTTTGTGTTTGTGTACTTGCAGGGCATCCGTTGTCATTCCAGAAGAAAAGTTGCCTGAGATGTACACTATTTTGAAGAGCATCCCTCACAGACAGGTGGAGGAGATGCAGAGACAGGTAAGAATGCTATTACAGCGTTGTAACGGTCCGGATGTGAATTCATTTGTTGTGTTTGATGGGTAATTTTCAGTATTGAGTCAGTCCAAGGACTGAAAGTTAAAGTGAAGACACTTTTTGTACAATTCACTCTTGTCCTTTACTGCACAATTTTGAGCATAAGTACAAAATATACTTGGAGCGTTTCGTGAAAAACGGTCCAACAACGGTCCAATAACCCTTAACTGGCTGTGACAGTTGCTAAACAGTACCAAATGCTGTCAAAACTGATGGCAGAGTTCAATAACAGCTGAGTCATTCTCAACTAAATGCAAGCAACCCTCTCAGGTTTAATACAGGGTGAAGGCAAGGTTAAAGGAGTCACAACCTCTCTTATTCTCCACTACATTCTTTCTTCCTTTCAATGGAGTGCTAGCTCCACTATGAAAATAAATGTTAGACAGGTGGGTTAATGCCAAAAACAATATTCCTTCTAGTGTGTGCTTCTGATTCTCTGAAGATGAAATTTCTCTCACCGTATTAAATCATGATGAAAGCTAATTTTAAGTATTACTGATGTATCTTTATCCAAACAAATTGTTAACCGCACACTTTTGCTTTTAATTTTTTCCCTTCAGCTTTTTCAGCTGTACACTTGGCTAAACCACATGGAATACATGTTAAGAGATATTTTATTTAAAGAGATATTTTACTAAAGAGAAACCACTACAGAGTGGTTTCACTCTGTAGTAATTATATGTTGCCATGTAGAATACTACAAGTTAGCCATAATTAATAATAATTGCGTCCTGCTTCCATTGGCTTCTTGAACAATCTCAAGTTCTTCATCTCGATGTTGAATATTTTGTGTGAGGAGAATGTTGTAGTTTAGTTCCACGGGTTTCTGGGTGGTGTTAAGACTTGGTGTGCAGAAACACATCTTGTGCTGGAATTATGACATGGCACGAAGCCAGTGAGATATCAGCCCACACTTGAACACATCTTGATCCACTCCTTTCTTACTAGCCTATACCACCTCCAGACAGCAGAGCGATTGTATGGCTGCCATTGTACAAAAGAACCGGGTCTTGATATATACCTACTTGGATAAAAAAAAAAAAAAATCCTTTGTTCTTGATCTTGCCAGAAAACACCCCCCTTGAACTTTCAGTGTCGGACTGCATAAAATGCAGAAGTAATGTAGACAGTTGTGTGGATTTGAATAAGTGTAGTGTAACTTCTCTGCATTTTGACCAATAGAGGGGGCAGCCATCTACTGACTGTACTTCATGGTGTGATCTCCAAGTCTTCCAGCCTCCAGTTTGTGTGCATGTTTTACTCAGCGCTAATTACTTTTGCCTAATGGTTATTTAGTATAATCAGCACATTGAATGATGTTATGTGTTATATTGTCAGTGATTTAGGACAAAATAATGCACTAAACTACTTTGACAGTCTTTGCTGTGCGGCACCACTCCTGAATCTATAGCATGAAATTTACAGCGGGACCAGTTTAGTCAGATTCCCAGAACAAATTACTCTGAGCTGGTTCTATTCAGTGAATCAATAAAACCATGCACTGCAACCTGTGTAGTCCAACTGATTCTCCATAATGAATGACTCTTATAATATGAACCTATTCTTCCTAGTGAGTCAAAACAATGATGTGCAAGCTCTGTTATCCAACAGCTTCCAGAACTAATACTTTTTTTTTCTTCTTTTTGCTGAATCTCAACTTTCCAGTGCAATCAGTAAAGTCAAGACTATTCCTAAACCAATGACTCATGAGCTGAATTTCTTTTTAAAACATGTATATGAACTTTTTTTGCATTAAGGCTTGTGAGACATAAAGCAGTGTAGTTACTGGCTGGTTGTTCATATGACATTGTGTAGTTAAAGATACTTTATGCCAGTAGTGTCAATATTATTAATTAAATTAAATGTAACATATTTTTTGTTTAATATAATTAATATAGTTAAGGCCTATTTTTTTTTATTGCTTTTATGCCACCTTTGAAAGTCAGTGAAAATTTTCCCAAAAAGAATAAAAAAATTTTATTGAAATTACCTAATCATTTGGCAATAGAATTGCTTTTCTTTTTTTCTACATATTTTTTCCTTAAAAGCACTAAAGGCATCGTTTATGGAGTCATTGAGATAAATTGGAACCGGAATCATTAAATTCTTTATAATTCCGATCCGCAGTTATTATAGCAACAGTTATGTTTTATATAGAACAGTGTCCTATAAAAGCACAGATGAAGGAATTTTTCTTGTATGTTCAAGAGTGTATTGTATGAAGAACCTTAAGTGTGTGAGAAGAGCAGTCAATGTTTTCTCCTCTCATGAGAATCCGTCTCTTCCCTCCTCATAAAAATTCTTGCAAGCGTTCAAATGGGGCGGGTTCAGCACTTGGTGGGTGCGGTTTTCTCTCTGCCTTCTCCTGGTCGGAAAGGAAACTTTCATCACGAGCTGATTTATGGGCGGCTGCGCTCCCCTTGGGATCAGAAAGTCTTTTTGAATCCTCTTCCCCTCTCCATAAAAAGAAAAGCTGTTTTTGTGTAGTTGTATTTCTTTAAGGTTTAAGGGCCAGGCCCTTGGGGGCCGGTGGAAGAGGGAGTGACAGCGCTCTTCTAATGTGCTGAACTGAGTTCTGGGTTGGGAAAATTACAACAAACACACCAACCAATGAAGTGATGAGCAGCTAAAGACCCTCAGAAGCAAATAAATAATTAAATAAATAGTCTTGCTGCAGTGATTTTAGTGATTTTGGAATGGTCAGAGTGTTCTCTGTTTTTAATGTTTCGCAAACCTGTTTCATCAATTCCTTTTAAAAGAAGGACCATTAGAGCGCTGACGTTGTTCAGTAATTGGCCCAGGAAAGTGTAGGAAAGCCATTATTCTTTTTTTTTTTTTCTTTTTTTTTTCTCAATATTCACCCTGGTCTCATTTGACTCTTTGTAGTTGGACCTAATCTGACACTGTTTGCGGTCAGGCCAGGTAATGAGGCTGCCCCCAGCCTGCACTTGGTTGGGCCTGTTAAAGAGAACAAGGTCAAACAGGACCAGGAAGGGTGGAGCTGGGTCACTGCGGCATGGCGCCTCCTAGCAGGAGATAGCACTGTTTTATGGGTAATTAACTCTTATGTGCTCCTCAGCCCTCTCTGCTGGAGCCTTGGGTTTGTTAATGGATCGGCAGCGGTGGGTAAAGAGTGTGTGTTCTTGTATTGACAGATTATTTATAGATTTTTATTTCTATTTAAAGACCGGGGTTTTAAGTTGGGATTGAATTTATGCAAGCTGCCAGACTGGTAAAAATATGGGCTATTTTATGGTATTATGGAAATTATTTCTTATTTTAGTTAATATGTACAGTACTGTTCAAAAGTTTGGGGTCGGTAAGGTTTTTAAAAATGTTTTAAAGTCTCTTATCCTCAAGGCTGTATTTATTATTAAAAATACAGTAAAAACAGTAATATTCTGAAATATAATTACAATTTATCTTTGTAAAGCACATATATATTTATATATTTTAATATAAATATAGAAAAATATTTATTCTATAAATATAGAATATATTTATTCCCGTAATGGCGAAGCTGATTTTTCAGCATCATTACTCCAGTTTTTGGTGTAACATGATCCTTCAGAAATCATTATAATATGCTGTTTTGGTGCATAAGAAACATTTTGTTATCTTTCATCAAACAGTTTTTGGGGAATCCCTGATAAATTTCTTCTTTTTTTTAGGATTCTTTTACTAGAAAGTTGAAAAATAATTCTTTGACTTTTTAAATATATATTTTCGCCAGTGTAAAATTCATTACTGTCACATTTAATCAATTTAATTAATCATTTCCTCGTGTACAAGAGTACTATCCTTTTTCTGTTTCACATCGGCATTATAGCAGCATGGCAAATGTGATTATATTGCAGCATGTCCCTGTGCTGATGTGGAGTAAAATGACCTGACCTCTGCTCTTAAACTTTAGCTGCAGTCTCAGTGCCACTTGAGTGGAAAAGTTAAAAGACTGATAGTCTAAAGGGCTCATAACCACCTGGAATGGTCCCTGCAGTCATGTCACCAGTGTTTTAATGGGCTGTTTTGCCTTTGAAAGTGTGTAGGGGTCATAAAGGCATGAGCAGGATGTGGGAGTAAAGGGATGTGAGAGGCCTTATCTTTTGCCTTTGGTTTGTATCTTTCACATGGTTTTTGTGTGCGTATATAATATGTGCGTATATATTTCTGTTTATCAGTTTGTCTGTGCTTTGCTGCTCTTCCCACAAATATTTGAATGCCATGCCATTTATTGTTTCCTAGGCCCGCTGGTTCTGGGACGCCTACTTCAGCTCCATGAAGGCTATTGGCATGACGACTCTCCAGATAATTAATGATCGCATCTACCCATATGCAGCTCGTACCTACGAAGAGTGGAACAATCCTCCTGTAGTTGTAAGTAACATTTTTGGTCTTTTTTGGAGTTTCTCCAAACAGGCAACATGCTATTTTGAGCTGTTTCTTGGTGAATAATCAGATTGAAGACTGTTCTAATTCAGTGTGATTTTTTGTTTTATTTGTTCATTTATTTGTTTGTTTGTATGTGTGTGTATGTGTATGTGTGTGTGTGTGTGTGTGTGTATATATATATAATTTTTTATAATTAACTACCAGGTAAAATTTTTTTTTTTTTTTTTTGCCGTTTGAATAATACAATTCAACCTACTCTAACAACAAAAAAGCAGTACTATATTTTGTTGTAGATGTCAAGTAGTTAATTGAGATGTATTGTTTCATTTTAATATCTTGTCCTTCATGTTTTCATTAAACATATTTAGACTAAGTGTAAATAGGCCTTTACCACAAGCAAAGTGTTAAATCAGTATCAAAGACGTTGGTTTTTTTTTTAGTCCTTGTGCTTTTATAGGCACCCATCCTTGTGGTGTGTAAAGGACATTCTATGTTTTTGCATAAAATTGTCCATGTTCTTCTCTAAACCGAATTTAAAGCCTAAATTGTAGGTTAGATAAAGATACAATGTATGGATAAGTGAGAGTGTGCTTGCGAAAAAAAAGGAGTGGGCCTGTACTTTTCAGCTTCATGTCATTTCACATGGCTTCACTCTAGTAGTGGCAACAGACAACTTCTAAAGATAACATCAAGATTGCATATTGGTGTGAGCTTCAGATTAGTGTCGCATCACATGAAGGACACTTGTCTGTCTGTCAGTCAGTCCTCTATTGAGCATAATTCCCAGCTTGTAGCTTGCGGTGTGCCGAAAAACAAACATCTCTCTGATTTTTATACACAGTCATAACTTAGAACAGAAATGAGAGAAGCGTGGAGTTCATTAGGGGTTTTGTTCATTGTTGTTGTTGTTCTTCACTAGTTCTCACAAGTTCTCATGGTCTCGCCACCATTCAGATCAGATGGAGGGATCCAGTCCCCCAGGAGGCTAATAGTCCTGTCTCTGCATTTTGACTGCTAGCATTACGGGAAATCCTAAATACTTTCTGAATGTTCAGTAAAACATTCTGAGCAAAATCGGAGCAGTACATAAATCGAGTGCATTTCTTGTTCTGCTTCCCTATATCCACCGGGACCTAATTGAAAGCACATTTCTTCAGCTCTGCCTTAGGAGACGTCATCAAGACAGGCAGCTTTTTGTGCTTGACTTCTGAGGGAACTCACATTCAGCCTCTGCTAACCAAAGAATGCTTTATGTTCAATCATACATTTATTATCTGTGAAGAATTCTTAACATCAACCGTTTTTGGGATGCCAGGTTGAATTTTTAAATGCTGAAATAACTGGAAAGGTTAATAGTGCTGAAAAAATAAGCTTGTATTTCATATGTGTGATTTGTAAATGTACATCTTATCATGTGCCCCAATGATATACATTTTTCATCCTATTTTTTCCTTGCTTTGAAAAGAGTACAGGCACTCTTTATCTGTTTGAGGGACAAAAACTAAAGAAACGTGACCGCTGCCTGTTCTTGACAATTCGAATATGCAGAAAGCCGCTGCCACTTAGAATGCAGCTCTTATTTTAGGCCAGTCTCTGTGATGTTAGCAATCGCTGCCCATCAGCTTCAATGAGAATCTGGAGGTAAATGTTCTGCGCACTGAGCCTTTGCAATTGAACAGGCGTCCATGCTTTCATCTGGGTTCCATTTTCGACTAATCCCAAAGCTGTACTAGTATGATCCCAGCTGCAAGACTTGCCAATCCCCTTCGGCCCACATGAAACGGCCTACAATCTCTCACTGTCACTCGAGCCGCCTGTAACAACCTCTTCACGTATGACAAAAAGAATACTGTTGCCCAATAACAAGCTCTTCATGAGTAATTGTACCTAAATCCACACACTTTCGTATCCAAGATGATAATAGTGGCTTTGTCCTTAGGGGGTGAAATTGCTCTTCGTACCATGTATTTCGAAGTGTAAATGAAGAGATTCAAATGGGACTTTTGGCATGGAATTTCAGACTTTGGAGAGTCTAGCTGGCTTTGGTTTGAGCAAATCTGCATTTACAGAAACAAGCCAAAAGTTGAGAACCCGGTCATTTACGGCTTGTTCCAAATAGCAGGTGAACGCTGACTAACCGCAAGCAAATATTCTGGCATTGACTGTCGGAATAAAAAATTAGTCTTGTTTTCCTGCTTACTTACTTTAACAAATCACAAAGACTTGACATACGGCGAACCGCTCTGGAGCCTGCCCAATTAGATCAGAGCGTTTTGACCGAGCTAATATGCACCACACCCCAGTGTTCTTCTTTATTCTTTTTACCACTTATATGTCATAGTGGTACTTTAATTATTTCCCCTCTGCTTTTTGTGTCCGTGTCAGGCACCTCAAAGAAATTTCCATTGGCATATAAAGTTTGTTTTTTATTAGCAGGATGGTTGACTGATGTTGTATGAAGGACGGCTGTGTCCATGGTGACAGACCGTGGCGGACGCTGCGAGGGAGCTGGTTAACCACCACTCTCTATTTGCGGGCACCTTCAGCAGCTGCTGTATGGGAGGGTGAAATGGGCCCATCAGTCCCCTATCAGTTCCATAGAGTCTTTTCTTGCGGGTCGCATTTTGTGAGCCCTTTGAGGTTTTTTTTTTTTTAATCAAATTCACGTTTTGATTAAAGGAAGTGTTATTAGTACTATTATGAGGAAAATTTAAGTAAACTGTTCAATGAAGGCCTCACTACAATAGTGAGAATTTTACATAGACGAATTTAAAGATGGGGGGGGGGGTTATTTAGTTTTTTTGGTTCTTTCTCTCTTGGAAGAAATAAAAACCTAATTGGATTTGGCCAAAAAGATGCAAATAATCTCCAAATGTTGAAGTCCAATGCTGAATGTTCCTTATACATTGGTGAGTTTTTGAAAAATATAAATTGAATGAGTCTTCCTATTAAAAGTGAAGCTGTCATTTTTTTGTTGTTGCTGGAGTTGCACCAAGCTTTTCGTTATTTGTTGCTTTGTTTTGTGTCTCTTCTCCACTGACAAAGTAGAAGAGACCATGAAACGGCAAAGAAAGTCTGTGTACTCTGTCTGTGTTCAGTCCTTATCCTTCAGGCCAATAAACAGCAGTCTTCGTGACCGCATCAGAGGCCCTTTAAGCGCTCGCAATATTTACTTTACAGCGTCACTTGATCTGGGCTCCAGTCCGTGCATCTTTGGGAGTTTACAGGCTGTTTTAAAGCAGGCCAGGAAGATGAGCCAAGCCCCACACTGGCAGGAGACAGCCACTGACGCCGATAGCGTCCCAGCACCCCTGCTTCACCCCGGTCCTGCCAGGACTCATCTGCACCCCTGCTGCAGCAGAGTTCACTGGAGTGCAGTCATAAAATTCTACTCTCAACAAAATGGCTCAGGATAAATGGCAACATAAGAGATCCAAATTAGAATCGGAATTGTGCTCATTATTAGGTGTATCACTTTACATTAAAACTTGAGCTTGCGTTGGTGGTGGTCTAATGGATTAACAGCTGCTGTAAACAAGTTTTATACATACATAAACTGCTGAAGAAGCATACGGAATAAAGCAGGAATTGATATAAAATAAAAATATGAGACTGAATACAGTTACCACATTTAGATCTTATATCTAACTATTTTACAGCTCATGGCTTGAGTATTTCCATAATTCAGAATGTAATGAATTGATGAGGGATTTTTGCAAATGAAAAATAATGTCTGTAACAGAGATCTCTCATTTGGAGCTGTGTAGATCTAGTTCATCAGTCATAAACAACTAATGTTGATGGTCTCTTGATAAGATTAAACGTATTGAGATTTTGTTGACTACACTTAACAGTAATGACAATTGCTGTTCTATAAATGGTTTGCACGTGTATTCAGTTCTCAGTTTCTATACTTATTTTGTAGGAAGGGAAATTTTAAGAGCGTTTATGTTTTGACCAAGCTTCAGAGGATACCATATGTTTGCATTTTATTTCAAGAAGAACACCAGGAAGTTTAACATTCAAATCAAATTCAGATACATAACAGTTAACAGGAAAAGGATGGATGGATGCCATGGAATGACAAAGAGCCTGAGGCAAGGAAGTATTAATTTAGCTCTTAATATCTGAATATCAAAGTGTATTGGATCTTCACGTTGTCGTCTTTGCTCTCCGCCAGATTTCACTCAGGTCAGCTAAGGAAAACATGTCTCCTGAATCCATCCACTTTTTGAAATTTAGTCTACCAGAAGGAATGTAGCACCTATGCACACAAAGCCTTTAGTGGATTAAACTGCGATAGGAGTTTTACAGGACTGTCATGATAGAGATGCTTTATTGGGTAGCTTCAAGTCCTAGGTTATAGAGTAAAACTCTGGCTGAAAGTGCTTAATCTTTTTATTTTTTGCCAAAGACTGAAGGAGAAGGTTTAGACGAATACTTTGGCACAATGAAAGGTCATGGCATGCTGCTCCAGCTGTTTGTTAACTCTGCTCTAAACTTTGTTGGTTGTGCACTCGACATTCCATGCCACTTTTAATCGCCTACCCACCACTGCTGGTTATTTGCATTCTCAGTAATCTTTAAATTTTATAGCCCATGCGTGTTTCCAAATAAAGCCATGTTTTGGCTGAGGCTGCTGATTATCTTACTGCACTTCAAGTCATTAAAAAAGTCATGGAAAGTGCTTGCATTCATTGTAAAGATAAGAAAACTGGTACATTGAAATGAGTTTCCCACTGGTTTATTCATATTGGTTGTGTTTTTTCCCCCCACAGAAATGGTCAAGTGTGAACAGCCCACTTTTCCTTCCTCTCATACCACCACGCTCTCCTGGGTTCACGGCTGTGGTGTTGACATATGATCGAATCGAAAGCCTCTTTAGGGTCATCACTGAGATCTCCAAGGTGCCAAGCTTGGCAAAACTGCTGGTGGTGTGGAACAACCAGAACAAGAGCCCCCCTGAAGGTTAGTGTCATGAAGGGGGTAAAATGTAATGTGATGTTAAATCACTGAAAATAGAGACATATTTCAATCTCTGCTTTTATATTATAAAATAGAAATATTATTAGGGACCTTTTAGTTACTATTTGTAAATGTTTTAACTTATCCCTTTTTCTTTGTTTTATGTTTTGATGAATTGTATGTGTGCAGTGATGTCTGTATGTTTGGATGTCCTCCAGCAGATTGTTGTACTCCTGCCAGGCTGTTGTAAATTAGAAAAATAAAATAACAAACAATGTGATAGCCCATTTTGGCAGAGATTCAGGGGCGTAGGAGCCATTATACATGGGGGGGACATGTCCCCCCCACATTTCAAAATCTAAGTTTTGTCCCCCCCACTATTTCCCAATGTAAGATTTTGTTTTGCATTGCCTGCCTATCTCTGCCAATTTCGGAGTCTCCCAATGAATCCATTCTGCAACTTTTAAATGCATAATTCAATTTTTAAAAACGGCCGTATATATTCTTCAGCTGCTTATGTTGTCAGTCGACCATGATTGCGCACCGCTCGCGCATGCGCATCTAGGTGACACGGATAAATGTATGCATCAATATGTTCCTGGGAGATCCGTAGTTGCATAGGATGTGGAAGCGCGCAAAAGTTCCAGAAATGTACAAAAAGTGCCCTGACCTTGAATGACAAGGTAAGGAAAATAAGACTAAACCAAAATTAAACAACCAAGACTTGGTTGGTATTTTTCTCAGGAGATGTTTTGAGCATTTTACTTCAGACACCGGATTATCAGCAAACTGCCAAGAGAACTGCTAGCTGGCTACTCAAAATAAACTAGCAATCTATTCAGTCAGCATATTTGTGTTTTATCTGTGTGAATTACTTGAAATATAAGACTTGCTTGACCTACTTTTAGCTACCAAGCAACCTTTCCACAAGGGATAGATTGATTTTATTTTTTAGTATTTTATAGTTAATGGAAATCAAGTCAACCATTTATTTGAGTTAATCAGTACATGACTGATTAACAGTAATGTAAATGCTAAATGCCCTAATACATGTTGATAGTACAATAATGCAAAGTAGCCTATATGCACTTAACCTAGCAGTTTTTCACATATCATGTAAGACTCAATTTCTCCATTTCTTTGCACAAAACTCTCCAGAAAGTGTCATTTAATTATTTATTTTTCAAATTTTTTTTAGGGGGGGCATACCCCCGGACCCCCCTACCATTTACTGTCCCCCCCAGGTTCAGAATTGCTCCTACACCCCTGCAGAGATTAGATATTGCTTATGTCCCCTATTTTTACTACTCTTTGCCATTTATATAATACTCACTTAAGTTAATCTTTAAAACACTCATAACTTAACATTGTTAAATGTAATCTTTAGCAAATATAAAAATCAATATCCCTTTTTCATACTGCATATAAAAATGTTTTGATGACTAAATTTACTTTCAGCATTTAAAGCAATGATTGATTTTAGTTTGTATTGTTGATCATTCTTTTAGACAATAATAAAACATTAGCCTGGATGCCAGCCCGAACCCCGCCCACAAAATTTTAGGTCGGGAAGTTCGGTCTGGACTCGATCCGTTGAGGAGCTATTATGCCCGAACAAAAATAGTTCGGACCAATCAAATTGTCAGGGCGGGCTTTATACGATGATGGACAGATGAGCAACGGTAACGTAACCATCCACGTCACCAAAGAGCGCTTGGGTTGAATTCGTTTACAACAAAGAATGGCTGCTGCTGGAGAATTTGTGGGATTGGGTCTATCCAATTGGCATTTTCCGGGTGCATTTTTTTTCCTGGTTCGGATGAAACACGCCCCATAATCACAGCCCAATGGAGCAGTATCAGACTCACATTCTGACTAGAATCTGAGTATGACGACGTCAGGCTAATAGACCATAGAAACAGTACAGCATTTTAATATCATCTATCTATTTATTTATTTATTTATTGGCCATAGCATGAAGTCAATTATTGACATTAAAATTATTATTGATATCTGCCAGAACTTCAATATCAGTGCCATACACTGTCAGGCTAATAAAACTTATTTTGTTATATTAATATTTTACTTATTTTAGTAATTATTTTATTTGAAAAGAGATAACTAAATCTACACTGCTGTACTGACAGCTTTAGTTATTAAAGAATGTGACACCAGTATGAAATGCTGTCTTGTGGCTCTCACAGAAGACATGAAACCACTGATATGGAACAGATGAATGATAAGCTAGTGAGTTGCCAAATCGTGTTCCTCTTGAGGTTGGAGAATTGAAAGCATGATGGGCCTTGGTCTGGGGCCAGACCTCTCTGGATTATCTTCAAGATATGGAGTGAGAACCCAAGCGTTTGGTCCATCCACTGGCATATTGCTGCACGTGAGGAGATGTGAAATGTGGCTTTTCTCATCGACTGTCTACAAGCTGTTGATGTCTATGAGTCCTCTTACTCCAGACTAGACGAATTAAGTGTATTTTAATTCATTTTGATAAATGGCCTGTTTTCACCAGACGTCCACCCTTAAACTTTATTGTCAAACCGATAGGATCGTTTCAATAACGGTCTTCCTTTTCTACAGCTGTGGTCAAATTTATGGCCCATTAGACATGTCAAAATAAGCTGATATTAGTAGTTATTTATTGTGGCTCTGCCTCTAATGATACTGCTTAACAAGGCGATTAGGTATGCGTTCATTTATGAAGTCCCTGGGAAAAAAAGAGGAATGGGGAATTAAATATATCCTCTCTATAGATTTGAGTAATGCCTTTATGAAGGGAAATACTTTGAAGTAGACTAATGGTTCTGTGTTGCCTTTGATTAGAGGCGTCGGTGAAGCCGGGCTCAAGCTTTGTGACCCATTAGAATTAATAAGGTCTGTTCACGGGTCAACCTGGGGCTCAGGACCTGATGAGGATGGATTTCCTCCACACCCTTTTCCATCGCTGATTATGTTTGTTTATTTCGAGCTGCCTTAGCTGCCCAAATCTTGACTGACTGTCATTTTAATGAGGTGCTGGAGAACTCTGGGCAGGAGAAATTTTATATGGTGGTGTCACAGGGGATATAATTTGCTGAAGCAAATTAAAGCAAATGTTCATACATAAAGTACATCCCAAGTGTAATTTCAGTACTGGGCAAGGAAGTGATTACTGCAGATTTATGATGTGTGAACATTTAAGTTTGTGCATTGTGCTGCTCTGGATCACGCCGGTTTGGTTTAGTTGTTAAAATGTTACTTGTCTTTGTAGTCCATCTTGTCTGTGTTTGTCTTTGTCATAGTTGAAAACACTGTGCCAGGCTTGGATGTGGTGACAGTATCGGTTTACTTGCATGTGAAGATCTGGCTCTTCTTTCAGCCTTCGTCTGGGGCCAGGGAGGTTTTCCGGCAGTTAGGAAAATACTTTTTTCTTTTCTTTTTTCCCCTCTTTCATAGTTTGTTGTGTGATCTTGTGGAAGCACACTGTAGGCTGAAGTGCGTCATCCTAACGGAGATGAGCTCATTCCAGATCTCCGGAGATTTCGAGGGTCTATACCCTGGCTTTGGGGTACCAGTATAATTGCAGACGCTCCTAGTCTTAGGGTCTCTGTGTTTGAGTTCCAGTAGACTCTCTCTTCAGTTTTATTAGGTGACACTGTGTGCCATCTGTCTTCTGCGTGCTCTGAACTTCTCCCAAGCCCTTACACAACTGAAAATAAAGAGCGTTGTCTCTTCTGCCCTGAGAAGAATGTAAGTGCGGTCAGATTCATGTGTGCTTTTACTCAGTGATGTGTTTAGATTTATCCACCCACGCTATTTTTTCCACAGTTGCTGCCATCGCTCATAGTTTTTCATCTTCTCTGAAACTGACAGTGTATTATTATTATTATTATTATTAGCTCACTGTTTTCTTTTTCTCCTTCTCTCTGTAACAGAGACACTGTGGCCCAAAGTCGCAGTACCTCTTAAAGTGGTCCGCACCAAAGAAAACAAGCTCAGCAATCGCTTCTTCCCGTTTGATGAGATCGAGACGGAAGCTGTTCTGGCCATTGATGATGACATCATCATGTTGACCTCAGATGAGCTGCAGTTTGGATATGAGGTAGTGAAAGCACCAAATCCCTGTTTGCATACTTCTACTTGCTATTAAAGCATGTACTACACTGATGAAGGTTTAGTACATACTCAGGGTTCCCGCGGGGTCTTAAAAAGCCTTAAAAAGCCTTAAAAGCATTTAATTGAATTTATGAATTTGGAAATAATACCTTAAAAAGTCTTTAAAAAGTCTTGAATTTTGATGTCTGGGTCTTAAAAATTGTGTTGTATGTCAGTGTTCATTTCATTGACTAAAATAATAACTTTTCTTCAACGACATTTTTCACTGACGAAAATGAGACGCTACCTAAATAAAACCTAGTTTTGAATGACAAAAACTATGACGAAAATCTATTGACATTTTCGTCAGCGAATAAAAACTAGATGAAAATGTTAGATAGTGTCGATCTGGGAAGCGATCCAGTCAGAACTGATGTCCTGCGTCACTGCGTGTGTGGTAGATGCACACATTTGTACAGTAACGTGCTGATCTACCCCGCGGTCTCATAAAATGTTAAAAATGTAAACCAACCACGCACCAAC
Source organism: Gila orcuttii (assembly GCA_026230005.1). Classification (NCBI taxonomy): domain Eukaryota; kingdom Metazoa; phylum Chordata; class Actinopteri; order Cypriniformes; family Leuciscidae; genus Gila; species Gila orcuttii. Next base: position 21,086,103 of record JAPDVR010000001.1, read on the forward strand.
CCGAAGCGTGGAGCCATGCACATATACACCTATACAGCGCGCGGGACCTGCACTGAGCTCTCTTTCGTGTCTGAATGGACAAATACACACAACATTATGTCTAAATGTCCGCTTTGGAGAGTATTCATGTAAACTATGTCGGTTATGTCTTAAACAGTTGTATCGGGTGTGCAACAGTGCAATCGTATCCGCATGTCATTGGACATGAGCCGATGTCTTAAAGTGACAGTGGCAATAAACATAATGCGGTCTGTGTCATTAATTTTGATCAAGCAACAAAAGAAAAAGAGAAAAGCATTTACTGTTTGTTAATAGCTTTACTAAGGATTAATTATTAATAATTTAATTCATACATACATAATTCTTTATTCTTTCAAGCAGACAATTATTTGTAAGTTGTTATAAAGAATGCATATATCATTCATTGAAAAGAAGACTGTGTTTTACTTTAGGAAAACTGGTTTTATTTAATTTTAAGATATTTTTTTTAATTCACAGTAGTTAAATCTGTATCTGTATTGCTTGTTGAAACTTAAAAATCATTCATATTAATAGGTTAATATATGTTTTCTCCGGGAGTATATGGGTTTGGAAATTTTAGAGAAATTCTAAGTTAACACATTACAATTTACCTAAACCTATTATATTTTAGTCGACTAAATCTACTGTAGATTTAGTTTACAGTAGATTTCAAAAATCGAAAAAAACTAAAATCTAAAATCACTAAAATCTTATTGTATTTCGTCAACTAAAACTAAAACAATTCAGATGACTAAAGTATGACTAAAATTAGTTTGTCATATTTTTAGTCAAAAGACTGAGACTAAAACTAAATCAAAATTTGCTGTCAAAATTAACACTGCTGTATGTAACTTCTCCGTATTGTATTTTTCCTCAAAAGTTTCATTTGTCAACCACGATTATTATTATTATTTTCGATGTTTATTGTTCAGGGGTCTCTCAGTTCCCCATATTCCCAGCATAGAATAAGTAGCTTGCTAATGTTAAAACACAACTTAACATTGTTCGGCAAACTTTCTTGTGGCCTACTGAAATGTTTTTATTTTTCACACCTGCTTGGCTTATCATCTTTTACCCATTCCACATTTGAAAAATAAATGAACACTTAATAAATGAAGGATTTTGTTTTTCTTTGCTGGTATAGGGACGTGAAATAGGTATTAATTTTTAATATAAATGGTCTTAAAAAGGTCTTAAAAAGACTTGAATTTAACTTGAAGAAACCTGTAGGAACCCTGATACTGGTAGCTTGAAGCAAGTCAGCACATCAGTATTGGGTGTTGAAGCTGCATCAAGTCGCAAACCAGTCCTGTCCTCTAACATATCACATGCAATATCCCTTAAAAGTTTGGGGCCAGTAAGATTATTATTATTTAAAGAAATTAATACAGCAAGGAATTATTATTCATTTTTCCAGCAAGGATGCATTAAATTGATTAAAATGGACAGTAAATACATTTTACTGTTACAAAAAATATCCATTTCAAATAAATCCTGCTCTTGAAAAAAGGTATCATGGTTTCCACAAAAATTGCATTCAGGGAGAAATAAATAAATTTCGCCCTAGATGCTTAGAGTCTGTTTGGAGCATTTGATGTTTGCTTCGAAACTTGGTGCATTTTCCCTTTAGTTTGGTTTGTGTGTAGGAACAAAGCAAACCCATTCAGGTCTGAAAATGCCCTGAAATTGGGTAGACTGAAAGATAGAGTTGGGGTACTCGAACTCGGACTCGAGTCCAATTTTGAATGAACTCGGACTTGTCACGCACTCGGATGAATTTGTACTCGGACTTGACACGGACTCGGACATTTTAGACTCGGAAAAATGTCCGAGTCCGGGCACTAGAGGACAAAATATTATTCAAAAACGAAACCAAACTACTTGTGTTGTTTCCGCGTTGAGCATTAGCCAATCACAGACATGTATATTAAGCGCATGAACACAGTGGCAAATCAGAGGCATTTTAGAGTCAACATGCGGAGAATTCGCTTAAAATGTATGTTCAGAATCAGCACAAGCTTTATCCTTTCACAAATCCCCTCATAAACAAAGTCTTGACGCGATATAAATGAGAGATTCACTGTGCAGTGTGGACACTTCAGTGTTTATGACGAGAGTTTTAGGGAGAGTGCAGAACGCGGTAAGTGATGGCTTAAAGGGAGCGCTATTGACAATCTAAATAATAGTTTTGTTTTTCGTGCTTCTAGAGGACCAGTGGTTACGTTCACACTGTAAATTATAAAGAGTGATAAATGCATTTAAATGTGGGAGTGAATCCGCTAAATTTTAGTCCTGTGAGTCTTGAAATTGCGATGATTGACATAGTAACCATAGCAACATGAGAAAGTGATAACCATAGCAACATTTTGGTGTCTAATAACTTAATGATTTTTGTTACATTTACACTTTAGTCATAAGTTTACATACACCTTTCAAAATCTCCAAAATTGAATTTTTATTTATTTATTAATAAGTAGGATCATAAAAACATTGTTTCTATTTAGTACTGCACTGAAAAAGCTTTTTCACATAACAGATGTTTAATAGCCTAGTTCACAAGACAAAATACAAACACAAAATACAAGACAAATTACTTGATTGTAAATATCATTACCTGACACACAATATTACAATCAAGTAATTTATCTTGTATTTTGTGTTTGTATCCACAACTGTTTTTTTTGTTTTTTTGTTTTTATTTTGTTTTTGTGTAATGGTTGTTCATGAGCAAAAATCCTCCAGCTCCTGCACATTATTTGCTTTTCCAGCATCTTCTGCATATTTGACTCCTTACTAGCAGTGTCTATGATTGTGAGATCCATCTTTTCGCACTGGTGACAACTGAGGGACTCATACACGACTATTACAAACCCTGCAAACACTTAGTGATGCTCAAGAAGTCCATTAAGGATGAAACTGGATGTAAATTGTTCTTATTTTGTTGAAAATTTATATTAATTTAGTCCTGCCCTTCAGAGGCTAAAAAAGATATTAGCATGTAAAACAAAATAAGAAAACTTTAAACATCAACATTTGCTCAAAAGTTTACCCCTGGCTCTTAATGCATCGTGTTGCATTCTTGAGCATTACCTTGCAGATTCTGAAAGATGTACAATAGGTAAACGTATGACTTTGACTATACATTGCAATAATTTTGTAAGGTTTAAAATATTAATTTAAGAGCTCAGTGTTGAGACCTTTCGCCGGAATTTGATTGACAGGCGATCTGACCAGTCATAATGCAGATACCGTCATTTTTGTCCGACAAACAAACCAAATCAGTTAGTAGATTAAAGTCAGTGGACTTGAACTTGAAAAATGGTGTGTATTGATATCTTTTTGCAGTTCTGATTTTCATTCATATTTAATTTGTGCTATAACTAAGAGATTATCAGTTCATGTGCTGCTTGAACTGAGGCCTACACATTAAAGCACCACAAAACAGGATTTATTGTTTGAATTTCATAATAATTATAAAAATGTAAAAGATGAGACTTTATTTCATACCAAAAGTAGGTTGCTCTGTCTTGTATGTTGGCGCATATTCAGTGTCCTCTTTGCTCCGCAATATATTTTTCACTGTGTGAGAACATTTGGAGTGAGAGCGGAACGGCTTGTCGGACGTAGCAACAGTAACTAAGAGGGGCGGGTCTTTGTGAAAGGTCAATTTCAAATCATTTAAATCTTTGTGGACTCGGCTGGACTCGACTCGGACTCGGATGTAAAGGACTCGGACTCAAGTCCGACTCGGCGTTCTTTGGACTCGGACTTGGACTCGGACTCGATTGTTAAGGACTTGGACTTGACTCGGACTCGACAAAGGTGGACTCGGACCCAACACTACTGAAAGAAATGTTAGCGCTCTTGTGTTAAAGAAAACCATTCCTTCTAGCTTTATCATTCTCCTTACTATGACTTGGAAGATGATCACACTGGATGAACACCTTTTATCTTGATAGTTAAATTCTATTGATGTAATTGCTTTTAAACCAAATTCACAGAATCTGGAGCAACTAAGAGTTAATTGTCGTCTCCACATGCACGATGATGATCGAGCAGAACTGTGATCCCAGAACCTCTTTGGGTCACTCCTATTTAAAATTGAGTTTACATGCATCGCAGGATTTTTTAACTATCCTCAGTTTCCTAAATCTGTGCTCGGCACCTCAAAAGCATTCCTTACAGTTGAAGTCTCTATTTTTATAATTTAGCTTTTTATATGTGAAGGATGACAGGACAAGCATTCCCTATCCATGGCTACAGACTTGCCTTCAGCTCACCTGCAGGCATTTATACACTATTGAGCGAATGATGTGTAATTTATGGATAATTGTATGAAATGGAACACAGCTTTAGACATGGCTGCCTGGCTTAAACACTAGCTGCTTATGCCACTCGAGAATGACATTCAAGAATTTCTACATCATATCCTGTAGGCCTGCCTGTCATTTTTCGGATTAATGAACCATTAGACTTAAACTTCATTGATTTAACCTTTGAAATCCATGGTTTAGCATCCTTTGAAGCCAGTATTATCTAAAATGACTCTAATTGTTGAACAGTTTACTGATCTTTTATGGTCTTTGCATTTGTGAAGGTTTATATTATGTCTCAGATATACTGTGTGTCTGTGTTTAGGTATGGCGTGAGTTCCCAGATAGGCTGGTTGGATATCCGGGACGGCTCCACTTATGGGACCACGAGATGGGCAAGTGGAAATATGAATCTGAGTGGACCAATGAAGTGTCAATGGTCTTGACTGGAGCTGCGTTCTACCATAAGGTAAAACACAAAACCGTCATGGACTCAGTCACCTCCATCCAGGGTTGTGTTCTGCCAAAATAATTTTCTCAGTGTCTCCATCCTCCCTCAGAGGTGTCCTTCAGAGATCAAGAGAGGTTATATCATTTGTAATTCAAAACCTTCATTGATTTTCAGCTTCCTCTTCCAGTAACCATTTGTTCACTCATCTCTACTGTGATTCCCCCCCCCCAATCAAAATGGCTGAGTGTTTCTTGTGTTGTCAAAAAACGTGTTGACATAAGTTTATTTTTCCTTTCCAGTACTTCAACTATCTCTACACGTATAAAATGCCTGGAGACATCAAGAACTGGGTGGATGCTCATATGAACTGTGAGGATATTGCCATGAATTTCCTTGTTGCCAACATTACTGGCAAAGCCCCAATAAAGGTAACAAAAACCTCAGAGTATGATATTGTTGACTGTGTTAATGCCTGTTTGTTTTAGTTCTGCAACAAATTGACTATATATATCACAGATTTTTAATGCTTTTTTGAAATAAGAGTACACAAAGTTTTGGTAATATGGTAAAACGCGATCACTAATGGAAACGAATCTCAAAAACCATAATCTTCACTGTATTTTCCTACATATACTCCCATTCAAAAGTTAGGGGTCGGTAATATGTTTTTGAAAAGTCTCTTATGCGCAGTAGGGCTGCATTTATTTGATCAAAACACAGTACAAACATTAATTTTGTGAAAAATAAATAGGGTTATTTAAAACTACAATCATCAGCCATTACTTCAGTCTTCAGGGTCACATGATACTTCAGAAATCATTTGAATATGCTGATTTAGTCCTCAAGAAACATTTCTCATTGCCAATGTTAAAAACAGTTTTTGGATGTGTAAAAAAAAAAAAAAGTATGATCACTTAAAAAAGAATGCGGACATTCTGACAAGGTGCTCTGTCTCTGATCAGCCTTCGCCCTTCTCCCCCAGTCTCTACAGTCTGTAGTCTACAGTGACTCTGTCCAGGTGCTGTTCGGCCTGTAAAGCCCTGGCCTTAACCTCTGTTATCTGGGTGTCACTGTCTGCCTCTCTCCTGCTCGCTCTGTTTTCCTTAACTCACTGGGGCACATTCATTCTGCAGTCAGTTACACCGTGAACCTTCTCCGCTCTCTCCTACACATCCCCACATCACCCACACCTCCTAGTGCCCCAACCCCAGGCTCCCTCTGTGGAGAGTGTCAGTCAAGTGTGTATGTGTTGTTGGAGAAGGAATGGGGCAGAGGGGTCGTACATCATTCGTCTAATGAGCACGGCAGATACGGTCGTTTAGCTAGGCCACGGGCACGGACGGCTCTCTCATTACATCTGACTTATATGACCTGTCATCAAGTCATCTCCTCCCACCCAGCTCCTAAACACACACACACACACACACACACACACACACACACACACACACACACACACACACACACACACACACACACACACACACACACACGCGCGTTCTCTTTACGGAGGCCCATCATTGCAGCCCCAGCTCATTATTAAACAACCTTATCGACGTCGTGTCATTGTGTTGTTTTTTTAATATAAGGAGTGTGTCATGATTTCTCAACATTAAATTGGGAGCTATAGACTCATGTACTGTAGGTCAGAAAATTTTGTTTATGAACTTTGGTGTATGAACAGATAAAACACTTTTTGTTTGTTTTATGCAGTATGTAAAAAAGGAAAGTATCTGCTTTCTTATAATATAAAAGTCAACTTGTTCCTCTAAATATTCCAAACAATTTTCAGGCATTTTTTTTGACAGATTTATTCAAACATACATTAGATAATTTAAGACATCAGTAACAATTTGAATAAAAATGTATTGCATTTATAATATAGTCTGTATATATTTAACATATTTACAATTTTAGTTTCATACTTTTCAAATGTTTTGTTTCTAGCTAACCAGCTTTCCTGACATAAATGTTTCGTTGATGCCTTGATTAGGCAATTAAAGTACAACTTACTTGAAATATGTTCTCTCATGTATATTTAATCATTCCTTCAGATGGTTAATCATGTTTTTTCATGCTATAACTAGTGGAAAAAGTTGAAGAGTTGATTGGCTGATTTGCACTCCACCCTGGCATTTGATCTGTCGCACCACGTTAATAAGCATCAAAACGACTTTATGATTTGTTTTTTAATAATAAAATTCCAAAAAGAGGCTCTTACAAAGATTGCTCAATGCCAGCTTCTGGCATCTAGCACTTAAATAACTATTTTATTTTAGATAAATGGCAATCAGAATAAGAAGAATAAATTCCTAATTATTTTAAAATAAATCCTGTGGTGGGAGAAATGTGTATCTATCATTTAATCTGTATTTTATAGCCTATTTATTTTAAGTGGCATACCAGACTAACTCGTAGTATTTATTGAAGAACCACCAAATGTCAATATCGTAGCACTTCCTTGACTGAAAAACATATATTTGGTCTGCCCAATTTTTAATGCCATGAGGCTATGATTTTTATCAGGACATATAATTTTTATTATAGAGTTATGTACAATTTGTATTTCTTGTATTTGTGTTTCTTAAATGCTAAATCTGTATCTGCCACAAAATAGCCTGTGAAGCAGCTATGGCAATAAACTGAATTACAACACGCACAAAAACAAAACTCATTGGGACTTCCACAAAATGAGTGTTACATTTGTTTTTTTCTCTTTCTCTAGGTTACACCTCGAAAGAAATTCAAGTGCCCGGAGTGCACAGCGATTGACGGGTTGTCCCTGGATCAGACGCACATGGTGGAGAGGTACAGTATAACCAGGGATTCCCTGTATTTGGGCCGAGGGGGCTCTGGCAGCATTCTTGGCATCTGAAACGTATTGTGGGTTTCACCAACAATTGGCTCATTGTAGCTCAGTACAGGACATACTTTCCTGTGCGCTGAGATCAAAACATTCAAATTCACTGGACCTTACGAAAAACTTTCCTTCTCAAAGAACTGTGACTTTCCTCTCTGTGAGAGGTTCACCACAAATCATTAATTCATTCTGAGTTTCAATTTAAGTATGAACCAAGCGAAGCACGCATCAGAAAGGCTTGAATTGATTTTCCTTGAAAATCACAACCGTTTCCTCATCCGCTGAAGCAAAGTCTTGATGATTGGTTTCATACTTCCAAGCTGTGTTTGAGGAATTAAAGCAGGAGTCTGGTTGACTGTGAAGCAGCCTGCGAGAGAGTGTTTGACCTTGAAGTGAATACGGAGTGGTTGCAGCCAATCAAGGGCTCTGTTGACTCCTGAACCTTTCCAGGGGTCACACTTGTTTAGATTGATGAAGGGTTTCCTGCCTCTGGTTATGCTTCTCTCTGATATGTGTCCTGGGAATGCCAGGCATTTTGGAAATATCTGATCCCCGTTGTTATATTTTGTGCATGTATCTCATGATTCAGATGACTCTAGAACACTACCATTTATTTTCTACCATGTATGTTTTTTTCTCAACAGAGCCATTTTTGGGAGGTATTTTCTTTGGTGTATTATCCAAGTTGCCAGTTTTCCTCCACTCTTTCAGACTCTTTCTTTTTCCTTTCCAGGTCTGAGTGCATAAACAAATTCGCCTCTGTGTTCGGCACCATGCCTCTGAAGGTTGTGGAGCACCGTGCCGATCCTGTACTCTATAAAGACGACTTCCCAGAAAAACTCAAAAGTTTCCCCAACATTGGTAGTCTGTGACACTACCGCAATGACTCTTTCCCATCACTTTTATCTATCAAACAGGCTATGGGCACTACAGGATTTATCTTTCTTTTTCTGTATCTGACCTAATGACTTTTGAGGAGTGCCTTTCCAATGGCGGTGTGATGGGAGCTGATGCACTGTATAACTTATTACCATATTTTCATTCTTGAGAACAGTTGCTGAAACAGGACGACGCATCAAGACGGTTGATGATTTCTGTGAGGACGGGTCAGAGCTTGGATCTGTCTGTCAATCACAAGCTGAAACCTTCCTTGTGGTTGACAGTATATCTGTGTGAGGAAAGTGAACACACAGAGGAGTATAACAGCTCACTGCTAAACAGAATAGGATATATTAATGTAATTTTACATTTATAGTTTAACTTTTTTTATAATATGCATCACGCTGAACAAATTGTAGCATAACTTCAACTGAATATCTGGGGTGTTGGGATGGAGCTATTAGTTTGTTCATGGGATATTGTTTTGCACAGTCACTGATAGTGATTTTATTACTACAGTTTGAGTTATATCAGTTTGACATTTCATTTTATATTCTGTTGCTGACTTTTTGAATGTTGCTGGATAAAAAGTATTTTATGTAAATGTTCCCTATTTAGTTAAACTCTTATGTCTGCCTAATTAAAGCATATTTTGTGTATTGATAGATATCAAAAGACACTATTTGCAGAGTTGTATATACTGTACAGCTGATAACAACATGGTTATATACTATGATATTGCAAAGAACTCATTCATTCATAATGTATTCTAGTCAGTTTCTTTTTGGTATCTTCATTTCTTCCTTTGAATTTTTTTGTTTGTTTGTTTTTTACATCACGATGTATTATGTGTAATAAACAGTGTGAAAAACTAAAATACTCAATGTAGGTATGTGCATTTTGGCCATTTTGAATATGGTAGTTCTTTTTTAACTGGTATGCATGCATCTTTGGCCTTTACATTGCATCTTGACGACTTGACAAACCATCTTAAAAATGCAACACTCGCATTGTGAGTTGCTGTAAAGTTAAGAATAGTTCGATTTAAAAAAACTGTTATTAGACCATTCATTTGGTTTCAACAGTTGTGCTTCACCTTGCTGAAACAAGTTGGCATCCTTTTCTAACCTCAGAATTAAAAAATTAGGCCAGATTTTGGCATGTTTGTGCATAGTTGGTATGAAATATTCTGATGTTTTCATTCCTATCACTTCCTAGTATTCGGGTTCTCATGCTCATCCCTAATTCGATGGTATGTTGACTTAGTGTAGATTTTGGATGAATTGTCTTCTTCTTTTTCCCCCAGCTGCCTGTGTTGTCTGGGCCCAGAAGCAGATGTCTGTGCGCTTTGAGTGATTTAGGTTCAGGAGCCTGCACGTCTGAGATAAATTCATTTCATCTCCAAGGGGAGTGAAGTTGTAAAGAGAAATCTATTCTTGTTCTGACTCTTTCTGTCTGAAGAAAATGAAAATCTGGTAAGGAAGTTTCAGCAACATGTTAAGTATTGGAAATGTCACTGAATGACCAATTACACGCAGAGAGCCAAATTGTCTGCAGCTTTTTATATACCACAGGCAAAACTGTCATATGAGTATAGCAGTCACTTTTACAAAATGTCTACTTTATCTCAGTACTTATCTCTGAGCTCAGCATCAAAGTAAAGTATCCAGGCCTATCCAAGAGCCGTCGGTTAGTGATCAAGCACTGTCTGATTGGTCAAACTTTTGCAGTACCATTATGAAGGCATTTAACATATTAAAAATGTTAAATATCAACAGTAAAATAAGGTGCTTTCAGGATTTTTGCCCACTTTCATGCTGTTTTTTTATTTTTATTTATAAACTTCATGGATTGAACTTTATAAATACAGCTATTAATATATTGCACAGGAACATTTTGTATGATTCGTTTTTTTTATTCATCTGGATTTAGAGAAACAAAAAATGAGCACACAGAAAATGTCAAATGAAATGAAACATCCATAGTAGAATATCCAGCACTTGTAATGTTAAACTTAAATGTAGCCTAGTAATGGCAGTCTCTATCCAACAGGAACTTAATGTCTTCAATATGTCTTTAATGTAAAATGGCTTTTATATCATGTTCTGAGAACAGTGTGTCTGATGTCCTGGAGCAGAGTGACTCTCAAAATCAGCATTTGTGTGTGTGTGTTTTTTTTTTTTAAAGGCTTACATTTTTTTTTTTTTTGGGCCAAGTTTAAACAAAATATACAACTTGTAACAACAACAAATCTGAAAATGCACGTGAACAATTACCAGCCCTCGGTACGTTCTCAGAGTACTTAATAGTTGATTGAGTGTGTACACATTTTATAGTGATATTCCACTTGAATCAGATGTTCTCAAAGCAATTCCAACAATAAAAAAAAATGGTAAGTGCAATAACTTACGGTTCTAAATCACACAATATATATAGACCGTAAACAAGCTTGAAAGTAAATAATTATTCAAAATGATTCAAAAGCCATATGTTTAGCTTAAAGCCATCACAACTATTTTAGGTTCATTTACATACCAAAAACCCAAATGAATCGCATTTTATCCCTAGACCCACAATACAACAAAAGCCCTTAGTCACACATAAAATAATATATTTCTAATAAGGATATTTTTTTACAAAAGGACGGGTCCAATGGTATTTTATGCCAGAAAGGAATCCAAAGAAAACCGTACATGCGACCACACACAAAACAAAGAATTATATTATTCTAGTACTTGAATATGCCTACTTCAGTAGTATAAGTTTTGAGAGATGGGACAGAGATTTAAGCATCTCTGTAACTCGTAGGCATCTGCAAGGTACTGTCAATTGTACTGTACAATTAACATTTCCTTCAAGAAATTTCTGTTCAAATCTTGTACAATCTCTACAGAACTGTCTTGACCTTTTTACATCTTTAGTTATGATTTACCTTTGTATGAAAAGCAAATGCAATGAGTTGTGTTCTGTTGTGCATATTAGCTCATTTAATGGTAAGTGTGCTGATACTACATAAACTAATGATAGTGTTGACCTGAGCTTCATCGACGCCCCTCCCGGCTCCAGAATAGTTAAAGATAGAACAGAGCAGCCTGGGCTCTGTGTTAGCCTGTCACAGAATCCCTCTCCGCAGATGTCTCGGTGTTAATTAAAAAGACTGCCTGAGAGCATGGCTGTGCATGGACTCAGAGTCACTGAGGGCTGATGCTTTGGCTGGGGTAGCAGGCCGGGCCCTGTTCAGCATGGGGCTTTGAAAGAAGAGCCATGACAGCTGAAGGGAAGCATGTGCAAGGCATGTTTGTTTTGCATTACCCCGCACACAGCTGTGTGGATTGTCCTTTCCCAGAACACCGGAACACTATAGTCGCTTCACCCTCTCAGTAACCCCTTAAAGGCCAAAAGTGACAATGTCAGGACTCACAATTCTGCTCTGGCAGAACTTCTCATGGCTTTTAATGAGGACTGGAGATTGAACTGCCACTGGTGGATGGGATCAGTGCAGGAAGGGTCTGCTTTAGTAAAAAGTGCCAGTTTTAGTCCTACTGAAGAGCATATTAACATTATCATTGGATTTTCTTTTTTTTTTCTTTTCAACAGGTCCCTTGCTAAGCTCGGTGATGAGATGCTCAGTCATGAGATGCAATGAAGACTTCTGCCAAAAAATGAATGAAACATGGCTCGAACTTCATGAAGCTCTAACACTTTATATATCATATATCCAGGCCTTGGAGCACAAGACTGAGCAGCTATAAGGAGGTGATCTCTAATTAACTTTATGTATGAGGTTAATTTACAAAGTGATTTTAACATGATATTGTCCAATGCATTATGCATTTTGTTTAAAAACATTAAGTAATGAAGCCTAGTTTCTGTCGGTCTGAAAAATACCTCAATATGGAACACGATTCCATGTTGTACCCCCCCCCCCCCCCAAACCAGGTAAGTCACTGCTCTGGTATTATATTAAAAAAGTTGTGTGTATATACATATCTCCAGGGATCCAGATAAGCTGCACAGCAGAATGAAGGAAAGGAAATGTGGTTCTCATTTACAAATTAGAAATGGCTTCTCCAAAGGGCAGAACGTATCAGATTCAGCTCCAAATTTCAAACAGCTTTGTTTTACCTGATCTAAATCTGACTTGGGAAAAGTAGAAAGCTCAGTACCTAGAAATGGTGCTCGCTTTATATTTCTGTCGCCAAACCCAGTAATGGTTCCACCCAATCAGAGCCATAGTGGATAATGCCTAATGTGGCAAGTTGATAGTTTCATTTGAGATGGTGCAATGAGGACTTCTGCCAAAAAATTAATGAAGCATGGGTCAAATTTCAGGCAGCAATTTCATGGAGAATGAGGGGAGAGTAGCCAAGGCACCAAAGTTCTCTGAAAGATGCAAAAATATTGTAATCTTCAAAACACAAATAAAGCAAATAAAGTTTCTCATCCTATTTTTGCATCCTCTTTGTAGATTGTTGTTCTTAGTTAAGTTTGACATTCAACTTGACAGTTGGTATGATGGAATCAAGGTTTGTGTCTCAGGGCATGCTGCTGTCAAATCTTGCCAAACAGCTTTATTACAACTCTTTCCTGCAGAAAAATTGAAATGAGACTGCAAATAATAGAAAGATAGATTGCAGTGTGGACAGAAAGCACCACCTGTTTATTTTATGTTCTTTATCTGTATTGCTTTGGCTTTGCACTGGCAGATTGCACTTGTACTAGGGACACAATTCATTAAGGCAAGAGGAAGCCTGCTTCGAGCGCCTAGTTACCTGCAGGAGAGGTATTCTTTTCTTTTCTGCCTGCTGTCTGTCACCCCCAGGCCCTGTTAACATTTATCTGTTATCATGCCCGATGTCCCACTCCCAACAGACTTTCGCTCAAGTATTCAACCTATTTTTCAGACTGCTGCATGTGTAGTACATATCAAATAGCCAAATTCTACTAGGAAAAATGAAATAATATGAACAAATTAATCAATGTAGCACTAGTGATTTTTCACTGAGGGATTTTGTCAGATTTTATATTGGGAACTGGCGATTACTACTGTGTAATTGTTTAGATAAAGGCTGCAATGGAAAAGTTTTTACTGTGAGAAACTGTATTGTTTTTCCTTTGGAACTGTCAAGGCAGGCATATTTAGAAAAAGGAGTGTGACAGAACAAGAATTTAACAGGTTTTGATTATGCTGAGATTAAAACGAGGCCAGATGCGTTTTGATAAATTTACTTGTTTACGAATGGGACACTAGTGGTGGATAAGTGCAGGGTTTTCTTTCCATTCGTTTTTTTTTTTTCCTTTTTCATTTAATTCTTGTATGCATTCAAATGTCAAGTTTCTGTCAAGTTTTAAAGCTAGAACATTCTCAGTTTTATGATCTCTGATTTTCCCTAGTCTCTCTAGACTTCAAATCGAAATAAATCTCATGGTTTCTCAATTACTTTTTCTTGTCTTTGTCAGTCCACACACTTCTTGATCCCAGGTCATGCTTTGGTGGCTAACTGATGTTCACATTTGCTCCTCCTTCTCTTGTTTGTTGAGGGACTTCATAGATAACTTCCAAAAGTTGGGGAAGTCATGTAGCCCAAGAGATGGCTGCACTGTGTTCTTTAGCTTTCATTCGCAGTGTGGCGATGCTGGAGGATTTCCTGTCGGGGTCCATGTTTAGATCGTACCCATTAATGCCAGTGCTCATCCCTGGACTCCCAAACAAGCTGCCCATGTGTGTCTGTCCCATGTGACCTCCAGGACTGGGCACACCCAAGAAGTCAGACACTCCGCTAGCAGCATGTGGATGAGGTGGCATGCAGGAAGTGACCGAGTCGCAGGGTACGACGCAGCCCGGCACAGGAGATGCCGCACTGCTGCTGCCTATCCAAGAAGGGTTCTGAATCTGCAACAAAGTCAAGTGCAGAAGGTTAAGGTATAGTGCATTTACATTCTGCAATCTCAGCATCAATAACATTAATGTAACTTCTAGTCTTGAGAGCATTTCTCAAGTCTGACTCCTCTTGTTTTGAAATATTGCATTGGCGAAGGTGCAGAATCCTCAGTGGTACTCGATGTGGAGATATATCAAGAGCTGTGGGGCATTCATCTGGTCTGAGTGGGAGCTGCTTGACTAGTGTGGAGGAGGAATGCCTGTCTCTGTACGCTCCTTCAACACCCAGAGTAACCTCCTCTGCTGAGCGGAGGGAGCACAGAGTGAATTGATAGGGCTGTATTCTGCTCGGGGCCTGGGGAGGTGGGGGTCTGAGGGAGGGCTGTGGAGGGAGATGAAAGCCCTCTCAGGGAGATGCCCCAGATGTGAGCAAAGCTGCATTCCACAGCTGCAGGCGTGCTCCCCAAAGAGCCACCCCTGCCCTCCGACCCGGCCACATATTCATAATAAATCCAGGAGATTCTTTGGCTCTCCTGTGAAGGCGTCGTCCTCGGCCACAGCTCTGGTCTGACCTGACCTCGACATTGTGTTTCCTTAGGTCTCGAAATGGTCAGTTGTCTGCCTTCCTACTGTTTTTCATTTGAAATTCATCACCAATCTTCTCTCTTTTTAGGTTTTAAAAAGTGAACTTAATAATCATAAAGATAACTTAAAAAAAAAAACTACTATGACAGTCCGTTCTGCCTAAACAGTCTTAATAAAAAACTCTGACAGGGCTCCTTGCACTACTTAAGTGGCGCCGCAACATCAGTACTGAATCTACAGTACAAAACAGAAAGTGCGACCAGTGTATTATACTTTTTACTGAATCAAAAACATAAAGCACAATCAGTTCCTGAACAAATGATTCAAGTTAGTGAATCAAACGCATACAAAACTGAATGTCTTAATTCAGTGAAGTTCCTGGTTCTTTATATGATAATGAATGTATATAAAGATAAACGTTTTCAGTTTTTCCTATTCTAAAAAAAGTGAAGTAATTTAAAAAGTCTGTGTAAACGCATCTTTTGTAAGAATATTTTCCTTATATATATATATATATATATATATATATATATATATATATATAACTTTATATATATATATATATATATATATATATATATATATATATATATAACTTTTTTTCTTAACATTTTTCACAATTTCCATCATTAATCAGCATTATTAATAACTATTAATATTAATTTCTGATATTTCCTTGACTTTCATTTATTACTGGAGCCAGCACTATACCTGAGCATAGTTTTCAGGCCGAGTGAGAAGAGGCAGTTCATAGGCCGTGGAAAAATGTGTCCGGACCTGCTGCATCTGTCCGAAACGCTCTCTTTTCCGCCACTTGGCTCTTCGGTTTTGGAACCACACCTGCAAGCAAGACATCAACCCTTAATCATGAGGATATCCCATTAGTAAGTGATTAAATGACCTCATGCAAACTGGCCACTTGTGGTGTTACATCATAGAGAGGAAATGTTCTCTTAGTGGAGATTTATTGACGGAGTAATAAACATCTATTATCAAACTTCCTATTTTGAATACATTTTATAACTCATTTGGTATCAAATGACTAGTTGCACTTTTTTGGTGCCTAGAGAGTCTGCCACTTTAGTTGTAAGTCTAGATCTCATGTAGGAAGCCTTTTGGCATGTATTATAGATCAGCATCTTTTCTTGGAAACAGTTTGGGGAAACCTGGCCATTGTTTGATGTTGTGGGAGCTGACAGATTGTGATGGCCTCCTCCGAGTTTCTTTTCTATCAGAGCTATCAGCAGCAGCAGGGGGCAGGGAGGGGAAAGCAGGAACCCACCGGGTCCAGAGGCTTCGAATAACTGTTTCACTCCTCCTCCTGCACTACCACCACACGCTTGCTTTGATGGATTAGGAGATTGCTGCTCAGCTTTTAGTAAGGAAAAGGTGAATTGAAAATGAAAATCATTCACTCACCCTTGTGTCATTCCAGACCTGCATGACTTTAATTTCTGTGCTGAACACAAATGAATATATTTTGATCATGCAATGAAATTAAGTGGGCTCCAATGTTGTTTTGCACCCCCAAAGCATCTGAAAATGCATTTAAAATATCTTCTTTTGAGTTCCACAGAAGAATGAAATTCACACATGTTTGAATGACATGAGAGCGAGTAAATGACATAATTATAATTTTTGGGTAAACCATCCTTTTAACAAACCGTTAGTACTGGATTTTATCTGGCAAGCTACACTTTTTCACATTTTTCCCTCTTTGCATCTGAAAATGCATTTAAAATATCTTCTTTTGAGTTCCACAGAAGAATGAAATTCACACATGTTTGAATGACATGAGAGCGAGTAAATGACATAATTATAATTTTTGGGTAAACCATCCTTTTAACAAACCGTTAGTACTGGATTTTATCTGGCAAGCTACACTTTTTCACATTTTTCCCTCTTTGCTTTTCTATAGAAATACGCATTGTGTCCCTGAATAGAGATGGTTATTTAGAGATCTGGGAATTAGAGAACAAATTACACAAAGTGATTTATCATGGTTCGCAGTCTGAAGAGCTGCCAAAAATTCCATTCTTTTAATCCCTGATCTTCTCTGTTTAGAAGTATCTGTTTATTGATTTGTGGAGTGGAAAGTGTTTTTTTTTTTTTCAAGCCGAGTCTTTCTTTTGTCTTGCAATCTCAATTCGTCACGGAGCTTGAACTTGGATCTGGGTATGGCCCTTTGGTCAATCAGTTTGTGGTTATTGCTTCCATTGCCAGTAAGATGTCAGCCTATCTCTAACTGTAACTTGATAGCACCTTAGCTCTGTTTGCACTTAATTTGATGGTGGACATCAATGTCCCTTGGCTCCACATCATATGTTTGTAGAGCTTAACTGCCTGGAGAAAAAAAGAACATTTGTTTTGCTCAGATTTTTTTCAGAGAGCATCATCACTCTTGTGGCTCTCCGCTTGCATCCTTGTGTTTTGAAATAATGCAAGGTTTTGATAACGTCTGGGCATCTAAGAATGCAAAGACGTCCGTTTAATATGATTGTCTGCACAGCATTTTTATTCCCGTTTTTATATTTATCTTTTTCTCAGACTGTCTTTCCTTTCATAAATCTAAGCATGGAGATCGAAAAGAAAGAGGGAAGAAAGTTCAAAATGGAGTTTGTTTTCATTCTATGTTTAATTTCCTGACTCTTAAGCCCCTGGCTTTCCATATCTGACTCTCCAACCCAGTAGAGGCGCGTAGACGAGGGGTGGAAAGATTGCCTTGCACCTCTCATACTGATGAGCCAATACTGAGGTGTGTTGTATAATGCTTACACCAAAAGTTCACTTTGAACTAGACTGACAGGGAACAAGAGAGACCATAGATGGAGAGTTATTTGGATCTGTATTTTGGTCAAAAGTGGTTGTTGCAACTTTGGGCTTGCTTTTTGGTTTCTTTAAAATATTTACAATCGTTCTTCCCTTAGTGGTTGCTGGTGAATAAGTTCAAGGCTGCCAACATTAACAAGTCAACTAATTTTGACCAGCACCTGTTAGAAACGTTGTAGAAAAAGTATTTTTTAATCTTTTGTATGTTGTCCATGCGGGCTAGTAACACAGTAATTGGTAAAGACGTTGACAGCTAAAGCAGCTTAGAGGCTTATTATGGAGCTTTATTTATGTTCCAGCACCAGGGGAGAATGAACAGAAACACTGAACTAAACCTATAGCAGAAAAAACAGCTTTGAAGTCCAGAGTAGCTTTTAGGATTGATGGTCTGACTCTGCTGTCACTCAAACTCACCTCTTCTACTTTTCATTTTTTTTGTTTCTTGACCTCCAGAACTGTAATTATACTAAAATACTATTTATAGCATATTAAGCCCTTAATCTTTTACCAGATGTATCCAGACATATAAGTATATTAATATTATCAGATATTTTTCTTAGAAAGGCAAAGAAAAAACAATCTCAGCCAATTTGTGGAGAAATTATTAATTTACACTCCTGCATTTGAATTTTTATTATTATTATGTGGGACGTTTTGCCTTCAATAAGAGGAGAGTAAAGAAGCAACAGGAATTGATGGGGAAAAGAAGGGGTGGAGTGGTGGGTTCAGCAAATGACCGAGCCAGACTCTAACTCTAGTTGCTTGCACAAATGCATCACTGTCGGAGCACATGCAATTACCTAAGCTTGCTTTTCGCCATATGAGTCATTTGTTTTTTCATGTTGCTGTAAAAAATGTTATGGTTGGCATTAGGGTAATGTGCAGTAAAAATAGGTATCTTTGTGTGCTGTCCCAAAGTAGAGAGTAGATGAGAAAAGGCTTCACTTGTAAGTTCCAGAAAGGTTTGACAGTGTTCATAGTCCCTGGAAATGAACCATTGTGGTTCTTTAGATGTTTCCCATTATTCTTTAGTTCTAGCCAGTCGTGTACATGGATATAAGTCATAAGCATCCCTCACCATGTGAAGGAACTTCAGGCCAGATTCTCTCACCTACCCTTGAGAGCAGGGAGGGACACATTCTTTCCTGAGTGGGACATTAATGAAAGACAAACAGTGTAAATCCAGGGCTTCTAAGTAAAGCACACATTTGGGGTCGGGTAAAGGGATCTCCCGGTCTGTCTGTTGATGCAGGAATGCAGCAGTAGTGTTGGAGGGATTATATGCAAATGTAGGGGTAGGGGTTGGTCACATAAAGGTTCTGGTTTTCCAGACCTAGGCTGAGTTTAATACAGCTGGCCTCAGAGGTTCAGGTAGAAGCTCGAGATGAAAGCAGACCCTGACATGTCTAATCTGAAAGCCCCTTTTTACTTTATGATCTCTTGTGACGGCCAACTTCAACAGCCTTTTCTCTGTATTCTCTATTTACATTTAATATTCTTTGCACTGAGTGTAATCACTCTTCCTCCTAGTGTCGCTGTTCTTTTACCAACTTTAAAAAATACCTCTTGGTCTATATTAACAGGACTTCCATTTTCAAAGCTCAAATGGACTAAAATTAGTAGAGAGAGACTTAATTGTTGATCTAGCCTCATTGTACATGGTTATTCAAAACATGTTTTGAATTTGGTAATGTAAATGTGGCTCACACCTGTACACGAGCTTCTGTCAGGTCTGTCCTCAGTGCGAGTTGTTCCCGAGCGTAGACGTCGGGATAGTGTGTTTTCTGAAAGACTTTCTCCAGCTCCTCTAGCTGATAGCTTGTGAAGGTGGTACGGTTGCGTCTTTTCTTGCCCTTGTTGCTCTCTCCCTCGGCCTTGTCCAACAACGGAGAAGCCAAATCTGAGTTTGGCTGCTGGGGGCTCTTCACTCCTGACTCCTTTATGCTGAGGTAGCTGCCATCCATCCCTGCAGGATCACTGTTTTGGGGCAACTCAGAATCTGTCAGCCCTGTGCTGTCTTTACCTGTAGACAGAAAAAGAGACATTTGTGATGGGTCATTGTGTGCATTACTTGAATACAAATGATTAGGAAAATGATGTGAGGGAAGCAATTCTGTAGAATCATTTGATCACCAAAATATTGTGAGTGAATTGAATTTGATTTTATTTCATTTGAGGCTTGGTTAAAAAACAATTCTTCTCCTATCATCAGTAGTCATTCAAACCTGGTGTAATTTCATGTTTAATACCATCCCTATTTTTTACAGTGATGTTTGGAAATTAAAAAAAAATATATAGGTAATACTTTTGGGTGTCATGATCTGACAATGAACAATTTTTACAACATTTATTAATATAGGTTAATGTTAATTAATATGCTTTTGTTCATTGTAAATTAATGTTTGTTTGTAATAATTTAATGTTAATTATAAACAGATGTACTATCAAGTATCAGAAATGTAGAAATCACCCTACACTAATAAAGTATTGTTCATTGTAAGTTCATTATACCTGCATTGTACTGACTAATGTTAAAAAAATTAAACAATACTGTTAACTTATCTAAGTGTTAGCTATAATATTGGTCAATATAATATAATATTGCATGCAATTTAATATTGACCAAGGCAATGTAGTGTTGTCGTTCATAGTTCTTCAATCCCAATATCTTGATTATTCTTTATTTGGTCTGTAGTGAGTGTGTGGAATGAGAATCTGTAAGACCCGTGAATGTAGTAACGATTGCCAGTCTCTGCTCATAAATCAGCTGCTCATGTGTAACAGACACCATGGCTGTAATTGCAGACTGATAGAAAATTACCGGTTTCCCACTTGGGCACAATTTGAAGACTACTACCCTGCTTGATGAGTGTAGCCTCAAACATACACACAGTCTGTGGCAAGGGTGCAAAATGGAGCTTGGCTCGTAATGAGGCCGCACTACCGGCCCTAGAGTAGTAATTTTCTGCGTCAAGCCACTGGAAACACACAGCAGCTCAGCTGTGAAACCCCAGTCAGCGTGCCGGTCATAAATTCAGTCAGATCAATGAATGTGAGGATTCCAGTACATTAGGTAATTTCTTCAGCTCTCTCTCAGTGCTCATTACCTGTCTGTGCTTTGTGGAAAAGTTGTGCTACAAAGACTGGCATGCTCACTCAAATCATAACGCTTACAAACTTGATGGCTGTATTGGCCGACTTTAGGCTGTTTCTCCCTGTTTCACTCATTTAGCTGCAAGGAGGAATAGGGTGTAAAGCTGGATTAGAGTTCCTTTGGGAATGTACCCTTCTTATGTGATCCAGTGACGACCCTGAGCTTTATGTCTTACTTTAGCTCAGCGCTCAGTGACAGAAGGTTATTTTAGGTGATGCAGTGTTGAGGTGTGTTCATTTTCTAATGTGAGACTTGATTAAAGCCTTCTCGGGTTTGAGCTGAGGGGCAGATGGGTAAATGCTACTGGTACACATGCTTTTCTCACCTCCTCACAGAACCATGTAGGGTAATGTACAGAGCCAGATTTGGGTATTGTGGTGCCCCGTGAGAGAGATTGTCAACGGCTTGAAACTGGTAAAATTAATCCGCAGTACCCTGAAAAGTAAAAATGAGCCTATGATTTACTCACCCTCAAGTAATCCTAGGTGTATATGACATTCTTCTTTCAGACAAATACAATCTGAGTTACATTAAAAAATGTCCTGGCTCTTCCAAGCTTTATAATGGCAGTTAATGGTTGTTTCTGTTTTGAAGTCCAAAAAAGTGCATCTATCCATCATAAAAAGTGCTCCACACGGCTCCGGGGGGGTTAATAAAGGCCTTCTAAAGCGAAGCGATCCGTTTGTGTAAGAAAAATATCCAAATTTAAAACTTTATAAAGTAAAATAACTACCTTCCGGCCATACGCAGTCTATTTGCGCCTAAAGCATAACTTACATTGCGCTTACGTTTAGTAAATCATGGGCTAATTTTCATTTTTTAGTGAACTATCCCTTTAAGGGCATAGTCCAACGAAACAAAAAAAATTCTGGCATCTGACAACCTATATGACTTTCTTTCTCCTGTGGAACACAAAACAAGGTATTTTGAAATGACATGTAAGTCAACAGGGTCTAAAGTTGTTTTGGACCCCATTGACTTTCATTGTATGGTTAAAACATTCTTCAAATATCTTCTTTCGTGTTCATACAGGTTTGGAACAACAATAATAACAGAATTTTAACTTTTGGGTAAACAGTTAATTTAGGGGTAGATAAGCCACACATCTTTGAAGGCACTGCCCCAGTAACAAGCTAAAAGTCACATTTTTGCACTCTTTTCACTCTTTCATATCTCCCACTATTTAAAACCATTTGTACAGCCCTGATTTATACACGCTCTAAACATGTTGCCCCTGGGCGCATGCCCAAATGCCCATGTGGTTATTCCAGCCCTGGTAATGTGTGCAACAAGAACATATTGGCACAACCAGCCTTTCAATCCTCCATCAAGTTTTAATCTTTCAATTGCCAATAACCATGTGAACTGTGATCAAGACAACAGTTTGTGGCTTTGTGAATCTCCTGTGGTGTCAGTGATTTGAAAATTGATTCTGCCACGGGGAAAAAAACATTATCTTAATCTATAATACACTCCATAAAATAAAAAGCTTTTTTAAATGGCATTTGACTTTTGGTTGAATCTCTCTCTTTAAGGCGTAGTTCACTAAAAAATGAAATGAATCACTCTCGTGGCATTCTTCTATGAAAGACAAAATATATTTTGAAGAACCTTGGGTACGGAACTGTTTTGGCGACTGTTGACTTCTATTATATGGACAAAAAAAATCTAGGTATGTTTACAAGCGCTAATTTTCCTCAATCCAAATAAATCCAATCTGATTTCAGATTCATTAAGTTCTGTTTATAGGAATCTATAAACTTTCCTAAACTTTGTAACTCGATTCACATTTTCATTTACGTTTGTATTTATATTTGATCCTCATTCAGAACTAGAGAAAGCCACCGCTGTAATGTCACCGGAGCTACTGTGAGTATAAATATAATTTTTGCCTTGATGACATACCTTAATGGAAAGTTAACAAATATGCCAAAAAAGCTTCTTTTTTTTTGCAAATATTTTGTAAATATTCGGTTTCCTCCACTGACCAGTTCCTAAGACGTAAATAAACACACAGTTTGCATGTTCATAATAAGTAAAACATATGTTAACTTATTGTAAAAGGGGCCTGGTGACATGCGTATCACAGCACTGCGCATGTGTGCAAGGTATTTTTTAATCCGATTGGGAAAATACTATTGATCGTATTATTTCAGTTCTACACCAACACTTTCAATGTGATCAATTTTATTTGGGTTAAGTTCAATCTGATCGATTGGGATGTTTATATGAAGGCCTTTCGGTCTAATTGAGCCATTAATCCATTTACAAACAGATTTTTTGGCTGCACATAAACTTAGCTACTGAGATATTTCTCTTTATGTTGCACAGAAAAAAAAGTCATGGTTTTAGATCAATATTAGTGTGAGTAAATGACAATATTCATGTTGTGTGAACTATCCTTTTGTTTAACTCTTTATTGTTCGTTTTAGGTTTAGAGACTTTCAGCTTGATAAATATAGCATTTTTGTCTTTACCTTTTGTAGGTATATGCCTTAGGAACTGCTCCTGTTCTTGACCGCATAGCACATTGTATATGCTTCCTTTTGGTTATCTCCCTATTTGCCTTTTCCAGGCACCATGGGCTCAACCATGACAGACATGGAGCCAGGCCTGGGGGTATAATGGTTCCCACATTGCCTCTTGCCCACGACTGACACATCTTGTTAAGCAAGTGGGAGCAGCGAATTTACTCAAACATAAATATTTTCAGCTTGTCCCTTCAGATGCCTCACGCCTTTTGCCCCAACACGGAAAAGCTGACAGCCTGTTTGAAATCAGGGCCTAGCGATCAAAGGCTCTTGTTTATACCCCGTGTCACTGATGGCTTTTGGCAGACCTAGAGTATTGTGACAGTCTCGTAGTCCACCCAGGGTTCAACCCAGGCTCTCCACTGCTCAAGGTGAACAGAGACTTGGCTGCCCCGTAGATCCACCATATGGGCGAGTAACATGACCTGCCTTCTGGGCAAGAAATCTCACGGCAAAATGTTTCTGTCAGAATAGAAAAAGTTTTGAACTGGATCTCTGAGGGAGGTAGTGGTTGAAGATTGCAACAAAAAAATGCAGAGCAGAACATGGTCATGCTGTTTTACCCTGGTTGAGGTGCTGTTAGACACACTGAAGATTCATGAGGTCATATCTGGCTTTAGGAAAAATGTCTACCACAGATAATACCAGAAAAATTTTTTTCAGTGAATTGCAAATGAGAGCATTATTTTAGCAGAATTGAAGAAATAAAATGGCACTGCCTGCAAAAGCTTAAATTGACTGAACAAGGGATCTATTCACTGTCCATTTTCTTTTTTACACATATCTTTAGGCTACTTGTTTTTTCATTGCTATTGATCACTGATTTTTCTCATTTATTCATTACATATTGTAAATGTTTTGCTTGGTGTTTTTGAATGTCTAACCTACACTACCATTCAAATGTGTGGCGTTGGTAAGATTTATAAATGTTTTTGAAAGAAGTCCCTTATGTTTAACAAGTCTACATTTATTTGATTAAAACACATTCAAACATATTTTGAAAAAAATATTACAATTTAAAATAACTGTTTTCTATTTTAATACACATTCTGAAAAAAACATTAAAATAGAAAACAGTTATTTTAAATTGTAATATTTTAAAATGTAATTCATTCCTGTGATGGGATCATTCCTCCAGTCTTCAGTTTCTCATGATACTTCAGAAATCATTGTAATATGCTGATGTTGTACACAAGAAACATGCTCAGTTGAGCTGCTTAATATTTTTGTGGAAACTGAGATACATTTTTTGATGTAAAGAACAGCAATTGAAATGGAAATCCTTTGTAACATCATGTCTTTACTGTCACTTTCGATCAATTTAGTATCTTTGCAGAATAAAAAAAGACTTCTGATCCCAAACTTTAGAACGGTATTTGCGTTGAACATGTTATGCATGTTATGTAGTATGTTTTTGTGTGAAGTCTTTTACTTTTCCAGTGCAATGAGGTAAGAGAGTCATTGCATCAGTTACCAGGGCAGGACAAGAAGTTCAGCTCTAGGTTAGGAGACGGTGAGGTTCAGGAAAAAGACTAATTGGCATTTTAACCCGAGTAGGTTCACACCTGTATGCGTAACAAGAATGGGGCTTGTAAACCTACTTTACAGCATCTACTTTTACCTCTGACTCCAGAGTAAAATATCCTCAAATGGGTCGCCATTTGATATATCCTATAAATCAAGAGGAAAGGGCACCACTATATATTTTCATAAAATATGCATGAATGGCTAGCACAGTGGTTCCGGATCCACTTGTACTAAAAAGGTGCCTTGCCTTCGATGGGAGACGCCAGTGGTTCCTGGCTTTGTAGGATGTCGGTGCTCGACCCCGTGAGTTAGCAAGGGTCAGATCTTTACAAGGGGCAGTCATTTAGTACCAGCTGAAAACGGGGGAGCACATCAAAGTGTAATTTAACTAGCTGTAAAGCGGCAGGGCATCCTCTATGCTTTTTTACAGAATCTGATTGTTAGGGTCAGCAGCAGGCAAATAAAAGAAACACTATAAATTAGGCTACCTAGGGTCTCTGTGAAGGGTTAATGGTGAAATATGCCAAAATTAAAAGGCATAAATAAGACGTAGTCCGGCCGTGTTTCATCGTTATTATGACTGGAAGCAAATGGTAAAGGAAATCGGGGAAGACTGTTTGCTCATCTAAGCTTTTATTTATATCAGTAATTAGATTTGTTATTTGAACAGTCTGAACTTAGCCTATACAGTTATTCCAACAGTCTGAACTTCCCTTCCGCCATCTAATTATTTCAGGCTCTTACAGACGGACACGGCAAGAGATTGATAGGTTGTGATATGAAGAATGACTCTGGCTGGTGGCATATGGAAATGGTGAAAGATTTTTTTTATTGGTGATTGTGAGCGTGACACAACAAGATATTAGTAGAGAAGGAGCCTCATTAGTAAACGTCTACTCGTGCAGCCATTTGCAAAACCAGAGCAAATCACATACTCAAAGGCAGATGTGACAACAGCAGCTCGATTCTAAACTTAGCCCAACCAAACCACAGGGACTGTCTCCTTCTATAACTTGCTTTATGTTTTAGGGGTCACCTCTCGTTCTTGAAGTTGCGTACTTCTGAGAAAACTGTATGACTCTATTCAACAGACATATCCACACACAAGACAGCAGTTGTTTCAGAGGGAGAGTTGTGTCTCAGCTGGTGCAGACTGAAAAAAAAAAAAAAAAAAAGCCCGGTAGTGAGACTCTGATGGGTATCCGCAGAGAAGTCCAAACGCACCGCTAGTCCTGAAGGACGATTTATCCCAGCAGGCTGCAGCAAAGAGCACATGCTGGGCAAGAAAACACAGCATTTCCTTTAAGCTGCTTCTCGCGATAAATCACAGCTCGCTCCGCTCCTCCGGCTCCCTTGGGGTGTCGGGACAAAAAGTATTTGAACTCAAGACTGCTTAAACCTGAGGATGTTTATCAAATGCAGTTTGAATCTATATGCACCGTCAAAAAGAAAACATGGCGTGTCAGATCAAAACTCTTTGAGCTGGCTTTACTAACACTACCTTGGTTTGGTTGCTGCCTTTCTTACAGGTATGATTATGGAGAGTTTAGATTTGGTGGTTTTCTGAAAAAATATAGCGAGTTAAAGTAAGTGCAGTATTTTAGTGATTTCGGCTGTGGCTTCAGCTGTGAACGTCCTTGGGCACAAATGTATCTCTGTTGTCTCTGGTGCAAGGGTTACAGAATTAAATCCGTTTAAATATGTTGCAACAACTTGCCTTGTATTATTCGCTTTTTTTATTGTACTGTTTTGTTTAAGCAGTTGACATTGCATTTCCCAAACCCTCAGTAAAGTTTGGAATCTCCTGGATGGCATTAGAAACCACATTGGAGCGGTGCTCTAGTTAACAAGCACTATGGAATGCTGTAAAAACCTAACTAATCACTGTCTTGTAAGATGATAATGTCAAGAAAAAATACAGAAGAGCCAAACGCTAAAGTAGCATAAAAGCATACATTACAGTATTAGAAACTTTAGAAACACCATTTTTTTTCTCTTTTTCTATTTTACCCAAAATTGGAAACACTGTAATTTATTCACTTTTACGTCAGTTTAAACTCATGACTTGTATGCTTTCTTCTGCAGAAAACAAAAAAGAAGATATTATGAAAAATGTCCACACAAAATGAAAGTCAACGGAGTTCGGTGGTGTTACCACAACATTCTTCAAATCTTTTTTTCCATATATCAATAAGTACCAAATCAATAGTATAGATTTGAAACAACACATTTCAATTTGCTAACATAAAAATTGCTTTCACCTTTGATTAAATGCTCAGCTGTTCACTAGTAGTTGAATACCCATTAGAGGGAATCTATTTGGGTTAGATTATGCTGTTTAAATAAAGGCCTTGTCTTTGAAGCCTATACTGCCGACTTGCCGCACTCAGTCAAGCACACTGAGGCTAAAGTAAACTGCAAAGCCAAATTTTTAACTGGTAAAATGATCCCAAGTCCTTGTCACCTCTCCTTAGATCAACAGACTGGGAATATGCTTTTCCCCCCTCTTTGTGCAGTACTTCTGTTCCACTATGACTATATCCATGTTTATGTTATATTTTTTTCAAATTATAATAGTGTAGTAATACAGACATTGCAAATTATTACCAATGTAAATTCATATAATACATGTTGATAATTCATACAGTTGATATCATTAAAAGTAGCCTATACTTCAGGTGTTGTGTAAATTAAATGACGTTCATTAGAAATTATAATATTTCAGTAGCCTACAACAAATCAAACTATTATTTCTTTATAGCATGTCATTATATGCATGTGATATCTCATTAATAATGTACTTTTATTTATATGGTTTTCTATTTATTTTTATATGATAAAAGGGGCTTTTTTTTACTTTTCAATTTTTCGAATTTTTCTTAGCCCTACCTGCAGAATTAGTGTTTTACAACCGGAAAAAGGGTATTTCTGCTCATTAAATAAATTCAGCTGAGCTACTTCCTTTCATATAGTTATTCATCATTTCAGCCAAACGCTCTTATAAATTATAGTTTGCTATTTAGTGAGAGTGCTTAAAAAAGATTTGCAAGCAGGGAGAATATATGAAAGCGTGCGAACACAACCTAGGAATTTAAAAGGCTTTTAAACTAAAAAGTCACCATCATTAAAATGTAATCTCCAACTATTATTTTACGCAGTTTTGATTATTTTTGGAGTTTTTCTGAATGATAAACTGAGAGCACAAAGGTCCACTGAATTAGGATCAGGTCTGATTTGTTTGTAGTTGTCTCAAACACTGATTGGAGTAAAGACTTTAAACTCTGCCATTCCCCCTCCTACTAAGAATATTTCGTTTTTTGCTGTTGCACTCAGCAGAGCCAGTAGAAACAAACTATGAGCAAGCTTAAGCCTAAATGATTCACACAACCACCAAAGTACAAAATACTGAAAAAGTATATTTTTTTTCAAAACTTACAGTAAAACTATAAGTTTTGTCTGTTGTGCTATAGGTTGTTAGTCAAACTAACATAATTTCTTATCTGATTATCTCCACTGTAAACACTAAATGATTTAGCCCATGAATACGGTCTAGCCTATTCATTTCAAATATCAATAGTCTATAATGCTGAATAGCTTAAATACCTTGTTCATCATGACCTGATCTAAAGCATGTACTTGCATTGTGAGTGCATCCTTAATTGTTGCCTTTTAATGCTGATATTACCAAAGTTTGTGATCTCTTCCATCAACATCTCATGCCAAATGCAAAGGCTGTGATGGTGACACGTTGTGTATTTGTACAGGGCATTTGTTTTACAAGGTTTTATGAAGTCATCATCCTTTGACATTTCATGGGCTCCATGATTAACAGGGACCTTGTCAATGTACATCTGACCTATAGTGAAGTTTTTTTTTGGTAAGGACAATTCTAGTGTTCATGTTCACTAATATTGGGGTTTTACTGATGAGGTGATGAAGGGCTCCCTTTTAAGAGTGTAATTTTCTTTGTGTTGTTACTGCTGACCACAAAGGAGGAATTAGTCAAAAGCTTGTTTTGAAAACCACATCCCCTCTTCGGCATATAATAGTCATGCCCGGGGGAAATGTGAAGTTGATGCAAGTGTTAGTCTGTGACTGCAAAATTATGTAAGCCACATTCGATTTGGTAAGTATCTTCGTTTAAATAGGCATTTATGTATTCATTCAATCACTAACTTATTATCATTCCTCTATGTAGGCATCACACATCATAAAATTACTTAGCAACTTTCATTTTGGCCCGAATAATTTCTCTGGCAGGACACTTTGTATGTTGCACTTTTTGAGTTGCTGTAATGATGTCTATTGAGAGCAGAATGAATCATTACATTTTAACAAGCTCTTGTTTTAAATGCACATCTGAATATTAAATTGTGATTTACTATTTGACAATCAAAGTGTTTTTTCAAATTAGACCACATGTTGTAATTTCATTGCCCTAATGAACGGTAGTTATCTGTATCGGCCAATCTCGTCAGAATGCATTGTTATTCTTTGCTTTTTCCTAATCATATGAGTGACATACTGTCTCAAAAGAGTTCCATTTGTGGAAACATTCATTGGAAATATATTAATATCGTAAAAATAGCACACAAACAGTCATAAACCCATTCATCTGTGTAGATATAAATGGATGAAATGTGTTTTCAGTTTAAGTCAGTTACTCAGTGTTCACTAACCTCATCAATTACATTGATGCATTCATTATCCCTTATTAAAAAAATAAGCTATCCCTTTGAACTGAGACTGGAGATTCTGTTGTTTACAGGATGCCACCAAATGCATGCATTCTTCAGCAACCTATTTACACGGACAAGTACATGTTTTTCAATTTCTGTTTTCTATTGTGATGCTTTTTGCTATTTTTCATGAATGAGCTATGTCAAAGCCAGCTGCTGATGGTAAATCCATCACTTTACCACTGACACTTTCTGCATATTACATATTATGGAGGATTAATTGGAACGTTTTTTCTTACCATCACAAAGTAACACTTTATAATAACTTTAATTTATGAACAAACACTAATATATAATGTAACAGGTCTTTTGTTAATGTAGCCTACATTTATATATTTTGAAATGTCATAAAACTTTGGTTCATATAAGATTCAATTAGGCCTTTATTAATCAAATCAACTTCTAGTCTGTTACATCATGTCATATTAAAAATGGTATAATAAAACATATAGGCTAAGTTCAAATTAAACTGGCTAATTTAGCAATTTAGCCTACTTGTAAGGTTCGGTTAATCAACTCCTATGGTCTATTTTTCTGTCAGAGAGGTTTTAATTATAGTTTGGGAAATAGGACTTTTATTTGAAAACATCTGCACAACAGACCATTATTAAATCTAATGTAGCCTATGTCTATATCTCGTTGCGTCATCCGTTTATTATGCAGCGCGTTCCCGAAAGCTGCAGATGTAAACGAATCATGGCTTTTGTAGGCTAACCCTAACCCTTTGTCGTATGAAAGTGTAAATCACAATTGTAATAAGGCTATTTTATCTCTAAAAGTGTTACTATTAATGACGTTGTTATTGTGTTACTGCTGCTTCTGTAACAGATTCGGTTACACTTCTGTTAATTTATTTTCTTTATTTTTTCCCCTCTCTTCGATGTTGCAACTGAAAATAATATCGCCATGTTCTTATAGCTACGGTCTCTTTTGCACTCTGTTCCTCCGATCTTTTTGACAACTAAAGCTAAGAGATGAACCCGTTTGGCATTCTTCCCCATATAAAATTGTCGTAGGTCATGTCTTGTAGTTTTCAGAGGACACAAGTTTCTTAGGCCTATAACAGATTGAGATGCATCCTATTCGTTTTGCCCTTTCTTATTGCAGCCAATGTTATGTTTTTCTGGTAGACTGCTATATTGAATGATTATCATGTCCTGCTATATATTTAGGCTATTGCAAGCTTTGGTAATTTCAGGCGGGGAAAATACCAAGTCATTGTAGCCAATGTCTGAAGATGCATTTTTGATTTACTCTTGAAAGTCGAATCATGTTTTTTAAAGGTTGTTTATGATATTATAATAGTTGATTAATGACTATCGGTAGGCTATAGCCTATTTTCTATTTTCCAAAGGTTTTCTTCTTCATTTCTTCTTAAATAGGTCAATATAGCCTATTTCATCTTTCGAATAATCCAAAAACAATACAGTCTTAAACTACTTATTTTGTGATTTTTTTTAAGCCTTTTTTCTTCTTTTATTTTAAACTAAAGACAGCTCATACAGCGTTAATAGCCTGGTCGCACAGCACACCTGACATTTTTCTTGTTACGTCGAAAAAAATCGTTTAATCTCAAACACATTAGTGTCAGTTTAAAATATGTGCATTGTTAAAAATGCATTAACTAAAACAAACATTTGCAAAAGACATTTATGGACACATTGAAACATTTTTCCATCTTTATTATGGGCTACCGCTACCAACTCTTAAGATAGTTTGAAAGAGAAATTTGGCTTCCGTATCCGGAAATATTTTTGAATGTTTGTCCCTCCTGTTCTAGAATTTATATGTTTATAACATGGTCATTCTTATTGTATTATTATTATTATTATCAGACCTATTATTGGAAGACGGGAATCCTGAGAAAATCTCTCGTGTAGCTAATTATTTTGTTTCCATCCACGAACAGCTTTGTACACAGATTGCTAGAACGTGTTGAAAGAAATATTTTTGTTACATTTGTAGAAAATGAAATGCCTTTACAGTTTATAATTGAAGCTGCACATGACTGTACCAATTTCAGTAGCCTACCCTTATTTTACAGGCTATGGTTAAAGAAGCGTTTTGATTTAGTTGCTCTTGATTTTTTTTTAAAGTGTTTTATTTTGTGCCATCTCGCGGCAGTTTCTTTTAACTAATTCCAAATAAAAACACAACACTTAATTCGCCTATGCACGAGCGATTATGCAACATGTTCACCAAGTCTTGACTTTGTTAGCCCAGAGGGCTTTCGTATTGCGTAGCCTATTGCTACAGATCTGAGCCTGCGGTCATATAGAGTGAGAGAATTTTTCAAAATCCTTAATGTGTCGTCGACAACTTGTAAAAGTGTTTAAAATTAGTTTCGTTTGCCTTCCAAAATGTGTTAATTCAATTGTCTGCCTCAGATCCAGTATTAAGAATTGTAATTCAGATTATCGCATTAAATATAATTTGATTCAGTCTTCAAAGGTAAAACGTAATAACGGGGGAGGTTATGCCTCTTCCTAATTGTGTTACTGTAAGAGCTGAGCCAGTTATATTGGTATTAAGTTGTGAAGTCAATTGCATTTGCTTTGTAAATATTAGCCTACTGATGGACTTCATTCTGATGTGATTAGGCTATCAATATGAATAACCGCATCTCAAGTAAAATAACCTGGTCTAATTGTAGCTTTTTATTAGAGGGATTTGCAGATTATCCTGTCTTAACAGAGTCATAAAAACATTAATGTCATTGCAGTTGAACGTTACGCTGTGCATTTATTTGAAAAGAGAAAGTAGAAGACATCTTGAGTTGCTTCTCTGCATACTAAGACTATTTTACAAATGCTTGATTTTAAACTCACCATAACAGGCGATGAGCCCTCCGTTGTGTCCGCTGTCCTGCTGGAGTTTGCTGCTGTCTGGGGGAGTTTTGCAGGAGGACCTCTGCATGAAGAGGTGGTATTTGTTAAAGGTGCCTTCCCCAGCAGTGGCATCCAATGACTGGCATTCCTGTTGGAACGGGCTCCCAGCTTTTTCCCCGTACGCCTGACCTTTGTTGGTCAGAAAAGCGGGGCTGTATTTGGTGTCACTCGTCTGGAATGTCCTGAAAGGGTTCGCCTGGTGATCCCTACCTTGCGGTGCAGATGTGCTATAATATGAATCCATGGATGTCATTTCGCAGTATGAAACGCACGTCTCGGCGTTCATTCCTAAAAAAAAAAGTTTCTAGAAGAAAAAGACGTCCAATCGATTTTTTTTTCTTTATTTTCCTTTTTGGAGAGCAAAGCGAGCAGATACGCTCACACTCTCTCCCTCTTCCTCGTACAAACCAATACACACATAGCCTACACACTCACACACGCACGCATAGACTTGTGCAGCAGCTGGCTTTGGTTATACAATGATTCAGATGTTTTCCAGAAACGGATAGCTAACCAAAAGCTAAAAAGCCCCCTTAAGGTTAGAGGAGTAACGAAAAATGCGTCTTCTGAAGATGCAGCCCAGATCTCCTCGCTATAGACCACTACGCACGTCAAGACATCATCTCGGTTATTATGTAGATGAAATGAATGGGTGAGGTCAGACCTTTGCTAAGAAGAAGAAAAAAATGTTTTGTTGGAAATATGTGGGGGGACTTAACACATGACATTAATGTCATTAGGATATGAAATGTATAACTGATTGAATGTGAAGGGCAGAACGGAGGGAGCAATTTAATGGTTGATTCGCAATGCTTTTTAACTAAAGACTTTATCCTGCAATGCAACAAAGAAATAAGTTTGAGCTCTATATGGGATTATATGTTTGTTGTGTTTAAGCCACTGATGTGTTTCACTGATAGAATCTTATGGTTTTCTTTTCTGTTCGTATGCCTTTTTGTGCATTTAAATATTGTAATGCAATTTGAAAGCAATACTATTAAACCCGAATAAATTAGAATAAAATATTTTAAATCTACAGATTGCTGTAAAACTTTTTCTAGATAGAAAGATTCAGGCCCCAGTAACCTCACTGAATTAATTTTAATTTATTGTAATGAAGGTGCTCTTGCAAACACTAGCTTTATTATATTTCGTGTAGCCTATAGCGTTGTTGGTGTGGTCTGCCAGATATTTTTATTTAAAAAGAAAAATTATGTAGTTTTAATTAATTTCAGCATTAAATTATGTAGTTTACAATAAAAAAAAATGACGAATGTTTTTAGCTTTTACATTTTTCTATTGGAATAACAAACCTGGCTGAAGAAACATGTTTGGTGGAGGTGGCAGTAAAACCTGACGCAGTAGCCTAAAACATGATGGAACTATGAAACACATCATTTGCATCAATTATGCAAATTAAACATTTAATAAGTTCATGTGCATACAAAATCTTTTTGATTTCATAGGTTCATGTTATAAAAGTGCATGTCGTTTTTAAGTGTGGCCTATTCTCTTTTTTCTTTTTCTCTTTTATTCTGCTAGCCTACATCGTAACAATTATTTGCGGTCCTCACTCTTGTTTATTTGAAGTTTCCACTAAGCATGCATTTACAACAACACCTGTGACCTTTGCAGGTTCTCAATTTTATCTGGAGTTAGAGGTTAAGACCCAATTTATCCAAATCCACAGAAAAGAGCAGTCCCGGTGCCTATTCTGGTCAGCATTTTGTTTTTGAGATGTGAGATGTCTATTAATTTGTATGTGATCACCAAAACGTATATACATTTTGTTATATATATATAGGCTGTGCTCTTATCCAAGTTTATTTTCAAAACAACACAGCCATACAATTGCGAGCCATCATTTTAAGTTGGTTAAATAACGGTTAAATCTAATTTATTGTGTGATTTTGCGCAGCCCAACATGCCTTAATGTCTTTCTCTAGCCTGGTCAAGATAACACACCTGTCTAAAACGTCTGAAAACGTTAGTGAGGGGAAATAAAGAAAGTCATAAAACGGTGTCAGCTAAAGCTGCGTTCCTTATTAAATTCAATAGAGCATTTATTTATGATGCTGCATTGAAGTTCTTTCGTACATCAATTGTTGCGCTATCCATATCGTCTGAAACTAAGTGACCATTCAGTCCAGCGCAACCAGATATTTGACTTAATAAAGGAAATAGCTTAATTGGATTTCTGACTGCAATGCACCAGATTGGTTGGTTGCTTGCAGTTGTAACAATACTGAAATGAGCATTTCGCTAATATTACCTGTCTGCCACTGTTATTGCGACTTATTATTTTTTGTATTATTTCATGTTTTAATGTAATCGCTGATTTACAGTTAAGATTTAACGAGTGTAATTAAATGCCAACGAAATGATTTTTTCACTTAAATCATTTTTGATTATTGTGATTTATTTATTAAACATTTCAATGTTCTCATAGCTTATTTTGTAATATTTTCCCCTTTGCAATTACGGATTTTTTAAGCCCATGTTGACGACTCATTCACTGGTCAGAGTGTTTGAATGCAAATTTACCAGCGCAGTGTACAATCGAATGTGGAATAATTTTTTTTTTTTTTTTTTTTTTTTACTCTCTAGTTCATGTGCAAAAGTTCACTTTCAGAGAAAAGTGCATTGATTAAATTCGTTTCAAACCCAGGGCAAAATGTAGCCTAATTGAATTAACTCAGGTTTAAGGTCTCGATTTTCAGACTGCCCTCGTGAATGATAAACATAGAACCGTTAGAACCGTCTCAATTTTCATGTCGAACACTCATGGATATTTTTTTAACATGTTTGGTCTATTATCTCTTGAGTTATTTATGGCTATCAAATGTTTCACTACGCACGTGTCTAGGATCATTTCATTAAAGTGGGCTATTTTTGAAACAGCCTGATGTATGATTTGTTGCTATAGGCTATTTAAATGTCATTCTTTTTAATATGCTTTGTATTACATTTTTATGTTTTTCATTTTCATGTATTTTCATGTACTCTGAATTACTTAATTTTTGAAATGTGAAAATAGTGAAAATAGTATTTAACTCCAAATATAAATCTTTGCTAATTTGCTAAAGTGTTTGAAATATTTAGTATTTTAAATCTTTTCACTGCTTTTTAAGATAGGTATAGGCTATTCATATATCATACCAAACTATTGTCAATTTTAATTCATAAATTGAAAACATGCAGTAACATAATGAAATGCTTTTTTCACATAATATACAGACAAAAAAGAGCGCCTCTTCATGTTACTCGATATATGCTAATTAATTTACCGAATCTAATATGCATCATCCTTATGAATCAGCAGTTGTGAACGTCCTGCGATCATCATAATTAACCCAACGCAATAGGTCTGCTGCCGATACAAGCGCGACTCACAAGTACTGAAGCACTAAAGGCCTCCCTTTTTATTGTCCGCGCATCATGTTAACAATCATTTACACGCCGAATAAAGCAAACAGATTTAGCCCTCTTTATACTTTTTTATTTTTTTATTTTATCTCCTGCCCTGCAGAAAATTAAAGCACAGCTGCGCTGGCTCAAACAAAACTGGCATCAGATGGAGACTAAAACAGTCGCCTCAAACGAGTGGCGCATCTCTCTGAACCATGCCTCCACAGATGGCTCTTGGGCAAGATGACTAGAAATAGAAAGTCTAAGGAGGGTGTGCAGGAATA
Source organism: Gila orcuttii (assembly GCA_026230005.1). NCBI lineage: Eukaryota > Metazoa > Chordata > Actinopteri > Cypriniformes > Leuciscidae > Gila > Gila orcuttii. The sequence goes on from JAPDVR010000001.1 coordinate 21,122,453, forward strand.
ATGCTGTGTTTGCGCCACATGATGGCTTTAAGGATGCTTGCAGGATGTGGTTGCCCCTGTGGACAGGTATAGCAGACATGATGTCAGATGTGTATTTTTACATCAGGTTGTGTTCCAGTGGCCTGACATTTATTGTGGTAGATTTCAGTCGCTCAACAGAGCTGCTTCTCATATCCTGCATGTAGAGCACATGCCACAGCAGAACAAATGTGAACCAGCCCCATGCAGTCTGTTTCCAGCACTCTCTCCTTCTGATTGGATATGAAGGGCAGTTAGTCCACTGAAAAGATGCCTGTAAATTTATATATCACTGTCTGCATGTGTCAGGGCAGATTATTCTGAGCACAGTCTGCCCTCACCTTTCACAAGTCATTCCACCCATTCAACTGATTAATTATTTCAGAATTTACAATCAAACTACATTAAGGGATGATTAATGATGGGTTTTCAAATTAATTGTCTTAGACCGTATGCAAGTGACTGTTAAAACTGCAGCTTTTTATTTGTTATCTAATCTTTTTATCTTTTTATTTCCTACTTTACTACAGAGTAAATGTGAATCCACTATTTGTTAATAGTATCATATATAGTGAATAGTGGAATCACATTTACTCTGTAGTAAAGTAGAAAATCATGAAGTCTGAAAGCAATCAAGTGCTGTTAAAAAGTTATTCTCTGTCTACTTTACATTTTAACTTATGGCTCCTTTCTAATGATTGGCAGGAGAGAAGTTACTAAAATTATATTTCTTTGCTTGTTAATGCGTTTTACAAGCTTTAATCCACACTTTTAAAAATCTGGCTGCTCATTCTTTGTGAAATTGTAACATATAGACAATGCAAATATATTTAATCTAGGTAAATAGCATTTATATTTACCATATGTGTGTGTTTCACATCATTTTCTGTCCAATATATGTATAAATAAGCCATATATAGCCTATGTAGTGCTAAATTCAGAGTGGTTTGTTTTGCTCTCATGCCCAGCTTCATTCTCTGTAATTGTTTTAAGTACCATTCTCTATAAATGCGAGTTATAGCAGAATAAAAATGTGGCAAATGGCTATAGTGAAAGATAACATTCACTGTTTAAAAAGTTTCAGGTCACTCTAAAAACTGCTGGGTTGTTTCAACCCAACTTTGGGTAAACTATGGACAAACCCAGCCGTTGGGTTACATTTTTTAAATTACATTTTCAACCTAACGTTGGGTTTGTCCATATTTGACCCAAAGTTGGGTAAAACAACCCAGTATTTTTTAGAGTGATAGGCTAAACCACATATCCACCTGCATGCCTTTAATAATTCAGTGCATTGTGCATGGCATTTTAGTGACACAAAATATATTTACAGGCGAAATCATGTTTGTAACAGTTTTTCAGTGGCATTTTATGGAAAATTTGAAATGTGTACAATATGCAAAAGCCATCAAAAGCTTAAGTGAATGATTGGTGCATGTTCATTTTGGACTTTATTGTTTCTTGTTGTCCAATCCAATGTTTTATGTGGATTCCTTTAAATCAAATACATTTTGTGTAAAACATTCAACCATTTGCTGTTCTCTTTTCCCTTAATTAGTAAGTTTTATTTTTTCTCAATTTTATTTGCCTTTAAGTCTTTGATTAACTGCATCTGTTTTTAAGTGTCAAATTATTTGTTCGGAAACAATAGAAATTCTTCAGCATTAATTATGCGTAACATTAAAAGGACTGCTTGGTAGAAATGTTGTCAAATTTGCTGATATATTAAAACTAGATACTACTTTGTTTGAGCCACAAAAGTGAAATACCATACCACTGTGGTAGCGCACAACCTCATGAAAGCCTTGATCCTGTAATTTCACTGTTTTCTGTGGAATTCTTTGACAAAAAGGGTTAAATATCAAATAATGAAAACCTTTTATCAGAACCTTTGCAAAGAGAGTAAAATGCATGTTTATTTGATTAATCATAGTTCGGTCTGACAGCAGCACAGAAATGTTAACACATTTTGTTTCATTAAGATGATATTATTAAAGTCATTGTATCACTAAAAAAATTAAATAATTTAATGACTCATTCTGCCAGATTAATCATATTCATATTTTGCTCCAAAAAATTGCAGTGAACTTGTTCTCTCTTAATTCTTCATGCCTTGAGTGCTTTTTTTTTATATCCTATTCAAGCCATGGTCCATATCAATGTTACATTTTATTATGGTGCAACATGTGCTTTCGTAAGCTTGCACAATATACTCAAATACTGAGCCTGAAGTCTCAGTTTAAAGAATGTTTTAAGTAGGCCTATAGATAATCACAAATTGACTGTTTCCAGGATACCTGACAATGAAATGTGACAGTTTTAATGACAAAAACCACAAGCTGGAAAAAAAGTGTTTGCTCTACCAGAGGTAGGGTCAAGAATTTCATAATAAAAAGTCAACCTTGTGACATAAAGATAAAGAATGGATTCAGGCCATGTTATGAATCTTGTATTTATAGACTGTGCTCTGGAAAACCTTACCATATGTGTACTAGAACTTTTAACTTGCATATAAAGCATAACAGATTTGCTTCTCATTGTTTGGTTTGGATTGAGTTAAAATAGTCTAGTATGTTGAGATGCCATGTGTTATTGTATTATATGCTCTGCTCTCATCTGAACGTCTCTTTTACAACATGAAATTTATGACAGATGAGCTCAAAATCTGACAAATTGATGTCTAAATTTAATGCTTGTTGCACCTATTTTTATAAAATTTATGTTTTCACTCTGTCATTAAGTCCTCACTTATCCTCACTCTGATACAAGAGGGGTCATCATGTCAGCAAATGACCTTTGACAGTGTTTTCAATATTTGGGGGTCATCTATTTCTGTATTTTTCCAAACATTTAAAAAGTTATGGAAGCAGTTTCAAGTTGACCACTGATGAAAATACATTATCGGTCACAGGGGGCACTGGCCTGTGGCAAAGGCAGTAGATGCTTCCGTTTGAAGATGTTAATTTGGTGTGACAAGTGAGTCATAATTGATGGTTTTGTTCAGTAACAGCATTTCACAGTAACTCTCAGTGCAGATGCAGTGAAGACAGACAGCAGAAAAAACAAGCAAGGAAATGATCTTTGTCTTTTTATTTGGAAGTCACTTCACGCTTTATTAATTGATTTGGTTGATAACATTAAAGCAGTTCCTCACTTTATTTTAGAACTTGCGAAACAATCTCAGTCTGAGTAATGTGCCGAGGGCAGAGGAAATAGGATGCCATTGTGCTTAAATTGCCCCTACCCCTCCTCTACCAGAGTGCTCAGTACATCCAAGAGTACTCTCTACCAGAGTCCAAACATGCCTTAATTCCGAGGCAATAAACAACACTAATTGGCCATTAAACAAACTTGACATGCGTTTCAAGATGAAGTGCAGGCTCCGGTTTAGTTTTTCATCTGGGCATGTGCATATGTGCAATACGCATCATGCATTCATTCAGAACATGACCCAAGTTTGCTCTGATCATTTGTGCCTGCTCTGACAGCATGTACTGCTGTGTGCCGTTTGATTTGTAATTTATCTTAGTTTCCTAATCACAGTTAACACCAACAGTCCACACAGCAACACTGAAAGCTGCAATGTCAATGTGTTGTGCAGCCCTCTGTGTTATTGGATAATATCAAACAGTACAATGCAAAAATGTGTAACTTATTTCACTTTTTCAAAGAGTGTCTTTATATTTGTCTGTTTTACCAGCTAGTTGCTAAATATAAGATTCTATTTTAGTATATGCTTTATCAACCTTAACTTTAATAGAATATTTTAAAGTAAAAAAAAATCCAAACAAAATGTTTTACAGACTGAATTAAGGTAAGCGGTGATTGTGTTTTGTCTGTCATATAGTTTTTATAATTTAAATGGAACTTTTTATGCTGTTGCTTTTCACACTGTTTACAGAAAACGGCTCCCATAACTTTGTTTCAATGGGTGACAGCAGCTTTTGAGGTGATGGACCTGAATGCATGTTAAATAATCCTTTTATTTTATTTTTCTCATTGAGTCAACATATGTTATAGTCTTTCAAGTGCTCAAAATTATCTCCCTTCACTTTCTATTAAATTTCAAAAGTCTTAAAAGTCCATAGCAGCTACATGGTCTAAAGCATGCATTATATGCAGTTTGATTGATCTACACTATAGTTCAAAAGTTTTGGGTCAGTAAGATCTTTAAAATTATATTAATACTTTTATTCAGCAAGGATGCATTAAATTGATCAAAAGTGACAGTAAAGACATTTATAAAGTTACTAAATATGCTATTTAGAAAATAAATGCTGTTCTGTTGAATTTTCTGTTCATCAAGAAGTTTTTAAAAAATGCATCATGGTTTCCACAAAAATGTTTTTTTAAACATTGATAATAAAAAGCAATGTTTTTTTTAGCAGCAAATTACCACATTAAAATGATTTCTGATGGATCATGTGACTGAAGACTGGAGAAATGTCTCCCAATATTAAATTGTTAAAATATTAAAATGATTTTTTCATTTATGCATTTGACAGACGCTTTTATCCAAAGCGACTTGCATTGCATTTCAGGGTACACATTTACATTCTTATCATTTTTTGCTTTCCCTGGGAATCAAACCCATGACCTTGGCATTACAAGCGCCAACGATCTACTGTTTGAGCTACAGGTGAACATAAGAGATTTAAAAAACATTAACAAATCTTACTGTACAAAATGCTATCTAGAGGAGACAAAAACGTTGAATTACATTGCCTTGATGCAAAGTATACATGTATTAAAGAGATAGTTAACCCAAAAATGAACATTCTGTCATTTAGTCACTCTCAAGTCATTCCAAACATGTATTACTGATAGAAGATAGATTGATAGTGTGATGTTTAGTGTTGATTTGGTCTCCATCCACTCATTGTATGGACAATTTTTTTTTTTAAATTCTTCATAATATTTTTGTTTTCTTATGTCGTTCCAAACCTGTATGACCTTGAGCGTCATGAGGGCATTTAATTTAGGTATGAACTGTCCCTTTACCAGTGTGACATTATCAGAGGAAAACAGAGCAGATGTTCAACAACATTTAACACAGGGACTTCTATGATCAGTTACTGGATTTCCCTGGAATCATTCGAAAGGCAATCTTTTTCCCATCAGAATTATTCCTGTGTGTGAGGCGAAGAGAATGCTTGGGAGAGAGGAGTGGAATCCCTGCCATCGGCTCTCCATGGTAACCAGATGGTGTTCTTCCACCACAGTCATGCTGTGGTCCTGATTGTGTGCAACATGACGCACAGACTTGGCTGTAGTCTTGTTTATTTCGTTGTGTGTTTTGTGGCGGTGTCTGTGCACTCTAAGATGCAACCCCACAAATGCTGAACCCAAGCCTGCTCCGGGTCTGGCTCCTGACCGCCGCACGGTCACACGGGTATGGAGCTCTCCGACTCACCCAGACATGAGAACATGTTCATGGGCGAGGATGAGCCATGTCTATTTGGAGCTCTGCTCCAGATTTTTATGTGTGGCTGAAATTGGTTTCACATGAGTTGGGGGCAGCCTGCATCAGCAGATTTTCTGATCAAATTAAACAGAGAAAGAGAAGGGGAAAGGCCGCGGTTGTACTGATCTTTAATTGAATAAACAGGACTTGAGGAAGGGAGGCGAGAGAGTCATCAGTACCCCTTCTCACTGTCCTCTTGGTCAAAGATAGTTTAACACCCAGCGGCCGATCAGGCCTTCAATACTCCATAACCGGCTTCAGCTAGACTTTAAAAAGTTGTGGTTAAGAAAGAGCCATCAGAAGTATGCACGATAAGTGTCATCTTTCATCAGAGAAGAGAAATTCAGGAATTCAATTTTTAGACCCAGTTTTGGCTGTTCAGTATCATTCACTGGTGCACATGCTGGAGAACACAGAATCAAACCGTTTTGATTTTCTCATCATTTATCCAAAACCAGGCGTTTTTTTGTGACACCTCACTGGATTCGGATCTGCTAATCACACTGGAGGTCTCGTGCTTGTGCCCGGGACCCCCTCAATCTGTAGATGAAAGTTTATTAAGATTTATAAAAATGATTCCCATATGTGACTGATGCTGGAATCTGGTTTTGATCTTACAATTGCTCCTTTAGTGATATGATCAGTTGGGTGAATTATGCCACTTCATCAAATTCAGAGCACACCCGAAATGAGCCGTACGCCAGTTAAAAGAGATGAAAAAAGCACAAGAGAAATGAAGAACGATGGAAATGAGAAAAAAGAAGCGGGAGGGATTATTCTCATCATTCCGAAGCAGGATAAGAGAAGCATCGCAGTTTCTTCTGGGTTATTATTGATCAAAATAATTACTTCCAGTGTTCCGAAGAAATGGAATGAGAGTCATCAATGCTATGGTCAAAAAAATAGACACATTCCATGAGTCAGTGTCACTGCAAATATTTGTCAATCTAACATGTTTGGTTCAAAACAGAGTATGTTATTGTATTAGCAGTTCTCTTGCGAAAGATGCACAGAAAGACTCCAGTTATAATCAAGGAACACCAATCATACCAAAAGTATCCAACAATTGACCACTGGTATGTAAATAACTAGCGTTTCTCATGCTTGGGCAGAATTATGAGTGCTGTGAGTGTCTTGCGTTTAATTTTTATCCCATGGCAGCCACTTCATCATCATGGGTTAGATGACTTTTACCAGTATGTGAAAGCAGAAGAATGCCAAGCCAAATATTTAGCATGCCTTTTTATATTTGTGTTATATTCATTTATATTTATATTCATTTTCATTATTTATATCTTGCATTTTAAGAGTGCATGCTACAATTTCCATTCTACTGCTCTCTGAAAGAAATCATAATAATTAAAAAAGTTTATATTGAAGTCAGTATGAGTGCATGACACCCCAAAAGGCATTCTGAGCCTGTAGCAGAGGGAATCTCCAAACATTTCTCACAGATAATGCTGTGCAAATGGCTTGCAGACAGCAATTTTGGTAGCAATTTCTTCTGAATAAATTACACAAATGTCCAGCAATTGTCTTTTTTTCTTCTCTTCCCTCATTCCTTTGGGAAAAGCCAGATGTGGGAGTGTTGGGTGCTGTGGTTGGTTCTATTATGTTTGAGCATCTGATAATAAAACAACAGTTTTGCTTCTGTAGACATTTATTGTGTTGATTTGGTAGCTATTCATATTGTAAAAAGATCTCTTGCTTTGTGTCCAGCTTATGTTGACTATAGGATCATAATTCATTATGATCTGCATTGAATTATCTTTAAGATATAACCAATCAGAACCAGTCCAGTCTGCTATGTGTGTAGTTGTGAAATGAAGAGTCAATGATGCCTTTTATGGTAGTCATATGACAAGGCTTGGCTAACCACTGGAGCACCAGGATTTGAATTTTCTTTAAATACAGATTCAATCCCAAGGACAGCTAATTGGTTTTAATTTGAAAAGTACATTATAGAAATTGTGAAAGAAATCCATCTGTTGTCTTTCCGGTAATATTATACTGTATTTTCATCTTTTCAAATGAACACTGATCTAAATCTGACTTGATTCCTCCAGATCTATCCATACCAATAATGGCTTTATATTTATACTTATTGTTTGTATTTATGAGCAATGATTTCAAATGCCTAGATAGCTGCCATTGTCACACTCCTGTTATTGAGGTTCTGGAGGAAGGAACTATTGTTATTTTTTTCTCCATTTAACCTGCAATGAGAAGAATAATGATCCATTTGACTTACAACATGTTGACAATGGCACTTTCAGTCTTACTATTAAACTATTCGGAGCATTTTATGTGAGCATATAAGACAAAATCTGTTGGTATATATTTTTGTCTATATTGCTTTTGTCACAGGAGTTGTTTAGCTGAAGGATGCAGGGCTGGAGCTTCTAATAAAGTTTTTAGCTCTTTATTCTTGAGTAATATACTTGTCACTGTGCTCATGTGAGCCTGTTACTCTCTGAAGTTTATTAGTGTTCTGCAAAAGTTTTGCCAATTCCCTCCGTTTGAGAAAGAAAAACAAGCCCATAATGTTCAAATGAGCCCAAATTTGGTTCAGATTGTGTGGAATTAGGTGTGTAAAAGGGAAATGCTATGAAGACACTGACTGTTTTTTAGTCTAAAAGATGGAATGCCAGTTTATTGGAAAATAGGTCTATTGGAATCAAGAACCTAAATGTTTAAGTAAACTTCATTTGGTCTCATGAAGTAGGCTAGTTCAAATGGGTGTGTGTGGCCTAATGCACGCCTAGCAGTTTAACTGCCTCCTGACTGTGAATTAGATTTCTTTTCTAGTTGAAGTAAAAATTGAGATAAATGTTGGTTCATTTACTATTATGTGCTGTTATTTTTTACACTTGGTGAAAAACCGAAAAAAAAAAAAATCATTAAGTGCCTCATGTTGAACAACATGAAATTTGGTGTAAATAAGGTTCATGTGCCATTTTCTGGAAATGATAGGCCCCATATCTATATGTCACATACTGACATGGTCAAAAGTTTATAATTATTATTATAATTTAATAAAAATCCAAGTCCCCCATAAAAAAAAAAAAAATAAATAAAAAAAAAGACAAAATCTATATTTTATAGCTGCTTGTCATATTTGATAATAGAGTTGTTATACAATATATTGGTATATTGAACACAAAAATGATACCATTTTCAGGCTGCTCTGATGTGTCTTCACATCTGCTCCATAACGCAATATAAAACCTCATTGGAGAGGAGGAACTCTGGCACAAAATTATATTACCCTGCTATTTCCATGACCACCAATCGGACTTTCTTTTTCAGTCAGAATCAATTTGTCTTTGGGTCATGAGCGTCATTATAGAATTGCCTTTCAAGAATTCTGGTTCAACCGTAACCGACTGTGACTATGTTAAGAATTCAACTTTTTTTTTTACATTTTTCATTTACCCCATTAATTGCTAATATACCATATAATTTGAGTGGTATCATGCAAAAACCTTGTCCATTGAGCTGCCAATAATGATGGGTGTGTATAACATTGTGCAAGTGCTTTTATTGTGTGCTAACCTCAGGGAGATTATGTATTTGATTGATGGATTTCACATAGTAGAACTGGCACTGCTTTTGAGACCACATATTCAGGGCATTTCTGTCACAATTAGGGACTTATCCTCAAACTTTCGTACATGAGTTTATAGAACCTGATTTCATCTGACCTTTTTTTCTTGAATGACTCCCTCATAGATTTGATGTTAAAAATCTAGCTGTGGGTGGAGAATCATAGACTTGGCTAAGCTTTAGTGTCTTTTTATTTGTATCCCAAGACTATATTACATCCGTGGCACTCTCACTGCAGTCTTGCCCATTGAACATTTATAAATCCTTAAGAAACCTGGGCTTTTGGAAGAGTTCAACTAAACAAACATTGGCTTTGATTTGCTGTGTTTATAGTTGCAGGAGGACACGCAGTATAATATGCATTGAGATTTGTTTGAAATCCCAATTACACAATGTCAGTGAAAGAAGGTAAAAATGTGATGGCCATTTCATTTTGAATCACATTATCAGTACAAGATCATTTTCTCTTTTTAGTCTTTCAAATGGGAAGTTTCATGAATTTGGCGAATGCATGGTAATGTTGTGAAGTGAAGAATAAATAATTTGTTTCTGCCAGTGTCAAACATGATTCTATTGCAAGAAAAACAGGGTCTCTCCAGGCCTGACTGAGGCAGCTTTCCTTTTCCGTGCATTTGGAAGGGATGAAAGCTCAGTGTGATCTCAAAGGTCATCTGGTGACCCTGTCTCTGTTTTCTCAAGCGCAGGCCTGATCCTCTTGGAAGTTGGTGAGCAGATCGGCTGCTGTTGTCTTAGTGAGGTGGGCCACACTCTCACAGTGAGGTGCCCGCTGTCATCACTGTGACCTCTGAACTCACTGATGGGCAGACCCAGGACTCCTGAGGCTGAAGGCAGTATTGCAGATGACCAATGACTGATATTCATATAGGGGTCAAAGATCACGATCTGTGCACATATTTGTATTTATTTACTTTTATTTTAGCTCTCTGTAACTTCTATTAGGGTGGAACAACATTTTCTCACTATCTCCAATTTTTTCTCACAAACTTTTTTTTTCTTTTTTTCTCACAACCTTTGATGGTGGCCTTTTGATGGTGTTTAAATCTACACTGGTGTTCAAAGGTTTTGGGGCGGTAAGATTTTTTAAATGTTTTTGATAAGCAGAAAATAAGCCTCTTTTGCAAGGCTGCATTTCACAAATACAATATAGGCTACTGTTGTGAAATATTATTACAATTTCAAATATAATTTTTTAGCAGTCATTACTCCAGTCTTTAATGTCACATAATTCTTCAGAAATCATTCTAATATTCTGATTTGGTGTTCAAAAGAACAGCATTTTGTAACATTATAAATGTCTTTACTGTCACTTTTGATTGAATTAATGTTTTGTTTTTTTAGGCTAAATGAAAGCATTATTCTTTCAAAAAAAAAAATATTACATCAAATTTTTTAATGGTGCTGTATTTTAGCTAAAATAGTCAAATTTCCTCATATTTGAAGTATTTTCGTGTCTGGTTTCTGCTGAAATGAAAATCTGAGACTTTCGCTTAAAGTAAACCTGTAATCTCTCTTTGTAATGACTGAATCAGATGAAAAGGTAAAAGTAGCAAGGAATCTGTGCTGCATGTGTGTTTATGCAGGATTTTACTTCATTCACCCCCTGTAGAATTCTGGTCAAACTTTTAAGTCAGTCACAGAGCTTTAAGCCAATGCCTAGATGGATAACTTCCAAACAGACCTATCTGAGACCGGTCACTCACCTGCCGTTTGGCAGTTAGACATAAACCAGATTACACTTTCTCTTCTTTTCTGTGCCCTCCTCATGCCTCTACTGCCACCGGGGCTGCGAGTGGAAATGTTATCATTGGGGTTTGTGTCTCCCCTTTGTCCTTGCCTTCCCCTCGGGCACTTGACCATAATTTAATTAAACATTCGTTTAAGAGGATCACGCAGGAAGAGACAGGCTGGTCACAGACAGGTCAGGGCAAAAGAATGTAGCCAAACTGAACTGCCTCTGTGTAGAGGAATTCAGCTTTTTTTTTTTTGCAATTGCACAATATTTTATATATAAATGCATGTTACTTGAATACATGCTTTTGTCTGGTAAATGATAATAGCCCGCCTTGTAAGAAGATAATTTTTTTCATATACATTTTATATTACATTAATGTATTTGACAGATGAGCATTATTTCAATGTCTTCAACCCACACACATTTATCCTGTATATTGTGGTCACTCACTCTTCATGTATTTTACAGTATAGTTTGTATCTATGATATGGTAACGATAATCACTGACCATTTCATACCAAAATGTACAAGTTACTGGGGGCAGAAAATGATAGTATCCAGAATATTATAAATATGGTCTTTGTCATTAATTTCAAGAAAAAAAGAATTCCTAATATGCTTCATTGTAGTAGGTTCAGGCTGTTAAGAAATCACTTGATAATCTGATTCAATTTTGGTGATGATAGGACAACATTAAGAACCAGTGTCAATTACAGTCGTCCAAAAAAAAGAAATGTTACTCTGCAATGTAATTTTGTTGTATTAATGTCAATTTTTACTTTTATTCTTTAATTGTATTTTTTAATTTTATTAAGATAGAAATAGAATTACTGCATGCATTGTTTTCAGTTTTGTATCACAGTATCCATCCTTCATTTCAAAGCAAGAGCAAAGTTATGTCCAGTGAAATAGATGCAGGGTCTGAAAGGGTTAAAGCAACATAAGTCAGTAAAGTGTCCTTTTTTTAAAAAAAAAAAAAAAAGATTTTTCTGGCTGTATTCTTGTGGGAGAGAGTAAAAACCATCTATAGTTTATTGAATCTGACTTTAGGCTGTCTTTAAAATCTTGTCTTTCTACACTGAGTCTTTTACGAAAATCTGAGTTCTGCCATGGAATTCTGGCTATGATAGTTAATTTCCAGTCATTTCCAGACTATAGTCTCAAGCAGGTTTCCAATGACCTCATTAATTTTTTGAAAACAGCAATTTTCTAAGGGACCTTATTTTTTCCCTCTCGTTTTAAGATTGCCCTGTTGTCTTGATTAATTAGTATCCTCATTACAATAGCCTGTCTTCCATTATTGTATATTAGTCTACTCTCAATAATACGTTGATCTTGGTAAAAATATATAATATAGTCTGGTTGCAAAAGAAAAGATTGTTTTAAATTCCTTTGTTTTTATCCAATGGCATCATGTTCACAAGAACCAATATCTAAAGCTGATGTTTCTTTCTTTCTTTCTTTCTTTCTTGATCCTGGTGAATGTTCATTTTGTGTAGTGGTGAGGAGAGAGACGCCTGTCTGTCTTGCATCTGCAGTAACACTGAAGGTTTGCGGACTCTTTTGGTCCTGCTGTGGGATAATTACCATGACCAAAAGAACATTTATTTTGAAAAAGAGAAACAGTTGTTAAAAGCTCTCAGTGACAATCTCAATTTACATGGCTTTCCACATGAAATATTTCAAAAATGATGCCAAAGAAAAAAGCTTACAGTATTTGGTGAGGAGTTGGAGATGGAGATTTGGCCAAGTGGCATCAGACTGGGGTGTTTCAATGTGCTTTAACAAGCGTTGGACCACATCACTCACTTTGCCGGGTTAATTTCAGCGGACCAAGTGCAGTGATATTATTGGGTCTAGACTGAGGGAAAGACCAAAAAAAAAAAAGGTTTTCTCAGAGTGTGGACACAGTGAAATGTCGCTACTCCAAATTTAGGAGCTTCTGTAGGAAGCCCAACAAGCTGCAAATTTTATGGATATCTTTGCCTGTGTTTTAATGATAGAGTGGGTGTTTCTGACATAAAACACTGCTATTAAACTCTTCACGATGGTAGAAGCTGTTGGCCATGGTTAGCTGCTGTTTTTATTCTTACAAGCAGTTAAAGTACACTTTTCTAAGCAAACGTTTTGTTGTTTGTTGGGGTTTCTGGCTGGAGTGAATTTAGTGTGTGACATCAATGTGTTCTGGTGACTCAGAATGGACCACAAGTCTCTCTTGTCAGCCACTGCAAATGGTGCTGACATCATTTTGCCATCATGTCATCACGGATTCTTGAAACTAAGCAAAGCGCTGTCTGGATACCCTTTGGGTCTGTATCTACAAGTTCCTCAGCAATTTAACAACATATAGATAGCACATTAAGTATATAGAGTATCTGGATACAACTCACTTAAAAACTTATAACTTTGTTTTCAAAAAATGTTTGATGAATCACAAAACATTTTTTGGTAGTCAAACTTTAGTGGAACTTAAGTTATTGCATTGTATCGAATTTCATACATTTTTATATGCGTTACAAGTTTCTAATCTTTTTTTCGGGATACTGTATAACATAACCAACCAAAATAAAAACCTAGGGTAGAATAAACTGAATCTTATCTCCATAATGCCTTCAGGTCCATTTCAAACACCTGTTGGTTTTCTAATAATGATATATCACTTAAAATTATATGAATAATTGTTTACCCAAAAATGAAAATTCTGTCATCATTTACTCACCCTCATGTCATTCCAAACCCATAAGACTTTCGTTCATCTTTGGAACACAAATGAAGATCTTTTTGATGAAATCTGAGAGATAGATTTCTGTCCCCCCAACAACAGTCTACACCAATCTGATGCTTCAAAAAGATCATAAAGAGATCGTAAACTAATCCATTTGAATTGAGCGATTTAGTCAAAATTACTAACATTTTAAATTTAAAAAAATAATATTTATTGGTATTTTGTGCAGATATATGATATACATAATGAAAATGAAGCTCTTTTCCAGTTGATGAACAACAAAAACATTGGCAGCCAATCAGAATCCATCTTGCTTTAAAGAGCTTAAGCGGCAGACAGTGCACACTTAGATTAAACAGAACGATTATTTTCCACTGGTGTGGACGCTAGTTATCGTTATAGTTATCGTTTTTTGGTATGAACGGGCCTTAACAGTAGTTTGAGTACAATTAAGTTTTTCTTTTGTACTGCAACTATACTACAGGTGAACTTATAGGTATATGATCGTTTAATAGTTAAATGATTGTAGTTTTTAGTTTATGAAAGTACACTTCGAAGTACTCTTAGTAAACTACTAGTTTAAGTTTTCTTAAGTGAACCTGGCATCATACTTAGTTTACTATTTATATATTAATTTTGCATTTTAAGTATACTATATGTTCCTATTTAGGTATTCATTTTTATATACCTGTACTTAAAACTGTACTTTAAGTAGATTTAACCAGTGAACTACACAAAAATTCAGATACTCAGAATTAGGAACATATCTGCTTTCTTTCTAAATCAATATTTTCAAATAATGTAAGTTTAAAATATAGTATGTAAAACTATGTGAAAAAATTATTTAATAGGCTACTCCATCAAAAGCACAACTACAAGCCAAGTATGCTTAGAATACTTAATTATAATTTTAAGTATATCTCGATCAAAAGTTTGAGTACAACTTTTTGTACTTTATTTATAGGCCAAATATACTTAAATTCTGCCAATATAAGTCAAGTATACTTGAGTGCAATATTAAGAATATTTCTGAGAAGTACATATTATAAAGTAGACTGAATGTATTTTTAGTTTAAAAGAAAACTTTTTTTGAAAGGGTTCTTGGTGCAAACGGACCTTAGTACTAATAATTATTAGTGTTGTTATTATAAAACTTCATTAATAAATTGAATTGTTTAATTTTACAGCTTTTTACATTTTGAATCTCATAGCAATGTTAATTAGTTTTTGGCTTAGACAGACATAAGGCAAGAACAAAAGCATTAATAATATACAATAGATGTGGGATGGATCAAATTATTTGTATTTTTTGTTTGTGTCCTTAAAAAAAATCTTCTCCTGTTTGATTCTGTTTAGCAGATGCTGCATCTGTCAATATATTAGAAAATACAGTCTTATAAACAATGATTCCAGGAAATTCAGTCTCTGCTCTGAATTTTAGACTGTGTGACATAGATCACCTGCACCTGAGTCAAGTTAACCTAGAATGTTTTGAAATGCTGTTGTTCGGAAGCTCGCCTGGACCACGTTGTGCAGCTCATGTTATTGTGGGCTCGGTTGCCAAAGTTTTACCGGAGCTGTCGGGCTTGCAATAGCGCCAGCTCCCATGGCAGAGGTCATCCAAAGCAGGAAACAAAGGGAGTCTGTCTGCCACTAACATAGAATGTCCTGGAATGGACAGAAAGAAGCTCTTTCAAATAGGGTCCTAATCAGAGTCATGTTCCTTATTTAATTTAGGAGGACACTTGCATGGAAGAACTCGTCCTTTCTTCACAGCTCCATTCATTCACAGAGGATGGCAATAATGAACACGTGGGGTTTTACTACACCCATCTACCATAAAGCTATATTCATCCCCAAAGGTACATATTTTTCACATGCGCATACATATTTATTTTAATTTTTTCTCATTCATTTCAGCCTTTGCTTTATTTTATTCTTAATGTTTCGAGTTCAGTGTAAGAGCGAGTGTCAGGTGAGAGCTGCTTAAAATAAATGGATTTTAATCCTCATTTTTGTTTTCTAAAATAGCATCCTGTATTTTAAAACAGCAGAACCTGAATCTTAGTGATAGTTCACTCAAAAATTAAAATGTTGTCATTCTTTACTCACTCTCATACTCGTAAAAATAAGAAAGTCCCACAGGTTTGCATTGACGTGAGGGTGAGTACTGTTAAAAAATAAAGGTTAATTATTGTCTTTAATGGTTCTGAAGAACCTTTAACATCCATGGAACCTTTCCATTCCACAAAAGGTTATTTATACGGTTTATGACGTTTTTTTTAGATTATTAAAATGTTCTCCACACTAAGAAAAAAAAAATGGTTCTGCACCCTTAAAAATAAAGGTTCCAAAAGGGGGGGTTTCACAGCGATGCCATATAAGAAACAGTTTTTGGTTCCCCAAATGAACCTTCCAGTGAACAGTTCTTAAACTAGCAGCCCAGTGTGAAGAACATAAAGAACCTTTTGTGGAATGGAAATTGATGCTAAAGGTTATTCGTGGAACCATCAATGCCAATAAAGAACCTTTAAAGACTGAAAAGAGTTCCGAAACCCCCTTTGTAAATAAGGACAGAATTAGTATTTTTGTTTGAACTATTAATTATAATATGCAACAAACATAATTTGTCCTTTCACAATGTGAACAGTTGGAGTACATGATTTTTTTTTTTCTTCTCTTTTTATGATATGATAAAAATAGCCTTTCGCTGGTGCATCCTGCTGAAATGATGCAGGTAGTCAAGAGAGCGATTGCTCTCAACAAAGCTCACTTCATCTTGCTTAGGTGCAAGTGATTACAATTATAGCTACAAGTGTTGTTTACTGGCTGAGGTCGAAGGGTCATGTGTGACCATGTCTGATTCTCAAAGTAGCAAAGAGCACTAGAACGGGACCCTTTCTGGAGAAACCGCATATATTGAGTTCTTCAATTAACAGTAATATGGCAATTTGACATTAGATTTTTTTTTATTTTTATAAAAGAAACATAGATACGGATATTTAAGGAAGGAAGGTGGATGTAAAATATAAGGTGAAAGGTGGAAGGAAGGACATCCAAAGATGGATGTTCCACTGTAATTGCTTCAGAGCAACATCTAGTGTATCAGACCACATCCTTCAGAAAAAAAAAAGTTTCAGAGACTTAGATTCAGTTGACCTTTCACCCCTGCTTCCCAAAAGAACTCCAAAACCCACTTCCTCCACAAAGTATTTTGAAATATAACCAACATTCCCAAAGCGCTAGAACAATCTCAACCAATTAATCAGATTAATATGTGACCTCAGAGCACAAGAGGCAAGAAAAATCAATTTGTTTTAGCATGCAGAGAGTTCCGCCAGTGAGGCGGGAGAGGTGGGATAGCCTGAGAGAAGAGAGGAGGCCGGGGTAAGGGTCTGCCGTGCCTGAAGGCTACAGGCCTTCCTGTCAACAACGGAATATGATGTGGCATTCGCAGAGGACCCGGGGCATTACAGCGGTAGAGTTTAAAGAACTCCTTCCAGCTTATCCTGTCCACTTAGTGGCCAATATAACAACTTCTCTATGGAGCTATTGTTTGGTGATGTGACACGTATGCAATGCGTTGATAATCTTTGGGACATTTTAAAGATGATTTTTACTTTTAGAAATGTTCAAGCTTTGTTTTATGCAGAGTTTTCTTGCAATTGTACATTATTGAGAGTAAAGTCTGGAGCAGACATTTTAGGATACGTTAACACGACAACGTTATCAAACGATCCCTGTTCACACGGATCTGTGAAAACAACTAAAAACGCTCCATTATGCTGCCAGGACAGCAGTTGGCGATGTCACTTTGTAAAGAAAGACAATGTGCTTGTGCACAAATGCATTCAAACGCGCATGGCATATATACTAAACACGTAATAAACAGGTGGCCGTCACCGTTTTCACAGATATGCGTTTTTGTACTTTACACGGAAACAATAATAATATCACAATGTAACTTTATGTCTCCCAGTGTGACCCCATATCTCACAATCTAGAAACATAGTTACTTATAATTGTGAATTGCTGCTTTTTTTCTTTTTTTCTTTTTTATTGCTTTTGCCACTTTATATATCTCAACAGCTTTATATCTAGAAATTGCAAATTTGTTTCTTGTAATATTTCATAATGTAACTATTTCTATAGTCACAATTACTTTTTTTGTCTTAAAGATAAAGTTTTTTATTTACTCTGACCCAGAAACAAAGGTTCCATAATTTCTCTCTGGCTCAGGAAAGGAAAATTAAACAAAACAGAATGTGGTGCCTAAGCATACCACTTTGCCCTCTTCTTTTCCTCACCAGCTGTTGTAACAAGCCCCACTTCCTGCTTGGGAATCAGTGGCAGTGATTTGAAATAAAATTTTACTGCCAGTCAGAAAAACCAAGCCTTTGCCGTATGCATACAGACACAACAGGCTTTACTTTTCGTGCTGCCTATTACTGTAATGAGCTATACATCTAGAAACACATGTTTTCACTGTACAACTTTATGATTTAGTAAAATAGTGACCAGTAGTTTCGAACTTTATATTGCCATAATGACTGCTTTTTCCCAGAATTTTTTTATTATTATTAGTGGATTGGTCGTTTTTTACACATTGATAAATTCAGGGGCTCCTGTTTGGATCTTCTCAAGATAGGATATTAATTCACCAATTAAAGGCATGTAGGCCTATACGTTCGTAAGCTGGATGAAAGTTTGGTCAAATGTTAATTTAATACTTTGCATGAGTTAATTGGACTTTGAAGTATGAAACCCGATTACAGAAATCGCGCTCAGATGAGAGATGTGGGCCATCTGTGTGTGTACAGCAGCAGAACTATAAGTGGGAGTCATTAGTAGATTAGGCCTGTACAGGGGGTGCAGGGGCTTTGCTCGAGTGTAGCTGGTCATCCTGGCCACGTGCCCATTAAGACTTGTGACTTGTGCTCAAAGGTAACGATTGTGACTGGGAGACAAAGGCTCCACTCAGCACTCTTACTTTTATTTTCTCCCTTACATCCATGCACTCTGCCCTTCACTTGCTAATTCAATAACCGCTAATCACACAATTAAAATCACATGCACCCAGCAAGTCAATAAGGCCCTCTCGATGGGCCAGAAACCCGCAGACTGAAAACTATGTTGTTTCTTTCTGCCGGTGGAATGTTAAGGGAACGGCTTCAAGTCATTGTTCTATCTATAGCACCGGTCAAAAACATCCTAATCGGTGCAAAACTATTAAACTTAAAGACATAGTTGCAATGTTCATTAAGCTACCAGAATGTCACACAAGATAACCTTTAGTTTTCAAATGCTTCTCAATGGCATTTCTGCAGTTATTCATTTATTTTTAATTCCCTGTCTCTTATAATTTAGGTGCTATGCTACTAGCAGTAAATGTACATTATTGTTCAAAAGTTTTTTTTTTAATATTTTTGAAAGACGTCTTTTATGTTTGCCAAGGCTGCATATATATTTAATCAAAACTTCAATAAAAGCACTAATATTGTGGCATATTACAATTTAAAATCAGTGTTTCTATTTTAATATATTATAAAATGTAATTTATTACTGTGATTGCAAAGCTGAATTTTCAGCATCCATTACTACAGTCTTCAAATTTCACATGAACCTTCGAAATCATTGATCCATAGATCGATCCATTGATTTGCTGCTCAAGAAACATGTTATTAAACACTGCTTAATATTTTTATGGAAGCTGTATGTGCCATTTTTTTCAGGATTCTTTGATGAATATAAAGTTCAAAAGAACAGCATGAAATATAAATCTTTTGTAACATTCTAAATGTCTTTACTGACACTCTTTATCAATATAATGTGTCCTTGCTTAATAAAAGTATTAATATCTTTTTAAATCTTATACTGACCCCAAATGGTAGTGAATGTGTGCATACAGTATATAGACTGTAGGGCAGGCTAGTGCTATTCACACATTTTTCAAACGCAAAAGTATGACTAAAGGTGATGATACACAGGGCAACTTTTTGAGCAATGTTGTTGGGCAATGTTGCCGTCAACGGGCAACCAAATGAGACTCAGGGCCCACGACCGATCTAAATTATCCAGATAGAAACTTATTGCCCATTTTCAATGGGAAAGTGCCCAAGCAACAATCGCTCGGCAAGATTGCCCAGCAACATTGCTCAAAAAGTTGCCCTGTGTATCATCACCTTAAGACTCGCTAAAGGCTAGGACATAAAGCTCACGAAAAGCCATAAACTCCTTAAAAACTGCAGTTCTAGTGAGAGATTGCTGAGAGAAAAAGAGAGGAGGAAAAGGAAATGGGGCCTGGCATGTTGACTCAGGAGAAAATCCCCCAGGACCCCTCAATGGACAGCTATTGAAGTTTAATTGCTTGCCTTGTCTTGTCTTTTTGGAAGTTATCATGTGTTCACGTGAAGTAAATAGCAGTTGCTATGGTAGCAGGCAAAAAAAGCTGAGCACAAGGTTATAGACACCTGTCTGTAATGAACATTCAGCCCAATCATTTACTTTAACTTCAACAATTACCAGGCAAAGTCCTGATGTTTTTCAGGGAACATTGCAGATGACAACAGCGCTGAAAATTTCCACAGTCAGCCCCATTTCCCATTCCCTCAGAGTGTCTGAGCTTTGTAGCATTACCATTTGCATAATTCACTTTGATGGCAATATATTAGCTCTCCATCTTTGCTCTCTTTTGTATCTGAAGATTACAAAGGGACTATTTCCAGCGCCACGCAGACTACCAGGAGGAGACTATCAAAGGAAGGCAGCAGGCTTTCAAGTTAGGACACTTCGATTGTGTTACAGATTGGTTCCAGGTGAGGCAGCTTTGGGAGGCTCAGCCAGAGGAAAATTGCCCTCCACGAAGTACCGGGTGAGAGGCAGAGGGGCTTCACGGTTGGGATGGCATTCCAGAATTCCAAAACTACTCACGTTTGGAGGGATTTGAAAGGATAAAGGCCGGGCTTCAAAAATCTTGTTGTGGTGATTGCCTACATATTAAAACTGAGGGTAGTTTTAAAAGCATGCTATAGCCTTTGATTGTCCCTGTGATACTGCTGAACAGATATTTTCCAGATCTGCTCCTCATTTTTGTTGCATGCTTTTTTCATGTGGTTCTCAATAGTGACAATTGTCAGTATAATCCTACAATCTGATGAAAAACATCAGATTTTCTGTTACTGAGATAAAATGAGCTTCATAATAAATCATTTTACTTCATATGCTCAGTCGTCAGAATGCATAGAGTTAATTTACTAGAAGAAAGGTGTGAATCATGGGTGCGAAATAGGTGATTTTTTTATTTATTTTTATATATTTTTTTACATTTTTCAACATTTCGATAAGTGAGATTAGAAAGTTAGTCAAGGTCAGAATTTTCTCTTGACTGCAACAGTATACTTCCAAAGACATTTTTATTAGGATTGTATTCAGAAAAAATAAATCATTGACAAAACATAAATAATTTAATTATTTATCACTTTGTTTTAGATACCACAAAAAATATATCATAGAAGACTAAATTGTTTTGTCTTTAAGGCGGTCTGCTTTTTAGTAAAAAAAACACCTTTGTATGGCACAAGATAACCTTTGTTTAAAGATTTGTAAGATTGCATCTTGAAAATTTGTCAGATAAATTCCAGTAACACTTTACAATAAGGTTTCATTTGTTAACATTAGTTAACTGTATAATTTAACATGAACAATAAAAAATACTCTGTTAATTTCAACATTTACTAATACGTTATTATTTGTTACTATTATTTGATAAAACTCAGCAAACATTAACTTAAAATGAACAGTTTTATTAACTAACGGTAATACATATTGAGATAATTTGTTTGTAATTGTAAGTTAATGCATTGACTGTTAACTAATGGAACCTTGTTGTAAAGTGTTACTCAAATTCCCCTAAAATTCATTGTATAATTTGCTCAGTGATAATATGTCTAACATTTATGTAAACTGAATTTTACAGAACAATAATTATGTAATATTTCATTTACATTGAAGCAATAATACTTGCCTGGAGGCAGGATGTTCTTGATCATAGCTTTCAAACCCTAGTCATGGCTTTAGTGAAATATGATCGACGGACATCACTTAACATTATTGCTTCTACTGTAATACACTAGCAGCGGTCATCTTCTTTCAATAGGCTGGAGCCTCTCTTGCCAGATTTCAGAGCCAAATTCTTCTGTGCAGTTAAACGCGTCATAAACAAATTCTCACTCCAACTGTGTGGATTTCTGAATGTGTAGAGATGGGCTCCTGTGGCCACCGCCGCCGCCGCTCATCGTTCATCATGTCAGGCTGATCTAAAGCAGACCGCCGGTGGGAGACATGATCCAACCAGCACTGTGCCAAACATAATGAGCCTGCCAAGATCTTTCCCTTCACTCACCTGGTCTTCTAGCTCACTATATGTAAAAGGTACAGTATTATCAAAACAAAGTTAATTAGTCTGAAAATTAAACAAATCTTTGACACAGGTTCTTTTTACAGACTCCGAGCTAAGAAAAGTACTTTTTGTTGTTGTGGTTCACGTTAACTAATCTATTATATACTCTCCTCAACTGTCCTCAAAAATGATTATACTCATTATCAAGTTAAAGTGGACAACTGAGGTTAAATTAGCGCAAACGCGGGCCAGGAAAGATCCGGCCTTTAGGAGTTATTAACGTGGGAAAAAATGAAATCTTGTAATGGTTGGCTGATTCTCCACTGATTGAGTTTACACTAAGAGGAAAGATTGTTTCCACCTTCAGCAAGGGATGAGGCACAGTGAAGTGGATCCGGACGGACCTTAGCACGCCGTCACGATCCCTCCGCCCTCTGCAGAGGCCACACAGAACAAATAAACTGTTATTCCACTGTTGTTTGAAAGGCTTGAGGAGGGATTGGTCCTGTAATGAAAAGAAAATAGAGATGATGTTCCCATGACGGACATGATATAGCGAATGGTGCCGGGCCGCACTGCAGTGTTCAGTTCACACCTCTAATTCTCGGAGCCCCTGACAACACTCGTCCAAACTCCCTCACCCCCTCAGCTGAAAACCTCATTGCCTGACTCACTTTCCCAACAACATGATCCGGCCCAGAGGCCCATGCCATCACTTCCTGTGCCTGATTTGTTTGGGAACTTTAATCCATGCCCCTGCCCAGCAATGCTTTGTTTGTCTTGCAGAACAACCAGCAAGCATGAGCCGGAAACCCAGAGGCCTCTAAAACTCTCAAGCAAGATAGCTGGCGATCGTACTTAATGCTCATGTAGTCTGTCTTCAAATGACCTCTTTTAGATATTTTTTTAAAGAAAAATTATTTCTGCTCTCATCTTTGAAGGCCATTTTCTTAAAACATTTGGGTGTTTCTTCAACATTTATAATAATAATTTTAAAATAATTTAAATTTCAATAATAATAATAATAATAATTTTAATAATAATAATTTCACTTAAAGGGTTAGTTCACCCAAAAATGAAAATTCTGTCAGTAATTACTCACCCTCATGTTGTTCCAACCCTGTAAGATTTTCGTTCATCTTCGGAACACAAATTGAGATATTTTTGATTAAATCTGAGAGCTGTCTGACTCCTCAATAGGCTTATAGCCAATTTCATTCTGCCGGTCCAGAAAACTTAGTAAAAACATTGTTAAAATAGTCCAAGTGGCTCAACCGTAAGTTTATCAAGCGATGAGGATACTTTTTGTGAACAAAACAAAAATAACGACTTTATTCAACTATTCCTTTTCTTCTGTGTGGGCCTCTGACGTGAGTTCACGAGAGCACCACGACAGATGCGCGAGAACTGAGAAGATGACGCTCACGATCATTTGATGGGAAAGTCAGTGTGAAAGGTAAACCATTCATTTTGCGGCATTGGTAAGGCACTTTTCTCGTTGGTTTCTCACAATTCGGACATCCAGGAAATGCACACTTTAGAACCATTTTAAACACTACATCGAGACCCATCTGCGTCATCTTCTCAGTTCTCGCGCATGGACATTGTAGACAAATGTTAAAAATGAGTGAGTGTTAAGAAAATGTTAGTCCATGGGGCCAGAATGCCCAAAAGAAACTACTGTGGGTATGTGGAGTTTATGTGGACACCCAAAAAACACTTTTTAAAGGGACACTTGTATGCCTCCTCTATCACGTTTGTTCACAACAGACCCATCATAAGGTTCTGCAAGGGTGCCTATTTGTGTATTTATGTGTCAGAGGTCACTTAACTTCAGTATGCCCTTAAGCTGATCCACATGTCAGAGGACTAGATGCATTGAGAATCAAAACCAGAGTATGAGAGGAAGTACTCTGTTTATGCTTTTCATAGACCTTCTTTTTCACTTTCAAAGGGCAAAAAAAGCTCTGCTGGCAAGCGGGTCATCTTGTGCATTCTCTACGCTGCACAGATTGCCGCTGGCCTGGCTGAACAGTGCCATATTTAAAACTCTTCTCCGGTTGCCACTCTTCTGGGTCTTAACTCGGGGGACCTCAAAAGATTTATGTTTTATCTTGGTGTTTGAGCTGAAACTGTAGTGATTAGACATTTACATGCAAATCATCCTTGATCCTCATCAGCATGTTGTAATTGGATTTAGTTCTCATTTGTGTACTCTGATGATTATGTCAATGAAATCCATATGCATATAACCAATATTTTCAGAACAATTAGATATAGAATATGCCTCTCACAACCTCAAGCAATAGCTGAGACAAAACAAGAAAGGCCTGATGCCATTATGTATACATATGGTGAGGATGGTTTGCAGAATTTTGATTAATGTGAAGAGCCTGTGAGAGTATGTAATGGTTGCTGGCATTTTGTTTCTCTGAGATAATACACATTTTATTTCCTTTTTCCAACATGATCTGGGAGACTGCACTTATGTTTATTTGCTGATTGTTAGTTTTGTGTTGCCATGACAACAGCATGATACATCCTTATGTCTGTTTGGAGACGTCATGTTATTTCTCTTTTTTTCTTGTGGAATAGCAAAAAATGTCTCACACACTTATTTATAATTTTTGAACATTTTGAATAATATTTTTTATATTTATCATGATGGTCAATAATTTTGAAATACTTGTTATAAATTGTACAGCTGAAGTACGTCACAATACTAAGGATAACCAAGCGATATAGTAAACGTTGTTTCGTTGTTTTCGTATTCTTAAAATTAAAATTTCATCAAAGTAACGTTATCCAGCTGCATATAAAAATTAGGATTTGTCGAAAATGTGAGTGTCTCACAGTTGTGAAAAACATCAGTTAGACGATTTGAAAAGCATAAACAAATCACTGTATGTTTATGAGTTTATAACTCTTAAAATTTCAGATTTTTTTTGCAAAATTGAAATTATTTGTATATGTATATATATATATATGTGTGTGTGTGTGTGTGTGTGTGTGTGTGTTAGTATGTATATATGTATGTATTGTAATAACTGTATAAATCTAAATCTGAGCTACTGGCAGAGAAAAATCTTTCATTTTAATCTGCGAAATATAGAGGGCCTTCTTAAAAATGTATATATCTGCACAAGACTACACAAATTGAGGAAACCGAAGCTGTGGATTTTTGCTGAGAAAGAACTGAGTTTTGAATTGCTCTGAAATTTGCTTGCTATTTTCCTTTACCTGTTGGAAACAGCAGGCCACATAATTAATGCACAGTCACAAGCACAGAAGAGTAACAAGACTCTAACCAAAAACCATAATGACATAATTGAGGAAAAGACCTCTGATGTTAAGCCATACAGTTTTCAAGCATGCATACAAACATGACCTCACAGTACATGCTCCAAACAGTCCTTACGAGACATCAGTGTACAATTCTTTCTCTGGAGAGTAATCAGACCTATATTGTTCTTGCTCTGAAGTAAACCTTGATGCCTGCTGCACTGAGCGGTGTCATGTTCATTTCAACTTTATCAATCTGAAGTAATCTTGACAAGGCATCTCTCAAGATCACCCATGTCGTGTCATACTCAGTGACCCCTGTGGCCTGTGGGGGTGTTCTGCACGTCTGGATCGCTCTGCTCTCTTACCGTGCTGTAACGCAGAGCTCTGTTTGAATCATCATACTCAATCGGCCAGTTGACCCTAGATCGTCTACAGAGCCCTGGCATGTCAAGCCACATCCCCATTAGTAAGCCACAGTCTGCGGCCCTGCTTTGCCTGGACTGGGTGGAGAAGGAGACACGGTTCTTCTCGTCATTTCAACCTTAAACCTGCTGGGAGGATGAAGGGTTTATGTATTGCCAGGAGTTCAGCATCAGGCCCTGTTGATTCAATTAAACTTGCCTCATTACTGAACTTTCTCTGCTAGTGACAGACTCCAGAGGCTCTTTAGTGACAGACACCACTGTGGGTTTGACTTTTTCTTGAAGTCTGAAGAAAACATTCACATTTGCCAGTGTGGACACTCTCTCGCCAAACACAGAAACATTTGGCATCTACATTTGGGGGCCTGTTCTTCAACAGATAGTCAAATAGATATTTACTTATGTGTAAACTAAATATAATGTTTTCGGACATTTAAATGAAACATGCGATTAAATTAACGTATTATAGTTTAAATTTACATTACATTTTTTGACCCACTTAATCAGGACTTAATTGCATCTTTATATGTAAATGTGATCTTAAATGTAATTTCATATAATCACCACTATTGTCTTTGAAATGTCAAAAACATTTGTGGTAAACTAAAATACACTTTGTAATTAGCCTACTATTGAAACTTATAAGTTATGTATTTAAATTAGGGCTGGGCAAGTTAACGCGTTATTATCGCGTTAACGCATTTATTAATTAATGCCGACAATTTTTTTATCGCACGTTAACGCAGTTTTTTTTTATTATTATTATTTTGAAAGTCCGTTGCTCACTGGCTCTGAATACACATAGGCCTACAGTCAAACCATGATCACAGGAGGGGTGGGATGTTGGTCAGCCAGCAAATAACCCACCCAAACAAGCAGTGGAGAGAGGCAGGTTCTCTCTGGTGAACAGTTAAAGGCTTGCGCTCCGCGAGTGAATGACAGGCGCTCTATGGATATTACCTATAAAACCTATAGATAATAACTATTTAGATTCTGGAAACTCACTAACAGCGAGCCGAGGATCAGTCTCTCTTCTAATGATTTGTGCTGCGCGTCCTTTATAAAAAGTTATAGACAATTCAACTTCGGCAACGAGCAGGCGCGGGCGCGTGCGTGAGGCGAGCATGACCGCAACAGTTTCACAGGAACGCACCCGGTTGTCGCTGCACCTTGTGCTCGACCACTTCACCTCACTCTTGGCTGATTTATACTAATGCGTCGGACTTACGCCGAAGACAATACGCTATAGACTACGCGTTGGTTTTCATTTATATCTCTGCGTCGTTGTCCGCGTTGACGCGCAATTACACATGCAGAGGGAGCATGTGAAACCCGGGGAGCGGTTCTAGCAATCACAGCGCTTGCGGTACGCGTAGAATTGACGTTACATTTTTGGAGAGGTGCACGTCAGGGTACGCCGAAGTGTACGCGCGCTACACAGCAACAGCGTAAGTATAAAGTATAAATTGTTTTTTTTACTCTGTTTAATGTAATCTTACGTGGGAAACCATGGCATGACCAAACCTAAGCTACTATAAGTAACGTTGGTCGACTTATATAGTAGTGATCATGACCTCTGACTACTACATAGACTGTTCTCTTACGAGAGGTTCTCTCGTATTGCGTAAGCTAGCTTACGCTGCGGGAAAGATTCATCTTTGCTGAGAGTTTGAAGCCAAAAAATTATTTCATAATTTGTATCCATTGACAACGCAGTTCCTCTGCGGCAGACCTAGAGCAGGCTAGCTAGCAGCTCATTGGTTCGCTCAGAGAGAACTGCTTAAGCCTATGGGAGAGCGGGACTGAACCCGCTGCCAATGGGAAGCGCCCGCGCGTTCATTGCATCATGGCCCGCCAGAATGGGCGTGGCTATGGTGTATATAACAGTCTCTCCCAGGCTTATATGTTGATTCATTTCATCTTCAGCGAGCTACACGCTTCTGCTGTCCTGAGAAAAAGCCGTCGCCGTCGAGAAGGCATCACTCTAGCGAGCTCCCGGACCCTGAAGAAGCCGGCCGTCTTCGCCACCTTCAGCCGCCCTGCAAGCTAGCGCCATCCGACGACTGTATCCTTTTCTCTATATATGAAAGAGCCGAGCGTCTTTGTAAAGATGTCTCGTTTTTCCTGCGGCTCTTGCCGCGCTCCTCTCGAGGACGGAGACCGCCATGTCGTTTGCGCTCTCTGCCTGGGACTCGAGCACGCAGAACTCGCCCTCGCGGATGGAGGATGCGACTTCTGTGAGAGCCTGCCGATGTCGTCCCTGCGGGCACGACTTCTGGCGGCACAATCCGCTCCCGCGCCGCCTCTCTCTTCGCCGCAAAGAAACGCCGCGCCCAGAGGCCGCCGGAGCCCCCTGCGGAACCATGCGGGCCGCCGCCGCCGCTTCCCGCTTCCCGCTCTCCCTCCCCGCCCCAGCCGGACATACAGTTGCCGCCGAGTGGCCGCTCTGTCGCTTCCGATGACGCCGCGGAGAAGAAGGATTCCTGTTCACTGCTCGCGTCAGACAGTGAGGAATGGTCATCTCTCGGATCCACGAGAGAGTCGGCGGGGATCCGCGCCGGAATAGAGGAGGAACTAATGCGCCTCCTCTCACAGGCCGTCGAACGCCTCGGTCTCGAGTGGTCTCCTCCACCCGAGCAGGCCCCGAACCGGATGGACGGGAGCTTTTTTCATCGGCGCTCGACCCCCGCGTGCAACCGGGCCGCCCCATTCCTGCCTGAACTTCACGCAGAGCTGACGAAGTCCTGGAATGCCCCGCTCTCGGCTAGAAACCGCTCCGATATATCCGCCTCGCTGCGCTCGGTGGACGGAGCCGCCGAAAAAGATTACTCAGCCATGCCGCCCGTTGAGGACTTGGTCGCCGCACACCTCTGCCCGCCCTCTGCTAGATGGCGCTCTTCCCCCACGCTTCCTTCGAAAGCTTGCAGAGCGACCTCGATCTTTCATGCTCGCGCTTATGCCGCCGCCGGTCAGGCCGCCGCAGCGCTACATTCTATGTCTGTCCTCCAAGTGTTACAGAGCGATATTCTCCGTGAGTGGGCCGAGAGCGGTAGAAACCCCTCCTCCGCTGTCACGGATCTGAGAAGTGCTACGGACCTCGCCCTTCGCGCCACTAAAGCCGCCGCACAAGCTCTGGGGAGATGCATGGCCAGCCTTTGTGTATCCGAGAGACACTTATGGCTCACGCTCGCCGACATGGGAGATTCTGAGCGCGCCGCGTTTCTTAACGCGCCCCTCTCCCCGACGGGCCTTTTTGGATCTGCTGTCACGGGAATCGTCGACCGCTTCTCCGAGGTCCAGAAAGCCACTCAGGCCATGAATTTGTTTCTGCCCCGCCGCGCTAGCTCTTCCGCAGGGGCTCTCGCGAGCCTCCTGCCAGAGCTCCACCACAGCGCCCTCCTCCGCAGACTCAAACAGCCCAGCGCAGACAGGGCGGCCGCCCTCGCTCTCGCTCTGACAGCCGCCGCAGACCGCCGCCCCCACGGGGCCCGCGACCCAAGATCACGCTGAAGCCTGATCATCAGAAGTCTGCCTAGCAAAGTTAAGAAAACGACGGTGCTCTCCCGCTGCGGCCGGACCGCCGTCAAAGCTTCGCCCTCTGCCAGTCCCCGTTGTTTCGCCGACTGCTGTAGTGTTTACCGCTACAAACAAGCCGGTGTCCCTGCCCGCTTGCGAGCGACAAAAAGCCGTTTTTACGGCTACCCAGAGAAATCTCAAAAAGAGAAAATATGCCGGTTGTGTAGAAAATGTGCCCACAATCATGTGTTCACCCATACACACAAGCATAACATATCCCGTGTCTCTCTCAGAGCCCCATCACATGAAACGGGCACAGCCCGCTCTAATATCAGAGAACATAAACACGCCCACGAATTCATGCGCGTGTCCCCTCTCTGCTCGCTCTGTTTCACGGCCCATAGACTCCTCTCTGAGTGCAAGTCCCGTTGCCACACACATTCAAAGCGCGCCCACACACTGTGTCCAGCCCGCTATGTACAGCAATCAGGGCGACATAGCCATTCGGCCACTAGCCGCATGCTCCAAAGAGTGGGAAGCCATTCCAGGCATTTCCCCGTGGGTGCTAAGCATTATAAAGAACGGCTATCTGCTACAGTTTCGCCGCCGCCCACCTCGTGCGCGCGCTTTGCTCGAATCTACTGTCAGCCCGCTGGCCGCCGGCACGCTCCGCTCAGAAATTGCGACGCTGT
Organism: Gila orcuttii; assembly: GCA_026230005.1. Classification (NCBI taxonomy): domain Eukaryota; kingdom Metazoa; phylum Chordata; class Actinopteri; order Cypriniformes; family Leuciscidae; genus Gila; species Gila orcuttii. The sequence goes on from JAPDVR010000001.1 coordinate 21,152,332, forward strand.
TGCAAAAGGGCGCCATAGAGAGAGTCCCGCCATCTATGACCGAGTCGGGGTTTTACGGCCGTTATTCTCTGGTTCCCAAGAAAGACGGCGGCCTCAGACCGATTTTAGATCTCAGGTTTTTGAACAAAGTGCTCATGAAGAGACCGTTCAAGATGCTCACTACCAGGAAACTCCTCGCGCAAGTGCGCCAGGGGGACTGGTTCATCTCTCTAGACCTGAAAGACGCCTATTTTCAGATCCAGATAAATCCCCGTCACAGGCCATTCTTACGTTTCGCCTTCGAGGGTCATGTTTATCAATACGCCGTTCTCCCGTTCGGCTTATCCCTGGCGCCCCGTACATTCACAAAGTGCATGGATACGGCGCTCGCCCCCCTGCGAAGCCAGGGGCTGCGCATATTGAATTATCTGGACGACTGGCTGATTTTGGCCCAATCACAGACGGAGCTTCTGTCGCACCGCGCAGTTCTCCTCGACCATCTGAAAACGCTGGGCCTCTCTGTCAACTGGACAAAGAGCTCCCTTCAACCCAGTCAATCGATTTCCTTTCTAGGAATAGATTTGAACTCGGTCACGATGACGGCTCGCCTGTCCGCACAGCGCGCACGCAGTGTTCAGCGACTAGCCGCCTCGTTTCAGATGGGCACCCGCACACCTCTGAAAACTTTTCAGAGGATGCTGGGTTACATGGCCTCAGCCTCCGCTGTGCTTCAGCTGGGCCTTCTGCACATGCGCCCGCTTCAGCTTTGGTTAAACAGCCGTGTACCCCACCGCGCGTGGAACACGGGCCGCCAGCTGATCAGGGTTACGCAGACATGTCTCACGGCGCTGCAGCCATGGACAGTAGCAGAATGGTTTCGGCAGGGCGTCACGATGGGGACCTTTTCCCGCCGAAAAGTCATCTCGACAGATGCATCCAACACGGGTTGGGGTGCAGTCTGCGAGGGCTCACCGGCCTTCGGCCATTGGTCGACTCAGGAAAGCCCCTTACACATAAACTGTCTGGAAATGCTTGCGGTCGAGAACGCGCTCTCGCGCTTCCTCCCGCTCATTCGGGGACACCACGTCCTGATCCGTTCGGACAACATGGCTGTGGTCTCCTATCTCAACCGTCAGGGCGGTGTCAGATCCAGGAATCTCTTTCTACTGACACACCGCATTTTAGTTTGGTCTCAGAGCCGCCTGCTCTCGCTCAGAGCGACGCATGTGCCGGGCCATCTGAACGACGGTCCAGACATACTGTCCAGGAACCTCATCTCCACAGGAGAATGGTCCCTGAACACACAAACGGTCCAAATACTGTGGCGGCTATTCGGCAGAGCAGAAGTGGACCTCTTCGCGTCAGAAGAGAACGCTCACTGCCCAATATTTTTTTCAAGGAGCGAGGACGCGCTAGCCCAGGAATGGCCTCGCCACCCGCTCTATGCATTCCCTCCGATCGCTCTGTTACCGCAGGTAATTCAGAGGATCAGAGACACACGCCACTCGGTGCTCCTCATAGCTCCGCGTTGGGAGAGTCAGAATTGGGTTCCGGAGCTCACTCAACTGTCACAGACAGCCCCGTGGCCCATCCCAGTCAGAGCAGATCTCCTCTCTCAAGCTCGCGGCACGATCTGGCACCCCATCCAGCGTTCTCTGAACCCCGACGCGCTCAGTCCCTGGGCAAAGACGAGTTAGTCATCCGCTTCCTCAGGGGAGCTAAGAGGATGAACCCTCCGCGGCCCCCTTCGGTTCCTATCTGGGATCTTTCTATAGTCCTCGAAGCTATGAAAGCACCCCCGTTCGAACCGCTCGAGTCTGTGGACCTAAAATACCTCTCGCTCAAAACCGTTTTTCTGACGGCTCTGTCCTCAGTAAAACGCGTGGGGGATCTTCACGCGCTCTCATCCAGCGCCGCGTGTCTTGAGTTTGGACCGAATGATTCTGTTGTCATTCTCAAACCTAGGCATGGCTATGTCCCGAAAGCGATTGGTACCCCGTTCAGGGCTCAGATTATTTCCCTATCGGCTCTGCCTTCATTCGATAGTGAGCGCGACGCCAATCTCCTCTGCCCGGTGCGGGCTCTGAGATTGTACACTACGCGCGCTGCCGCGTTCAGACGCGCTGAGCAGCTTTTCGTGTCGTTTGGGGGGCGCACCAAAGGCCTGGCCGCCTCTAAACAGACACTGTCTAGATGGATAGTGGACGCTATCGCCTCTGCTTACGCATCTAAATGCCTGCCCTGCCCTCTGGGCATCAGGGCGCACTCCACTAGAGGCATGGCCTCATCGTGGGCATGGTCCTGTGGAATTTCCATTCATGACATTTGTGTGGCCGCGGGATGGGCCTCCCCGTCCACTTTTGTCAGATTTTACAACTTGGAAGTTCCCGCCTTGCAGGCAAAATTACTAGCTGTCTAAGACCAGCTCCCTATGAAGCTGCATTACTGGGAGTCCCTCACACAACCGGTTCGCCCCTTGTGCTCTCCTTAGATGCTTATGTATACACTTCATGTGCCCGCTCTGCCGGCCTCATATTACATTCACTCCACGATAAAAATCCCCCGGTATCACCCTGGGATTCATGAGTGGATTCATAGCGCGCACGGCGTTGACCAGGTGTTCCCGCAGCGAAAGCTAGCTTACGCAATACGAGAGAACCTCTCGTAAGAGAACGAATCGGTTACCTAACGTAACCTCGGTTCTCTCTAGAAGAGGGAACGAGTATTGCGTTCCCGGCCGTGCTTGCGCTACTAGCGTTTCGCTTCACGCTGAAATAAATCAACATATAAGCCTGGGAGAGACTGTTATATACACCATAGCCACGCCCATTCTGGCGGGCCATGATGCAATGAACGCGCGGGCGCTTCCCATTGGCAGCGGGTTCAGTCCCGCTCTCCCATAGGCTTAAGCAGTTCTCCCTGAGCGAACCAATGAGCTGCTAGCTAGCCTGCTCTAGGTCTGCCGCAGAGGAACTGCGTTGTCAATGGATACAAATTATGAAATAATTTTTTGGCTTCAAACTCTCAGCAAAGATGAATCTTTCCCGCAGCGTAAGCTAGCTTACGCAATACTCGTTCCCTCTTCTAGAGAGAACCGAGGTTACGTTAGGTAACCGATTCGTTTCTGCTGCTCCCTGATAAAAGATACCTGTTGATACCTGTTCAGAAAAAAAACAAGAAAACTGGACTCGTTTTAACAAACTAGATAAAAGGTAATGCCCTGGCAGTGGCAAATAGCTTTGTTTAAATATTTGATTTGATTACATTAATGTCTAAGTTGAGATTTGAGATTACTGTGTAAAGGGAATACTGCTGGTATAAAAGCACCTTATTTGTTTAAAGTTATTGCACTTTTGTGTATATAGCAGTACATTTAAATCAAAAGTGCGCAATACACTACTTTAGAAGTCATTATTCAATTTTGCGCATAACAATGCGATTAATCGCGATTAATCGCAAGAAAACCATGCGATTAATCGCGATTAAAAATTTTAATCGTTGCCCAGCACTAATTTAAATATATTTGCAATTAGGCCAACACATTTCTAACAATTAATCTACATTTAAAATATGAACTACTTTGAATGCAATATTGCATAACACTACAGTTCAAATTATAATCAAGTACTTTACATGTGGTTTATTATGTTAGTCAACACATCAAAATAAGTGTACTTTAGAGCATGACATAAGTGCACATTTAAAAGTGTATTTCAAGAAACAGTCATTGTGTCTCTTTAAGTGGCCATTGATTTCATTAATATTATATTATACAGTTTCCTAAAAAAAAATTTTTTTTTATAAGATTTTAAGTACACTACAAGTGCACATCCAAGTACACACATTTATTTTTCCCATGGGAACACGTTTTTTTTTTTTTTTAATCAGATGTGAAGGATACTTATGAATGGCCATCAATGGAAAAAGTTATTTGCCTCATAGTGCTGTAGTTACAGCACTTACCAGCAGGGGCTAACTGGCCCTTACTAACCAACAAAATCTTCCTCCACTGTCATTGCAAAGTAGAAGAATTTCTAAACAATGTATTGAATCCATTCCTTTCAATTTCATCCCTTTCCCATTTTCTCCTAGATCCTGTTACAAAGATAGATCGGAATTTTGGCTGAAAGCTCATTCTGACGTAATTGTGATTGGCTGATACCATGACATTCAGCAGGAAGGAGGAGACATCTAAACATGTTTCCAGTTTGTGTTGTTTGGATGAAATGTCCATTTCTGTTATCTCTTCATCAGTTCCTATTTTGCTTTTCCAATATGGATAGATTTCACCCTAGGTAACAGTGGGAGCTTAAAACCCTCCATAAAGCCTAAAGACAAACATGTACCTGTAGTGCAAGCGATTCTGCTCCAAGTTTGGGTTTAGATTTCCATCTAAACTGATTTTCATCTGAATTCAGAGTAAACTTGGCGCCATCTGTTTCTATGTAAAGTGGAAAGAGTTTTGATGAAATTCTTGAATGCTTTAAAAAAGTCCTTTGTTAACAACTTTTATTTTGACTGTCCTCTCAAGCATTGATCCTTGTGTTTGGCTTTTTTTTTTCTAAACTCTCTGTGCACGTGGCCCTTAACTTTTCAATTAAAAATTACTCTTAACTGTATACAGTATATTCCATATATTTCCATATCACTTTTAGAATGCTTGAGGACAATAACGTGAAGACTAGAGGTATATATATATATATAATTCTTATTTTTATATATAATTATTTCCTTTTGATTGATTGATTGATTGATTGATTGATCTAATTATTTCCCCACAAATGTTTAATTAAATTCCAAGCTTTATTCATTATTCATGGTCTTGTGCCTCAGCATAGATTTAATGGCAAGTTCATGATACAGAAGCTAGCAGTTGATTTTAGAGTAACCCAACCTTGAAGGACAATAGTGATCCTGAGTGACAGCTGGCTATGAAAGTTATGTCACATGACTCTAGACATCTGGGAAGCTCCTTGCTCAAGAAAGAGTGTCCCAGGAGTTCCCAGAATGCCCTCTGTGCTTTGGTCTGTTTTAGCAGACTGACGGGTGTGCTCAGGTTTCGTACTGGGAGATAAGATCAGGTTTGTGTGAATTCTGTACAGCAACAAGCGCTGTTCAGTGCTAACCCCCCAGAGTAGATGCAATATCGCACCACATCTGAGGGCCAAGTGCATTACAGTCTAAACTACAGCCAGTCACGCTACACAAAAATAGGACCCAAGGTCAAAGGTTGCACTTCCTTTGAGTCTAAATATTTTCAATGAATCAGTCAAAGGAATAAACAAAACTGTGTGAGACACTTCTTGATTCTGTCTGAATCATCTGAACTGCAGGTAAAGACATTTTCCAAACAAAATAGTGTTGAAACTCTAACAGTATATCCGCATTAGCATGGTTTCAGTTAATATTTTTTGAAGTAGAATGGTACATGAATACAGTAGTGTTTTTTAATTTTATAAAAAAAATCAAAAGGTTGCTGAAATGTAGCAAGCTATTTTTGTTTACAGTGTTGTACAGTTTCAAGTTTAGTTTTTCTATAGCTTTCTGTAGATTAGCTATAAGCTATGTTTTGAGTATAGTTTGTGTAACACTAGCTTCTGAGTAGTTTTTTAACCAGAAAAAAAGGCGTATGTTTTGAAAATGTATCATGTCTGAAATTAATTATGGCTGGATGGCCCATTTTAAATAGGCTAATTGCTGAATATGTGAATAATATACAAAATCATATATTTCATGGAGTCCATTTTGATGGGCAGCTGCTAAATGAATCAAAAGTACTTTCTCTCACTCATTCTAGGTCATGAGGAGATGGATGCGCTGCTGCTGTAACTTCACGGCCTCACAGAAGTAGTCTGCTTTCTGTCAGTCTCAGTCCTGAGAGACTGCTTCAAAGGAAGAAGATCAGCTGCAGTAACTGAAGGATAGAACGAGTGAGTGCGGGCCTTTGCAGCTCTTTCCCTCGGAGGGGAGGTGTGGTATAGAGAGGAGAGGACTGCACACACACATGTGCACAAGCATTAGTAACTCACATCTCCAGCATGTATCAGCTCCACAACAGCTCACCAAACCAGCATTCATAATGTGTGTAACAGAAACGACTGTTGGACTCCTACTATGTGTCAGGCACTGAGTGATGTTTTTATTACGTTTTTTTACTGTACTTTTCAACAAATTAATGCAGCCTCGGTGAGCATAAGAGATTTCTTTCAAAAAAATTGTTTCAAACTTTTAACTTTTACTCACCCTCATTTCATTCTAAACAGAGATTTCTGCCCCTCTATTGAAAGTCCATGCAACTACCACTTTGACCCTTCAAAAGGTTAATAAAGAGACCGTAAAACTAATCCATATGAATCGAACGGTTTAGTCCAAATTTTCTGAAGAGACTGGATTGCTTAATATGATAAACAGATTGAATTTAGGCTTTTATTCACATATAAACATTGATCAGCATAGATAAACAGAATTGCTTGATGCGCGAGAACAAACCTCACTGGTTCTTGCAGAAGCCTAAACGTGCTGCGAAACACACGAGAATGAACCTCATTGGTTCTCGCACAGCAAGCAAGCATGCTTGAGCTTCCGTTTACCACAACTGATGTGTTGATGAATGTTTATATATTTCCTAACCTCAAACTTTGGAATGGTGGTGTATTATATAAATATGATAATATATATGTCGCATTTGTGCAGTATAGTTTCAATTATAAGAGAAATAAGTAATATACAACAAAATGTATTATATGTTATTATTCTAATAACAACAATAATAATAAAAAAATTTGCAGATTCTAAAATTTCTCTGAAAATTTTTTTTATCTGTAATATATAGCAAGTGCTCTGCTATCTGGTTCATGTTACAGTGCATGAGCTGTACATAATGTTTTATGCAACTGATCCTAAATGTACAGGTGGGCCCATGTGACCTTAGAGAGAAAACAAGGCTTTCACCATGTGCTCTACAATGAAGTGTTCCCTTCTTTAATGTCAGTCGCTCCACTTTTACTGCCAGTGGAAAGTATGCACTGAAGGGCCGTGGATGAAGAGTGCGGGGCATGTGGGGGACTAAGCCAACTCATCTGGCAAGCCATGAGTGTCTTAACAGCCTTATCGAGATGAGCACTTTTAAAGCACTGTAGAACTTTTATTTAGGCCTGGAGTCCATGCTCAATGCACATCAAAAGTGGTTCTCCAAATGGTTCTCGAAGTCTTCAACGACACAGCAACCTAGCCATCTCTAATAAAATAGGTGCTTCTAATAAGAGTGTAAAGCGTTTTTTTTCCATCCTCTCCCAGGCTGTAATCTCACCATGTGTGCACGACAAGGAAAGAAAGTGTCATTGAAATTTAGATGACACATGTTGTGAATCATGGCTGTAGGCAAAGACCTTTCATTAAATATCAAATGGGAAATGGCCCTGATTTAAATCAAAGTCTCTTTAAGACTAAATTATATAAAGTCTTTGATTTAAATTGTGCAGTCAGCAGGCATGTAAGTCTACACTTGTGACAAACAGGGCCACCAAGGGAAGAGAGCTGACCAGATTGTTGAGGTGTTGGAAGACCCCAGAGTAGTGTTGAAGAGCAGATCTGCATTCATTGCAGCTGGCGAGCAGACATCTAGTCAAAACTCCAGCTAGCGCCTCTGTTCTCCCCCCCCCCCCCCCCCCCCTTCCTTTCTCTTTTGCATTCTGTCTCTTTTTCTGGTCTCTCCTGGGGAAAAGAATATTTCTCTCTTTGATTTCAGTCTTGGCACCAAATACAGCTCCTTTATCCCATATGGGTAAACATCCTCACACAGAAAGAGAAATGAGGAGTAAATAAAGAACCAAAAAGAGCAGCAACAACAACAAAAAAGGTAGCTGACCATTAGCTAACCATCATTTCCACCTGTGCATGGACGGATGTACGTCCTGATGAATGTCCATGTTAATTATGAGGGTCATAACCCCCACAGCTGGATGCAGTGACATCTGAACACACACAGACTCATAGTAGACCTGTAGAATTAATGCACTGCTTATTCAGATTTTTTATCGGATATTTTTATGACTGGCCAGTGTTTTGTAAAAGGTAATGAAAAATAATCTACACGACCTCCAAATGTTTGGGGTCAGTAGAAATGTTTTTAAATATTTTTTGAAAGAAGACTCTTAAGCTCACCAATGCTGCATTTATTTGTTAAAAAATAAGGTAAAAACAGTAATATTGTGAAATTTAAATTTAAACAAATTTATTTTAAAATTAAAATTCTATTTTAATACATTTAATTTTTTTATTTATTCCAGTGATGGAGAAGCTGAATTTTCAGCATCATCACTCCAGTCTTCAGTGTCACATGATCCTTCAGAAATCATTCTAATATGATGATTGGGTGCTCAAGAAACTTTCTTTATTATTATCACAGTTGAAATTGGTTTTGCTGATTAATATTTTGTGGAAACTTTTTTTTCAGGATTTTTGAGGAGAAGTTTCTTTCTCAGCATTTATTCAAAATAGAAATCTTTTGTAACATAACAAATGTAGGCTATTTACTGTCATGTATTTACTGTCGCTTTTGATCAATTTAATACATCCTTGCTGAATACAGGAATTAAATTCTCTCTCTCTCTCTCTCTCTCTCTCTCTCTCTCTCTCTCTCTAAAAATCTTACTGACCCCAGTCTTAGTGTTCATTTAATTAATTAGTCTTGGGTTCAAATCCAACATGTGTAATGTTCTTTTCCTCATTATTTCCTGTTATTGCTTACCTTTTGCCATCAATAAAAGGACAAACAAAATGATTATGTAACTAAACATTAGACTTAAACACCCCCTGAATGTTTTTTTTTTTTTAGCTTTAAGGCCATCTATAAACTAGTGTCCTCCAAAGTGCTGACAACATTTATTTTGGTATTATATAAGAATAAAGAACAAACTACAGATTATAATTTAACTACAGATTAAGAAACAGAAAAACAAAATAAAAACTATAAATAACCCATTAGATGTGTAGTTAGATGTATAGTTGAAACCAGTCGAGCCGTGTTGCCAGTGATGCGTACAGATAAGGAGACAGGCCCAGATGGATGGCAGGTCAATGAGGGTGAAGTGGACAGACTAAGCGGAAAGATGGAAAAGGAGTGTGAGACGTGGTGGGACGCTGAGAGAGAGAACGGATGAAGAGTGTGCAGAAATCAGAGGGGCATCTGGAGAATTCCAGTGCTGGTCTGCAGTGCAGCGGGAGTGAGGCTTCAGCTGAAGTGTTTGTGGGGCCCCTGTGGCTTTTCAACCAATAAATCCACTGCATGTCTTTAATATGGGCAGAATGTGCAGGCAGAGGAGTGCTGAAGGATGTATGGCCATTACTCAGCGGCCCACATCTGAGAGAAGAGCTTGGCCTGGGACGGCGCAGTCAGCTCCCTCCTCTTTCTCAGTCTGCGAGCAGACGGTCAACTCTGCCGAGGTGTGAAAAGGAATGGATCTCCTGAAGCTCAGGCCACTGACATATAACCTAAATGACAGCCAGTGCTCACAGAGTGTTTTCTGAGTGGGGCTAAGAATGAGGGAGAAAGCATGTCTGTATTATACTGTGAGAAGCTGGATCTCTTGAATTAGTCTATTCAGATGACTAGTTGTTGATTAAGATTTTGTTGTGTTCATTTAGCATTATAGAGCAGTTTAGTTCCGGTGCTGAAGTGACAGACTGTCATGGACTCTATGGACTATATGCATGAATGCTTCCACATTAAGTCTCTGTGGCCATTGATTTCCAGTGCAGTGTGAAAATTGTGAGAAAATTAAATCTTGAGGAAATGTCAAACAGGAGACAGCAATCCACCTTGATGCTTAAGGTATTTAAAACTTACGGATCTCAATATAATAAGTTAAAAAATTGTTATATAATAGAACATTACGATATAATTAATTCTAATCGACCATTTTTGCTACTAACACGGTATGCTATTGGAGAATACTATACCAGAAGCTTGTGTAGAACTGAGATTTTGGCAGAAATAAATAGACAGTGTGCGCTCAGAATCTATTGTAGAGGGGATTTATCGCTGACTCTTTCTGCAGGTTACATTGTTATGCCAGAAGGTGTAGATAAGCTGGCCAGCAACTCACTCATTCAGCTTTTTGCTTCGGAGCCGAGCGGTTGTCTTTACAGCGCTCTGCCATTCGCCTTTACTTGAGAGGGGAAGTTTTGCGTCCCCCTGTGGCATCTACATCTGCTCCGGTGCAGCCCGAGCAGCAGGTAACATCTAGGCTGCAACATCAACCCCCCCCCCACACACACACACAGGAAGGCGACGCAGAGATGGAGGAAACTACTCTTATCCAGGAGGTGGTGAACGCACCGCTCCTTCCCCTGGAGGAGGGCTGAGTGGAAAATCTTTTGTTTCTAAAGGGTTTATTTCTGTTCTGAGGAAACTGCTCTTTTATTGAAACTTTGGGTACCACTGGCCCTCTGGGTCACATAAGGCAACGTTTGACGGTAAGTGACGCTGTGCTTCTTCACTCTCAGTCCCCCAGTGCAAGAGTTTGTGTTTCAAGGATGTGATGCCTCCTCACGGTTCCGTGAAGCCAGGTAAGAGTCATAACACACTCAATTAAATAACCTCTAAAGTCCTGTTTACCTTGGTGGCAAACAAAGATGCCCCTGTCCTGCGTGCAGAGATTGCAGTCCTGCTGGCGAAGGACACAATAGAGTCGGTCCCCCCAGCCAAGATGAAGTCAGGGTTTTACAGCCTGTACTTCATCGTACCCTAGAAAAGCGGTGGGTTACAGCCAATCTAGGTTCTGCGAGTCTTGAACCAGGCCCTTCACACTATTCCGTTCAAGATGCTAACACAGAAACATTTCCTGACGTGCGTTCACCACCAAGATTGGTTGGCAGCGATCGACCTAAAGGAAGCGTGCCTCGACACAGACCATTCCTATTATTTGCTTTCGAGGGTCAGGCATACCAGTAAAAAGTCCTCCCCTTTGGGCTGTCCCTGTCTTCCTGCTTCTTCACGAAGGTCGCACAGGGTGCTCTTGCCCCATTAATGGAAGTGGGCATCCAAATTCTCAACTATCTCGATGACTGGCTTATTCTGGCTCACTAGCAATATCTGTTGTGCAAACAGGGATCTGGTGCTCAAGCACCTCAGCCGTTTGGGGCTTTGGGTCAACTGGGAAAAGAGCAAGCTCTCCCCTGTGCAGAGTATCTCTTTTTTTGGCATGGAGTTGGATTCTGTCAACATGACGGCACGTCTCTCAAACGAGCGTGCCCAGTCGGTGCTGAACGGCCTGAACTCATTCAGGGGCAGAACAGCGGTTCCAGTGAAACCGTTTCAGAGCCTCCTTGGGCATATGGCATCCGCAGCCATGGTCACGGCTCTCGGATTGATTCATATGAGACCGCTTCAGCACTGGTCAAATGGCCGAGCTCCGGCACACATCAGGTGGTCATCACGTCGATCTGTCACCGCATTTTCAGCCTGTGGTCGACTTTGCATTTCTATGGGCAGGTGTTCCCTTAGAACAAGTGTCCAGGCATGTTGTTGTCACAACAGATGCCTCCAGATTGGGCTGGGGTGCTGTATGCAACGTGCATGCAGCTTCGGGCTCCTGGACAGGACCTCAACTGCAGTAGTATATCAACTGCCTTGAGGTGCTAGCAATACTGCTGGCCCTGCGCTGGTTTCGACCGTTGCTGCTGACGGACAACACTGCGACTGTGGCGTGCATCAACCACCAGGGCGTTTTACGCACATGTCGCATGTCGCAACTCTCCCCCATTTCCTCCTCTGGAGTCAGCAGTGGCTCAGGTTGCTCCGTGCCATTTACATTCCGGGCAATCTCAATTGTGCAGCCAACATGCTCCCACGACAGCTCAAGCTCCCGGGAGAAGGGAGACTCAGGTGGTCCAGCTGATCTTGAATCGTTTCTGAGATGTGCAGGTAGACCTGTTTGCCTCTCCAGAATCCTCCCATTGCCAGCTTTTTTACATTGGCACGGATGCACTGGCACAAAGCTGGCCCCTTGAAGTAGCACAACCTGGTCATCAGGTTCAGCAGAAAGGAAGAGCTGTCTTCAAACAGAGGCTGCATTGCCCTGGAGTACCAAAGTCAAGGCATCCCATGCCCCTTCAGAGTGTAGCCTCCCCCTGGGTGTTATTGAATGAGTCTGATGCCAGGCCCAGTAATTGTGTGCATGCCCCCGTGGTCAGCCCCTGTACTGTGCTAAGAGCCCATATGTAGTGATTCCCCTTGGGTAATCCCATATGTGTTTTCCCCATTGGTAAATCCATGTCTTTCCTTTGATAGTGTCTGCTCTGTCATAGCTCTGCATTTGCAGTCGTCCTATCCCTTTCTAGGTAGGTTCTACCACAGAGATTTATTCTATATGTAGTACTGCCCCAAAGGTCAGTCCATATGTGTATTCTTCACATGTTACCTCGCTATGGGCAGGATGTGGCCTCTGTAGCGTCTCTTTCAATCTGGATTCAGCACACTTCCCCAATGTTATCCAACCAGTCATGGCTGAATAGTGTAAAGCAGAAAGGAACAGCAACTATCGACCTTCTCCTCGGAAAGTTCTGTCCTTTCGTCCCACCAGATACAGAGGTCTGTTTGACTTACATGGGACGATGGGAAGGGTCAGCAGTTGTGGCGCTTACTATAGAGACCCCATAACATCAGTATCGACATAACGTCAAACGCGACTGACTGAAAGGGAAGGTCTTGGTTACTCTTGTAACAGAGACGTTACGTCCTTCCTGCCACAACTCTGTAACACCAGCTGAATGCCGGGATACCATCTCGGCTCCACAGCACAAACCTGAATGAGTGGGTTGCCAGCCAGCTTATATACCCGTATGTCCATGGGAGTGGCTTGCCATGCAAATCTCACTCGGCAATCTTCATTGGCCCATTTTCTTACTAACCGAATGTCATTGGGCTCCCAAGTGAGACCCCATAACGTCAGTATTGACATAACATCTCCGTTCCCTCCTTCAGGGAACGAAGGTTACAAGAGTAACCGAGACGTTCTCATCTCATGCAGCCGAAGTAGAAGTGGTTCAATCAAAATATCACATCTGTAACTGCATGAGAGGATAATATATGAGTCCATTTTTTTCCGCTGGAATACTCTTCGGTTTTTAATGCTTTATTTAACATCACAATCAACATAACAAGTGGAATACCCTGAATCGGATAAACAAATGATTATCTTTTGACGTCTCTACCGGGAAATAACCTGATTTCTAAATAATGTCTTGTAAAGGTGTTATCCGTGTACCGGTTTGCATGTAAACATGCTCATTGAATCGTTTATTCAACCGATTCGTTCAAAACACTGATCATTCAGGAACAAAACACACTAATGCATGTTGCTCGGAAATATCACTGAACGACTTTACTGTCACCAAAGACTTTTTGAAAGTGACTTTTGACTGTCACTGTTTTGACTTTTCTTTTTCAGTGCAAAAACACTCAAAGTAGCCTAACTAGCAATACTGTGCTTAAAATGTAAGTTACTCAATATTAATTTAGTGTTTATTTAACTGTTCTATTAAAACACTATCACTCTTGCAATGTAACATTGGTCTAAAATCAGCACAGCTGTCATTACCTGAACCCAATCACATATGCAGGAAGTTATTACTACTTTCCGGGTCATGACTCGTGACCGACAGGTCGTGTTCTGTTATCTGCTTCTCGTCATGTATTAGTCACTGTTAATCACAAGTATCTTCCGTTTACCTGTTTTGCTGGTAGCCTACCAGCTGGTGCTAGCAATGCCGAGGTCACAGGTTTGATATCCATGGAGAACACGCTGATATAATGTATATCTTAAATACAAAGTAATTTGTTTGGGGTAAAAGTGTATACCAAATGCATTTGTATTAATAAATGCATAAATGTATTAATAAATGCATAAATGTAATACAGTGATTTTCAACCTTTTTGACTACAACATGGCCTGACTGTCTACAACATTATTTAAAGCCTCCTTGAATTAGTTTGAATTTGTTTTAATTGTTCATAGATTAAAATAACTAATAATTATGATTAAAATTTAAATAATTAAATAGTAAAATTCCAGTTTATGGGTGAATTAATTTTAGAAATGTCTTAATTTTTAATGTCTTAAATTTGTTCCAGCTGGTTTTAAAGCTTGTAGACTTTGGATTTTTGCTGAAAGTCGCTATTTGCACCTGGTTCAATGATTGAGAACCACTGATGTTATATTTAATGTACAATGTACAATGACTTTTCAAGTCATACAGTATGTATGTATTTTTCTTATACATTTATTTACTCTCCAAGATCATAGTCATTTTACCCTGTTATCTGTTTACATTCTTTCAAAGTAAATGTCTTTTGAGAGATTAGCGCCATCTTCTGTTTCAGATTACACTTCCCATGCTCTCTAGGTGTGCAACTTCACATCTGAGTATCTTCATGCAGTGAACAACTGCTCACCAATAAATGGATACTGTAATGGGACTGGTACTACAAGAAGTCTGTCTTTGATATGATTAAGGGGATACCGAGGGAATGGAACAGGCATTGAAACCAGACGTTCTCATACAGTTTATTAAAGGTTTCTTCTCTGTTTACATTCAGGTTGCTAAGTTGCTAACAGCTCTCACATGGCTGCATATTAGTTTGATGAACTCCAGTGATTATTGTATTCAAGCAAATCCGTGTTTGGCTTGCACATTTGTTTTGTGTTCAGATTTGAGGCCAGTGTTTTCAAGGACACGCTGATATACAGTATCATCACAGGTGGACACAATTGTAGGCCTGTTGACAACACTGACAATCTTCAGTGCAATCAAAACAGAGAATAGGTTTATGATTCTATGAATAAACTCACCATTTTTGAACTCGCTATGATGTCTCTGTCATTGTCTGTCTCTTGCCTCCCATGTGAAGCATGAAGCAAACATTTTTGGACACAGTGCTGATTACCATCATAACCCTCTGTCTGGAATGCTGCTCCTGGCTCAGGCTCAGGCTCAGAGTCAGCCTGTTTGTAGCTCCATATGTCAATACGCTGCCTGGAGATTTGTGGGCCATCATCAAGTCTTGCTTGCAAGACGCTTGCTAGGAGTGGCTTCAACGACTTTGCATTTCTCTTCGCTTTTTTCATCCCAGCTTTCACTTTTCTTTTTTTTCTGGGCTCATCAACTGTGCAGAGAGACCAGTAATCATGCTCTTTCGTGTGGTTGGGATCCTTTCACAATCCAAACGCTTACCATTTGTTTGTGTCTTTTGCTGCCATCTCTCCCACTCCTGACAGATTTAAATACTCTATGGGACCTCACACGCAAATGAAACAACATGGCGGCTAGCAGCCATGGATGCAATTATCCTTCTCTTCAGTATTCCAGTCTGCAGATCTCTCCCATCGGCTAGCATTAGTGAAAATGAAATAACAGAGTGAAAGAAAAATTATGAAGTTTATCCTTATGTCTATGGGCCACAGTGCCACTCTGTTATCACAGTGGTCCTCCAATTATTGTTTGATTTTAAACAATTTTTTTTTTTTAGAAAAAATACAATTATAACATGCATTATACAAAAATACAACATAAACATATTGAATTAATTAATTCAATTTTCATTCATTTTAAAATGTCATTTATTTCAGTGATGGCAAAGCTTAATTTCCAGCAGTCATTACTCTTCACATGATCCTACAGAAAACATTCTTATGTGGTGATTTGGTGCTCAAGAATCATTTCATATTATGTTATAATCAAAGTTGAAAACGGTTGTGATGCTTAACATTTTTGAGGAAACCGTGATACATTTTTTCAGGTGTCTGTGATTACAGTTTTTCTCAGTCGTTTTGGTGCAGTTCTCAGATCATAAATTAAATTCTCAAAACTACTTGTTCAACCTCCACATCATCTAGTCACTTGTGCACATCATAAAAGCAGTTTATCATTCTTTTGAATAAGTTGCGATTGCTTTGGTACATTCATGCAATTGATTACGCACAATTGTCTGCAGTTTCCTACATTATCAGTTGCTAATGCCATGTTGCTCAAAATGTATTAAATAGTTCTCTGTGAAATAGTCTTACCCCTCAAAACATCTAGTCATTAGTTCATCGTATAAGTATATTTAAATGCAAAATGGTTAATCTTTGTCATAAACTGTCAAGCATATTTTGTACACATTTCTATTATACTTTTTGTAAATGTGCCATGAATTGATGAATTGTGCAGGTGAATCTTGACTTTCACTAATGAAGAGAATGTGGATCAAACAATGAGAAACCAGTTCTTTGAAATAGGTCAAAGTTGCATCTCATGAACCTTCAATTGGCAAGCATATATACAGTGGTGCATGCAAAAGCAAAGTTCTGCCTAAGGGGTCTTTCCTGTGTTTGCCTTTTTAATGTTGTAGTTTCTCCTTTGTGCCCCTATTTCTTTTTCTTTTCTATATCACAATAATATTGGAAAGGTTTTTTTTTCAGAACACTAGTAAAAGTGTAACTGTGAATCCTATCCAGTCTCTTTCAATCAATAACTCACGTGCAGTGTGTAAATTTGTACTTTTGAAATGGATATATGGCATACAGAAGAAGTGCAGCATTGTACATTTAACTGTCATCCAAACTGTTGCTATAGTTTACATCAGGTAATACTAACAGTGCAATGTTTTATTGACAAAATGACTAAGCATATTTACTATCTTGTTTGTGAACAATGACACAAGGACTTTTCATTCTGATGGCACTGATGTTCATTGACATAAATTACTTTTGAGAGATGAACTAAAGATTAAGTGGTGACTTTTTGTACAAATTGTTTTGAGAATGCACATATTTCTTTGCAAATATTAAGGATGATTTGAGAAATGCACCAAAGCGACTGAGAAAAACTGTAATAGAATGTACAAAAGAACAGCATTTGTTTGAAAAACATTTTTTTTTAACAATGTAAAAATCTTTACTGCCACGTTTGATCAATTTACAGTTTTTTACGATTGCTATGACAGATTTTTCAATACTTTTAACAATTTTCCAAAACTCTAAACACAGTTATCACTACATCCGCCTGTGTAAGCTATACTATTAACGCATTTATTGTTGCTTTAACACAAAATGCATACAATTAACACAAATTTAAAATGCTTGAACTTCTTTTACACACAAGCTCAAACAAGACCAAAACAATGGATTTTTACTGCCAAAATTACCAATGCTTTAACACTGTATGTCAGAACAGATAACACCATGTTCTAAACCTAACCCAGGCTAAAGTCAAGGTAAACAGCTGTTTATATTGTGAATTGAAATACAAATATATCCCCTGTATTTTATTCTATTGTTACTGAGAAACAGCTGATTGAATAATGCAAAAATATAAATCACAGCTAATTTCAAATCTAGGAAACACACTCAGGTGTTGAGGTTCTTTCAATTGCATGACCATATAGTATAAAAGAGGACATTTCGGGCTGATTTTTTGTGTAAAGGGAACAATATAGAGCAACGAAAGAAAGAAAGAAAGAAAGAAAGAAAGAAAGAAAGAAAGAATAATGTCTGCACTAGGTAGAGGAAGACGTGTACCAGGACAAGGGAGAGGAGTGGGACAAGGACAAGGGAGAGGAGTTAGAATGCGTGGTGGCGCTCAAAGAAGGGCCAGAGCTAGGGTAACTAATGAAATAAGACCTGCACGAAAGACTTGTGCCAGAGGTAGAAAGGGGACAGGTGAGAGACCACTTGCCAACGTGATCACATGGACAATGTGGCATTCCACCATTCCTGTGCAGTTCATTGACGCCTGTCCTAGGATGATGTCCCTTTTCCTTGCTCCTTTCTCCCCTTTCCTCAACCCCATTGAGGAGTTTTTCTCATCCTGGAGATGGAAGGTTTTTGACCATCATCCACAAAACCAAATGTCCCTCCTGGATGCAATGGATGCTGCATGCCAAGACATCACAGCTGAACACTGCCAGGGGTGGATAAGGCATGCCAAACGATTCTTCCCACGATGCCTTGCCAGAGAAGATATCAGGTGTGATGTGGATGAGAACATGTGGCCAAATGCAGAAGACCGGGCAGATTAGAAGATGACTCTTTTTTTAATTGTTTTTATTCTTCTTGTGCTTTTTCTGTTTGTATATTTTGTATTTTCACATAATAAATGGCAGCTATATTGCATATTTTGTTATATTTCAGTAATGTCCTTTTGCAAATAAAGTATTTACTGTATTGCAGCAATTCTGTCTCTGTCTTCATTTTTTTCATAAACCGTACAATCTATAAAGCTACTCTGAGATGGTCATTCATTTTTTGTACTGAATTTCTGCAGCAAAATAAACAAAATGCATGCATTTACTAAACCCAACAAAACAAAAATGTAGAGAGGCTTCAAAAGAAACTACAGTTCAAAACACAATCTATGATCAATACAATATACTGTCTGTTGTATAAGGGCAGACCTGACACATAAAATAATGCAGTTTCTGTCATTTCAGCTGATGATAGTGTTTTTTTGTCATTGTGTTATGATTGACTAAATGTTCCTGTTAGAAGAGAACATGTGTTAGTGTTTTGAATAATTATTTGATTTTGAAACATGTTTGCAGTGTTTTGTTAGACATAGTGTATTATGTTAGTGTATTATTGTATTTTGAAAATTAGTTTTGGAGTTTAGTTTACAATGTGTGATTTTGAGCATGAAATTAACCGTTTTGCCAATTGTGTGTTTTAGGTGTGCTGGTGCGTTAAGAGTTTAGGAAACTTGTTAAATGTATAGAAAAAACTGTCATAGCGATTGGAAAAAACTGTAATGAGTCCTTGCTGAATAAAAGTTAATACATAAAATTATTTTAATACTATATCTATCTTATTGGGGGCTTCAATTGCAACCTTCACTTGTTACAATATGGCACTTATTTGCCTCTCTAATGAGTCCTTGAAAAAAAAAGTACCATTGTCTTAGAATCTTATCTCCTACAAAATATCTAAAATGAGTCGACCCATTTATAAATATAAAATATAGTTTATTATATAAGTTTTGGTTTGTTGTCTTGGCCTACATTAATGTTTACAAAAGGCCTCAGAGACAGTTTTCTTCACCACTCACTAAATTCCTAAATCACTTAAAATACATGCCTTGCTGCATAATGCCAAAATTGCAATCGAGTTTATCTACAAATGTTATGTGTACGGTCTTACCATAAATAACGTGTTGATGTCAATAATGACAGTAGATCCCACCCACAGCTCTTTATATCTCAAGCAGTCTTCTTCAGAGATGAGACCGTAAGAAATGGTGAGCCAAAACCAAACCATTTTGAAGAATAACAAAAACATAAATTACTAAATCATGGAAGAGACACAGAGCTATTCAAATCCCCTTATGGGATCATCTTTGAGCTTTGAGCTCAATGGGAGATTGATTTATCTAGCATTATAAACATTTCACATTGGTAGGACAGTTTTCTCTGTGTCAATTCATATGATTCACCAAAAACAGTATCTGTGAGTGATATCACTACTAGAGAACTCACATCAGTACAACCACTCGTATGGAACAGATGCAGACACAGACAGAGCTGTTAAATGACCTGTGGTCCAGAAAGAAGCTCACCAGCTCTTCGCTAAAACACCATTGAACTTTATGGTGCCAAACTCTGTATAAAAATTTGGCCTGATATAGCTGAGTGGTTTTTGAAGTTGGTCTGAGCTTTTGACAAATAAAACAATGATAATTATTTAAAAAAAAACAGACATCCACATAAAAGCTTCAGTTCAGGAGGACATACATGCAAGACACATGCATGTGTGCAGCCTTGCGTGTTTGTGGGTGGCTACATCACTCTCAGTTGTCATTTTCTACATGCTCAAAAAAAGTCTTCTTTTCCAGTCAGTGCAAATAAATTCCTTACCCCTCAGACGAAAGGGTTCTCTTACCACTCCACTTTTGCGGTGAGACTATAGCACACTAAATGGTGGGGCAACTTACAGTTTTTTACAATCACTTTGTTACTATTTTCAGAACCTTGATGTCATTTTTCACAACTCTAGACACAAAACTCACAACCAATTATCAAAATGCACATTTTTCAAAACTCTAACCATTTTCTCAATTGTTTGGATACAATACACATAAAACTTAGATCATTTGTTCATTCAACAAAAATCACTTGTTCAATATGACACAACTTAACATCAAAGTACTACTATTTCAAAAGGCAATTCACACATTACATTTCAAATGAATGTCTATTCATTTCCTTACACTGATCTAACTATCAATTGATACAACTGCTCAAAATGATAAGTAACTGTTGCGTTACTCTTAATGCATAGTTGTATGGAAACAGACAAACAATCTTCCATGTTTACAGTAAATCATGAAAGTTTCAAGATAACGAGATTCATTGTCACCAATTAGCGTGGAGCATGAACCAATTAGACTACAATATCCATGGATGTTGCCTAATATTTTATATCATACTGTAATGCTTCATCAGACACTGTGTCTATGGTCCCAAATACTGTACCACCTTTTCAGACTATTTAAAGTATTGACAGTACTGCACTGTAGAGATGCAGGCCCTTGGAATTGCTTGTCCAATTCTGCCAACTCGTTACTGATGATTGAGGGCACATTGTGGAATGAGTATATAAAGAGTTGATTGGGATCCAATTGCAAGAGCATAGTGATATGTAACATGGAGCCAGCAGGTGATCCAGGTCACAATGGAGGTCAAGCAGTGGTGGGAGGAAGACGAGGAAGACGTGT
Organism: Gila orcuttii; assembly: GCA_026230005.1. NCBI lineage: Eukaryota > Metazoa > Chordata > Actinopteri > Cypriniformes > Leuciscidae > Gila > Gila orcuttii. Next base: position 21,173,059 of record JAPDVR010000001.1, read on the forward strand.
TGGTCAAAGGAATGGTAGGGGACAGGCAGCCCTTCTGAGAGGTGGTCGTGGGCCTCGTTTGAGAGGTGTGGGGGAACGTGGTAGAGGACAGGCACCCCTTCTGAGAGGTGGTCGTGGGCCTCGTTTGAGAGGTGTGGGGGAACGTGGTAGAGGACAGGCACCCCTTCTGAGAGGTGGTCGTGGGCCTCGTTTGAGAGGTGTGGGGGAACGTGGTAGAGGACAAGGCCACGGACCAAGACAGCGGCAGCAACAGCATAGAGTGTCCAATGAAATTCGGGCAATAGTTGTAGACCATGTCATAAATCATGGCATGACAATGACTGAGGCGGCTACAATGATACAACCAAACCTGAGAAGGTCAACCGTGGCCTCAATAATCAGAACTTTCCGCAATGAGAACCGGTAAGTTATCAGCATGCACTAAACATTATGCTACTCTCAATTGTCAAATGACTGCATACCAATGTGTATCACAGAATAGGTGATGTGACCAAGTGTCTTCTTACTCTAATGTTCCCTGTAGAATTGTGACTAGGCCAAATAGTGGAGGCAGAGGGAAAATTCTAACTGACCAGCAAGAGCAGGCTGTGGTCGATTTGGTTCGGGCCAGAAATGATATTCGCCTTACAGAAATTCGCCAGCATATCTTGGACAATGAAGACATGTTCAACAATGTGGGATCCATAAGTTTGCAGACCATTGCACGCATACTGAAAAGGCACCAGGTATCTATAAAACAACTATACCATGTGCCTTTCGAAAGAAATGCAGACAGAGTGAAACAAATGAGGACTGAGTATGTTCAGGTAAGTTCAGTTTCAAGACGGCTGTTGTAAAAACATTCCCAAAAATTCTACATTGTACGGTAATCTCTAAATCTCTTTCCAAAATGTATTTTTAGAGGGTGATGGAGCTGGATGCTGATGACGACCATCACAAATTCATATATTTGGATGAGGCAGGTTTTAATCTGGCCAAGACAAGGAGGAGAGGTCGGAATTTCATTGGCCAGCGGGCAACCATCCAAGTACCTGGACAACGTGGGGCCAACATTACCATGTGTGCGGCTATATCAGAAGATGGTGTGGTGGGACGCAGACCTCATATTGGACCATATAATGCAGCCCTCCTTGTCACCTTTCTTGATGAGCTCGAACAGGTTTGTAGAGCTGAAGGTGTGACCTATGTCATTGTCTGGGACAATGTCAGGTTCCATCATGCTCATGTGGTGCAAGCATGGTTTCAGGCCCATGCACAATTTACCACCCTGTATTTACCCCCATACTCCCCCTTCCTTAACCCGATTGAGGAATTTTTCTCCGCATGGAGATGGAAGGTTCATGATAGGCACCCTCATGAACAAGTCACTCTTCTCCAGGCCATGGATGACGCCTGCAATGACATCACAGCAGACCAGTGTCAGGCCTGGATTCGCCATGCCCGAAGGTTTTTTCCAAGATGTTTGGCTAATGAAAACATCCATTGTGATGTAGATGAGAACCTGTGGCCAAATCCACAACACAGAGTTGATGACAATGTAGAAGTACAGTAATCACTGCTGTTTTATTTCTTACAGTGCAAGCAAGTTGAGGAACACTGCATTTGATGGTTTACAGTACTGTCTTTTCTTTTCTATTTCATTGCATTTGATGGTTTACAGTACTGTCTTTTCTTTTCTATTTCATAGCTAATTACTGTATTTTTGCTTTGATTAAAATAAACCAATGTTGTGATTGTACTGTAGTGTTTTGCATCAATATATTACAAACTTTGTTCAATGATTCCACTTTGTCTGTATTCTCTCTACTACTGCAGTACTTTACAGTAACAGAGGTATTTACTGTACATGTAGTACCATAATGAAACCTGTATCACCTATTTTGTTCTACAATAGTTAATGATTGTACGAACAATGACAGAGTGAAACTATCGGTTGCTTGTGTGTGGGTGATCTATAGTTGTGTTTCAATGGTATTTCACAGTAAATTTGTTTTTTGAACCAATGATTGTGCAAGTGCAAGATTTCTTTAAAGATGTGAATGCACAATGCAATGTTTTGAACATTAGACAACCTGTGTTACAAGTGATAACCGTTTTGAGTTTTGTGTCTAGAGTTTTGAAAAATGACATCAAGGTTCTGAAAATAGTAGCAAAGTGATTGTAAAAAACTGTAAGCTTGTGGCCATCAGATATAGCGAAAATAGGAAAGAGAGTATCCCTGAAAATAAAGCAAGACATGATTATCATAGAAGATTTCTAATATTTCAAGCCACTGAACTATCATCTCTGAACACTGATATCATAATAATATATGTTTTGTGTTATCCTTAGACACTAAAATGATGATAATATATATTTATTATTAGTGTCTATGTGAAGGAGATTGCTTTGGTGGAAATTGAGAGAGTACACCCTTTTTCACTTACACTCCAAATTGATCATTTGTCACTGTACTAGTTTGTAGCCATCAATGAGAAATGTTCACTAGAGGAGCTCTTGCCTGGAGTGCAACTTTACAGCTCAAGTCTGGCCGCTAGTGGAGGAAGCTTATACTACAGGCTGAGAAGTAGCCTACAACTGAATTGAGCTGGATGATGACATCACTGTTCGGCAGAGCGGCTTTATAGCTGAATTGAACTCATAGGCTTATTGATTAACTTTACAGTTACTGAACTGAACATCAAAACTGAACGGAATTGAGCTGAATAATGGCAATACTATTGTCTTTTTAGATAGGCCTATGTTTTACAGCAGAATTGGATTATTTTTTGCATCATTGATCATTATCTTCCCTATCACTGTAAATCTGCTCTGTAATCACGAGTTATATAGCCTAAATGAAGATGACTAGATAGATAGATAGATAGATAGATAGATAGATAGATAGATAGATAGATAGATAGATAGATAGATAGATAGATAGATAGATAGATAGATAGATAGATAGATAGATAGATAGACTGACTGACTGACTGACTGACTGACAGACAGAGATTTTAAATAAGTCAGTATATTCTTCCACAAGTTTGGAAGCACTTGGTTGGTTCTGTTTTTATTTTACTTATGTCCTTTTTTCAATCATGTTCACTGTAGAAGTATTTAATCGGTCAAAACTAAGAGAACAGTCAAGGGATCAATATATTTTTGGACGGACAGGCCCAGTATACAGAGTGGAGATAAATATCTGACAAAATATCTATTAAATATTTTAACAAAATAATTACCTTGTTTATAAATAAGGGGTTTGTTTAAATGATACCTTCTTATGGATATGAGTTCAGGCACGGACACAGACACCTATAAGGGTCCTTCAGCGCTTCTGCATTGTTAAGACGAAACTCGCGGAGCTGCTGGAGTTGCCGGGGAGCGTCTGTTATACTTGTAGAAAATAACATCTAAAACACTGAAATCCAACTGTATTATACAAATAAATCTTTCAAAAAATTGGAAGTAAAGGTAAGACGCCACGGTTATAAGAATTGTCAATGTTCTGCATCCACGAAAGCGATGACCAGCTCAAGCTAGCGGCTAACGCTCACAATCCGCTAAGTCAGAGAATCTAATAGCACGCGATTAAAGTGTGAACCTCTAACTGCAGTTTTGTGTTTATATGTTTACATGTATGTGTTATATGACGTCTGATTGCTCATTCCTTCTTTTGTGTGTTAATACGTATAGCTAACAGAGCTGAAGGGGTGTGCTTTTGCCAACAGTCGGACCATCCGGCCAAGAAGAAAGATTTGACTCTGCTAGACTTTAAAGCGTTTTAGGATCACGCCGAATTATACTATAGTTGCTGAAAGGATACCATTCTCCTCCTGCTCTGTTGTGGATGATTGGCAGTTTGTTTATAAAAGAATTTATGGATTTGGAAAATTGGGGGTTCATCCCAGACAAGTGGGGGTTTCAGTGTCTTCAGTTGGGATACATGATACCTGCTCTCTTGACCAAAAATGCAGGCTTAAATTTTGAGTTTTAACTTAGCTGAATCTCGTTTCTTTTTGACATGTATAAATGTATCATTGAATATCTTCAAATACAATTATACATTTTCATGCATACTTTTGTTTTCTTTTCTTTTTTTAATTGTTAGTGATTTGGCATCTGAAAAATATGACAACAAATCATCATTGGCTTTATCTTTACAGATGCCATCAGTGACCACTGGCGACAATGCTGTTCACTCCTCCAGTCCGGATTTGGGCTCTGCGCCATCTGATGCCCTCAAGCAAGTTCTTGGTGTAATTGACAAGAAGGTTCGCAACATGGAAAAGAAAAAGGTAACTTGATATTTAACTGGACCCTATTTATTTACTTCATACACACTCCTCATATTATTGTGCACTATTTATCAATGCATGTAATTCCAAAGAAATTGTTTGTCTTTGTAATATTTCATCAAAAATTTCACAGAAATCTTGCTAATTATCTAATGCAGATTAACATAAATGCAGTTAATGTTTTCACAACATTGGCTTCATTGACTTCATTTGTAGTATGGAATGGCCATATTTTATAATCAAATCAGTTTGGGAAATATCCTTTCCTCTCCTATTAATTTTTTCTCCTCATTGAATATCCTGTTTTACTTGAAATCTGCCACAATTCTTTCTTAATACTGATGTAGCATCTTACGTGTCACGTAAGGGATAATGTACATCAGGATGATGGTCTTGATCAGCCTGAAGGGGGTTATTTTGAGAGAACCATTGGCTGGATGTACATTATCCCACTTATTACACGGCTACTTGCCACATAAGTAAATAATTAAATATGAAATAATGATCTGTGTTGAAATATTTTATTACTTTAAACACAAATCTTCCGCGGAAAGAGCAATTGCAGCGCGTCATGGTACACAGTAATTCATATCACTTATTACACAGCATTTCACCACATAAATAATTATGGGGATAAGATATATTGATTTCAGATTAAACTGTTTTAAAATTGTACCTGTTTTTATCTTATAATCCAATACTGTACAAAAGAATTTTCACAAAATGGCAGCCGCTGCATTTGTATGAAACGAGAGAGCGAGTCCGCAATACTGGATGGCATAATTAAATAACTGTACACAGAATATTGATTCGACTGAGTTTTAATATTTTATCAGCTCACCAAACGCAAAACTTCCACAAAGAAAAACCGTGCCTAGCAGACGTATAGCACTGTTGACTTCAGTGACCCGGATGAGCCTGCGTTATCTATGAGTGGTTGTTATCGGGGAATAATTTACTGTTGGATGGCGCTATTGACCAATCAGAATCAAGTATTCCACAGAGCCGTGTAATAAATATCTTCAACTGCATTACTGACAAGAATTTATTTGTTTTGGACTTATAAGACAGCGTTGGGTTTCTGAAATGTACATGACTGATGAATCTTAATTTACTATGAACCTCAACAACCAATAATATAGTGTGAAAACAGACTGCTCTGTGGTATTAATTTAATGGTATAAAATATGATGACAACTTTACAAAAAAGACACTTGTATCTGATCGGTTTTATGGAATTTGCATTTTAATCTGCATGTGCATTCCACTCCTTACCATTAATATGAGCAAACTCTCTATTAAGGGCAAGCTGGATGATTACCAGACAAGGAAGAACAAAGGAGAACGTCTCAACCAGGATCAGCTGGTATGTGGCCTATATTCAACGCTTGTTTTCTGTGCTCCAATATATCAGCAGGTATTGTTTTATATATTAAATGCATATGCTACTTTGTTTTATATGTGTAGGAGGCTTTATCTAAAGCTCCGGAGGTGGCTCACAACTTGGACTTTGCCCGTGAGTTGCAGAAGAACTTCCTGGCTTTAAATGTGGAGGTAAGTGTGTTTTTGATTAAAGTTTGCCTCAGTGTCATCTCGGCATTTACATTCACTCTCACTCCTACCATCTAAGCTAAAACCTTTGATGCAAAAAATGCTGCGGGACACGACAAAATCAGTCTCGTCTTGACCTCAGCACAGAGTTCCAGTTTGTTTCGACCAGTTGATATACAAATGTGTTGTTTGTTCTTTTGTAGATGCAGAAAACAGTGAAAAAGGCGACACGAAGGGAGCAGTTGAAGAGGGAGGAGGCAGAGCGCAAGAGACTGAAGGCAGTGCTGGAGGTGCAGTACCTGCTGGAGCAGCTGGGGGAGGAGAGTGTGAGGCAGGACTTGACTCAGTCTAGTGCGGAAGCCCCCTTGCTAACAGAGTCAGAACTCACGGGCCTGGACGAGTTCTACAAGCTGATTGGGCCTGAGCGGGACTCCAGCGTAAGGTGAGGACAGTTAATTTGTGTTAAATTCGGCATGTTGGGATCTCTTTATCAAAATGACTTTTGATTCCAGGTTGGCTGAGCAGTTTGAGGAAGCATCCATGCATTTGTGGGAGCTTTTGGAAGGAAGGGATAAAGCTGTGGCTGGAACCACATGTAAGTAATGTTTTCTGACAGTGTTTGCCCCACTAGTATCATTCTGGGGGTACATTTTATATACTATATAGGGGAGTGGCACGAGATCTGGCGAGACTAAATTGTGACGAGATTTCCTGTCGAGTGAAAAGCTGTCTCGCGATATCGCCATGACGGAGAATATTCCACCGCTACTGTATGTATATATATATATATATATATATATATATATATTTGTTCACTGTAGAAATTAAATATAGGTTCATCATTATTAAAGCTGTATTTTGTTGTTTTATTAACATGAATGAGACGCAACAGCAGGAATATTAGGCTGCTGTGACTGTTTTAAGACCGAATGCACGGACCGAATAAAATGACACGTCCGGTTTCTTTCTCAACTGTTCACTTATGACATAACTGAGAGAATGCTTGCCGAGACAGGTAGGGCAGGCAAACGTAAAAGAGGAATCAATTTGGTGTTCGGGCGCTGTCTGAAACTTGCCCCTCTCTCTGTGTGTGTGTGCGGCTGTGCGCAAGTTTAAAAATGTTTGAATGTGTAAATTGGCAAGACAAAACATCTCCAAATGACAAACTTGCACTCTATGATGGTTAAACTTAGCAGTTAAGCGGCAAATTGCATGCGTGCCGAACCGTGGGGCCTGGTCCGTACAGATCAACTGCGATCCGTTTCACCCCTATATACTACTATACTATAATACCACTACTACTGCTAATAATAATAATGTTCAAATGTTATTCTTATGACAGTAACAGTCATATATAACAAAGCTCTATTGTGAATGTTTATCTTCACAAACACTTTTAATATCACTTTGTCATCTGAACAAACAGTTAGTAAAGAGTGGTGTATATTTTAGGATTGTGAGACTTGCGTCACTTTAACAATTCCTACTAGAACTGTTTACAGGATGAGTGAATCTGATTCAAACCGCTAACACAAGAGTGAGTTTGAGGCTGTTTCGTAAATCTTTTAAAAAGAACCATTTCGTAAGAGTAATTTGTTTGTTTCAAAATTGCGTTTGTAATCGTCAAAATGGTCTTGATCCATGTCAACTGTATAATCAAACTAATATTTGCTCTCCAGTGAGTCTGAATACCAATGCGCCCATCCCTCCCTTGGCCTCCCTGTGAATGGTGGCACTTGCAATGGCTTTTGAAAGCTTTGCTCTGTCTCGGGCCCACGAGGGTCAGCAGTGCTTCGTGCTGACTTGTGACCCACGTCAGCAGCTGGGCAGGCAGCCAGTGGTGTGCGCAAAGCCTCTCTGCTGGAGGTTTCAATGATGGACAGGGCCTGCTTGCATATTCCTACAGAGAGGGTGGGATTCATGATAGTATCAAATTGTGCAAACTCAGCTTGTGAAACATTGCTGTATTTGTTTGCTGATGTTGTTGCAGAAACATTTTTTCGTGAGCTTAGTTGAAATTACCTTCAGTGCAGAAAGATGTTTTTTGAGTCCAAATGATTAGAGACTAGCTGTGGATCATGCTAAACCTTGACCCCTTGCATTTTATGTTACTTTAACAGACAAAGCCCTTAAGGAAACCTTGGACAAGATGCTGCTAAGTGGGTACTTTGATCGTGCTCAAACACATCAGAATGGAGTGTGTGAAGAGGAGACGGGGGCTGCGGCAGCAGCAGCGGAGTCATCAGAGAGCGAGGACCGTCCCGCTGAGCCAGGTAAAAACAAAAGCCGTCAAATTTCAGAGAAATGCTTCCTCCCACAGCTGACGGCTCATGTTGATGTTCTTGTCTTTTCACAGAGGGATCCGCTCAAGAATACACAGAAACTATTGAGGTTGAATCAACAGAGGTGCGAATTGATATGATTATACTTTTTATGTACATGCTCGGCGTAAACCCTAATTTTGTGGAAACATTTCCTGGACTGCACTACTTCAGCCATAGCATTCTTAATGCTCTTCACCTCTTTTTTTTTTTTCCCCTAATAGTTTGTAAACAGACAGTTTGTTCCAGAAACCACCTACTGCAGCAGTGACAAAGAACAAGGAGCAGAGTGGAACACGAGCTCTCAGGTACGATGCACTTCACAGGGTTCCTATGCAGCTTGGAAAAGTATGGAAAAAAGAAATCGGAGTGTGGAAAAATATTTGCATTTTCAGACTATTGCCCCTATTTAGTTTTCTATAAAATAAAATGTTGTCACCTCCAGAAAATCAATGAAAATACCCTTGTGAAAATGAAAAAATATTTACAGATTACTGTACTATATACCAAATATAAAGCTGAAAATAATGCTGTATGAACTAACCATTTATGTAAAATAAGGTCTGAAAATCTACTGAGAGGTTTGGAAATTTGAGTCTGGAAAAGTATGGAATTCTGAAATGTGTAGGAACCCTGACCAAACGGTTTTTATTTCCTTGTTTACACCATGTGATGATTGGTTTTCAGGCGGTCAGTGCCCTTCAGCAACCTCAGCAGCCCCCTGCAGCCATGAGCCCAGCTCTGGTCAGCTCAGAACCACACACGCTGAACGCCGTCCTCGCCCCTGCAACAGATCCCGTGGTCCGAAAGCAGGTGGTACAAGATCTCATGGCTCAAATGCAGGGTACCTTCAACTTTATGCAGGTAAACTGCAGAATGTTTTATTCATCTCTTCAAATGTAGCAGTGGCCTTTTCTAACTTATGTAATGTGGACAGGACTCCATGCTAGAGTTTGAGGGACCGCCTTTAGATCCTGCAATTGTGTCGGCGCAGCCCATGAAACCTGCTCAGATGGTCTGTCCACCAGGTTGGTATACAAACTTTAAAATAATAGTGTGCTCTAAAAGCAAAAATTGTTAAACTTATTATCCTCAAATGGGAGTTTTTTTTCTTATTATTTTAATATGACAACTTTCGATGCATCATTGACATCATCTGATGCCATTGGTTTTTGTGATTCATGGCAAAATAATGTTGATTTTTCATATTTGGTTTGAGAGCTATGGCAAAGTCCAAAGATTTATGGTATTTCATTACTATTGTAGCATTTATTAATATTAGTTTTATTGTTTATTATAAAATATGTTGAATTATATTGTTTATAATAAAATTATAATTTTATAAAAAAATTATTTTATAATAATTATATATATATATATATATATTCTCAGTATTAAGTTTTAGTAATTTTATGGGCTTTGTCATTTTTTTATTATTAGTTTTATATTTCTATAAAACTTTTAATATGTTTTCAGTTTTAGTCATTTTAGTACTTTAACTTGTTTTAGGTAGTTGCCAATAGTTATTTTATTTCATATTTTTTTCTTTCAATGACCAAAACCAATTCTTGCTGCTAATATCCTAAAATGTTACTCTTTCAATGTTTTCTACTGATACAGAATCCAGACTCCCCCAACACAATGCTCTTTCTGTGCAGCCTGAACACACGCAAGTAAGTTCAATGACCAAAAACATGCTTTCAAACATGCTTTCAGGCGTTCCTGAAACCTTTTCCGTTTTGGTTTCCAGGTCCCGATGGTTTCGGCTCCAAAAGAGGCTTACTCCTCCACACCCCCTCTCTATCAACCCCCTCATAACTCTGAACCTCGACCACAGACAGAGTCCATTGACCCCCTGCAGGTAACGTCGTACACCACAGTCTTCACAGATGCTGTGTGTACACTATGCCATAGATATGTGAGTGACGTAGGATATACACCCTAGGTTTCCATGCCTCTGTCGTCTGAGCTGCCCCCCACCCCTTCCTCTCAGCCCCAGGTGTTTCAGCCTGTCTCCAAACCCCTTCACAGCGGCATCAACGTTAACGCAGCTCCATTCCAGTCCATGCAAGCGGTAGGCCTCAACCTGTCTACCTCACCCTCTCCAAATTCAACCCCTCAGAGTTTGTCTCCATTCTGCTTCTGTTCTGTTTGTCATGCTGCGTAAGGAGCCGTTCACACAGAACACATTTTTGCATTGCATGGTGCTGCTTTTCCATTGTCTTTCCATGTGAACAAGTGCTATACGGAAATGTTGGACCATTGCGATCACGTCTCGCATCTCAAGTCAAGTTCAACTTTAAAAAAAAAAAGAAAAAAGCATCTTTAGACCTTTTTTTGTCATTTAAGTGCTGTGCATCTCACGTTTTTAAACGAAAAACAAAACGCATTCCGTGTGAATGGCCCCTGACAGGCTTGTTTTGTTTAAAAAGATACATTTATATGAACATTAGCATTTGAGTTTATCATGTTCAAGCCTGTTATCCACCATTTGTGGATGAGCCATTACTCGCATGACTATAACTAACGGTCAATTTTTATTCAAACATTTTTTCTAAAGAATGTGTTTAGTAATGTCAAGTGCACCTAAAAATGTTTTTTTGTATTTGTGTAGATAAATGAGGTCCTGTTTGTCTATCCCTTATCTCCGTTTAAACATTTATTTACCTAATAGTCTTAAAGGCTGACTTGGCATAAAAGTCCAAATAAATAGATGCCGCATGCTAGTTTTGATATGCTTCAATGTTTCCTCCTCCATTAGGTGTTCAATTTGAATGCCCCAGTTCCTCCAACCAGTGAGATGGACTCGCAGAAGATTTCTAGCCAATATCAGAGCGGTTACAGTCAAGGCTACAGCACTCAGGCCAACCTTCCAGCTGAGCAGCAGGAAATCCCTCAAGAAGCCCTGCAGTCAGGTAAGAGATTTGCTTAGGTAAGAGTTGTGCCATTTTCAATAGTGTAAACTACTATATAACTAATTGTTTTTGTGTATGTGTAATGTGTAAAGATATAAAATCAAGTATCTTTATTTCTTATTATATCTTATGTAATATGTGATATTATATCTTACGCAATAATTTTTTTCTTATTAGTTGGGACTTTCCATTCTCAAGACCAAGGTATTCCATCTGCAGGGGGACACCAGTCTGCACCTCAGCAGCCCTCGGGGCAGGGCACAGGGTTTGGGCGGCCAGGTCAGTCCTTTTACAGCAACAGAGCAATGCCACGAGCTGGGCCCAGAAATCCTAGAGGTGCTTTGAACGGCTATCGTGGACCATCAAATGGATTTAGAGGTAAGACTAGACTTCTTTAATCTGTGCCGAGACATTCTAGTCTGAACTCCAGTACGAAATCATACAATCAAACCTTTTTTTTCCCCTTATGTTTAGGTGGATACGATGGATATCGTGCTCCATTCCCCAACACTCCTAACACCGGATATGGGCAAACTCAGTTCAGCACTCCGCGAGATTACTCCAACAACACCTACCAACGGGTAACTTCAAGAAAATGAATACACGTGGAGATTTGAGAAAACCGATTACAGAAACACATATTTAGGACATGTTTTGAAGTTCCATGTGGTTTCTTTACAGGATGGATATCAGCAAAGCTTCAAGCGAGGAGCTACCCAGGGACCTCGAGGTTGCTCTCGAGGTAATGCTCAAGCGATGCGATCCTAAAATCTTTGGGAAGACTTGTTTCTTTTTGGCCACTTTGAACATTCAGTTATTGAGAATGTTTCCCCTAGCCCATATTTTTACTCCTATCAGTGGTTTTGTTATTTTTTTGGCTTACTGATTCAAGTAAGTCCACTTTGATGGTTTTAATATACTAATGTGTTTTACAGAGACACAGTGGAGAGCTGAAACTGTCAGTGTTGTGATTTTTCAGCCAGGTCGTGTTTAAAACATAGATATTCCTGTAAACTTGAAAGATTTTCATTAATTTATTTTTTTTATAAAAGAAAATGCAAAAAGTTAACTGCCACTGTCGGTCCAATCCATAGGAGTGTTTTTTGATATTTTTTTGGCCTGTCCCCTTTCCCACACTTGGTTCTTGCCTGTTTATTGGGTACTGAAGGCATTAATTGTTTCTTTGTTGTTGTTTTTTCCACCCCATTTCATTTGAAGATTTTTTTTTCTGCTGTCCTGCCCTTTGTATGCTCATGTCACTCCTTGAGAGAATGTTTCAATAAAGATGTGTTGCATTACCTGCTTGTCTGCCGCTGCTTCCTTTTTGCTCTCCATGCTGAGAAGTCCTCTCACCTGTCCTGTGACCCTTTGTCTGCTAAAGTGTTTGAGGTTGACTGTTTCTTTTAGTCTTCTAAAGGGAGGCAGGTGATTGATCCACTTGTCGGTCCATTTTCTGCAACTCTGCTGTTTGCTTTTCTGCCCCTTGCGTCATTTATTATATCCTGCTTTTCAACGAGCTTAAGAGTTTGTCTTAATTGGGTGTGAAGAGTTGATCAAGCAAAATGGCTCTCAGATTGCCTCCAATCGGGGAAGTGATAAATGACATTGCTCCAAATCAATCCATAGCTGATGCACTGCTTTTCCTGCTTTAAGTAAAAAAATTGGTCACAAAAAAAATTCTGTCATACCAAACCTTTATGATTTTCTTTATTCCTTGGAATATGAACATGTTTAGTGCAATGCTGACACTGCTGTTTTCTATACAATGAAAGTGAATGGTGACCATGACAGAAAAATATAGGAGTACTTTAAATATTAAATCTTATAATAGAGCAAGTTGCATAGACTACTTGACTCACTGATCACAATTCACTTTCATTGTATGGAAAAAAAGCTGAAAGAAAATAACATCTGGCATAATATCCCTTTAATGTTGGCATATACCGTCAATGCAAGAAACAATATGAGTTTGGATTAGCATAAGGGTGAGTAAATTATGCAAAATGTTTATTTTGGGGTGAACTGTCCCGTCTTGCGTGACCTGAACATTAGCAGTCGTTTGGTGGATTGCACTTAATTTTAGGAAAGCTAAAACAGATTTTTACAAAGAAATAAACTGAAAAAATGTCATGCAAATTTCAAAGAATCCTGCTGCGCACAATTGTGTTGCTACTGACATTTTGTCTAACTGCTGAAGATGGTTTAGGTTTATTACATTTGCAGAGCCTTTTATCTTTATAATTTTTATTAAATTTTTTTCTAGTTAAGAACAGCAAGACTTGAGTACATGTGAGAGTATTTGAGGGCTATAATGAGTTCTGGAGTTCTATGGATGACTCTCTTGTAGTTTGTAGGATTTACAGTTTACATTTTAATACTTGTAGTATAATGTGCATTGTGCTGCTTGGTGATTTAGGAACAGCTTATACCATCTCAAAAGCAGGGAAAGTGCTCATTGTAATTGGCACTGAAATCATTGAATGCGACTAGACTATTTAACTCGGCATTGATTTTCTGATGTATTTGGGTTTCAGGACGTGGGGGATCATATCGGTCCAGCAGAGGAATGGGTCCCATGGCTGCCCAACAGACCAGCTAAACCTATTCCTTTAGCCAATATCAGCCCTGTTCCACCCTTTTATCTCCTCCACCCTTTTGGACTCTCAAACTTGAGCCGTGCCACTCCAGACCATGTAGTTAGATGACTGCATCTTAGCAAGTAAGGACACAATCAATGGTTTTGGAAAAATACAGTATCAATGAGACTATAGCACTCCCAGCACTGTAATTGCTCAGAGCTCTAAAAGCTTTCTCTCAATCATATGCTATTGCACAGCCTTTACACATTTGAGACAGAACACGTGCCTTTGATTATGGGTGTCTGGATTTTAATCGATCTTGGTGGAATAATGACTTGGTAGCTGGGAACAGCCACTAGATTTTGAATGTGAAGTACACCGTATACCAAAGGCACTTAGTTTTTGGCCAAACGAACTGTTAAGTGAATGTGAAGAAATTTCTTGTACATACTGTATTGTATCATGTTATTTTCTCTTTTTTTGGCTCAGCCAAATGGTTTACAGGAAATGCATTGTACTGTATGTGGCTGAATGACTGCTTCATTGTATTTCTTCCTATTACTGTTGATTAGACCTAATGCTAACAAATAAATGATTTTTGAAGGACAAGCCACTTTAAAAGTTATTCTGCACGCATTTTGTATGAAGAGCAGATCGAATCTTCTTTGAAGCCAAAATACACTTGTGCATTTAGTATCTTAAACTCTGCTATTTTTTTATATTATTAGTGCTTGATTGATATGACGGTCACAAATAGTTTTTGATGGGTCAAGTATAGCGCAACCGGAAACTTGCGACCTAGAACCCACTTTATACTAGTTCTGGGTTCAGTACAAGTTAAGCTAAATTGAAAGCATTGTGGAATCATCTTGATTAGCTCAACCCAATCCTTTTTCTGTGTAGTTATATCCAATTTTAGAACTTTGTTGCCATGAAAACACAATGCCTTAAAGTTTAAACCCAAAAAAACATGTTAAAATGATTGTTTAAATATCTTTACTGTGCAAATAATATGCCAGATTTAACCGAATTAATGTAAGCACATTTTATAAAAGAGCCTCATTGTAACCATCATTTTTGCTTTTGATTGAGCTTAATTTGTACTGAACCAGCACTGTTCCTTTACATAAAGTAAATATTTGTTTGTTCATTAAAAAAAACTTTTTTTTTTCCCAAATAGATTTTTATTGATGTCTGACTTAACTCTCAAAGTTCCTACTGTAAGCAACGGTTAAAATTCATAGCCCTAATCAATTAAAATCTTCCAGTACAATTCAACAATATTCTGATACCACACAACTAGGTTTTAAGTAGCTTTTCATGGCCATAACAATTTTAGAAAACTAAATGTGCAAAACAAAAGCTTATACACAGACATCCAATCCACTCTGTTGGAAAAAAAAAATATCCACAACGTATGAAAGATATTTTCAATAAAAAAAAAAAAAATCAAACACACTTATACCAAACAGCAACGTC
The DNA here is from genome assembly GCA_026230005.1 of Gila orcuttii. Taxonomy (NCBI): domain Eukaryota; kingdom Metazoa; phylum Chordata; class Actinopteri; order Cypriniformes; family Leuciscidae; genus Gila; species Gila orcuttii. The sequence continues at coordinate 21,188,184 of JAPDVR010000001.1, forward strand.
TGCATTAAAAGTATTAGGCTTATGAAACCAGCCACTTTCCCACTAATTAAAACCGCAGCACACATGAACGCAGATAATCATTGACTAGTACTGGACAAGAGGTACTGTTTGTTGAAGTCTCTGTGAGCCTGGCGCTAGGTAAGTTTCTCCACAAAAGCCATATGACGGTCCTATGGCACATTGTTGTGGTCGAGGGGCATCTTTGGAGAATCTTGGGGTGGGCTGTTGTGTCCTGGAGGCAGTGGCTGGTTTTCTTGGGGTATATTTTTGTGTTCCTGTCCTAGATCCTGTTGATTCGGGGGTACATCATGATGTTGTTGTTCTGGAGGAATATCTTTGTGTCCTGGAGGCAGAGGCTGGTGTTCAGAAGGCTGGTCATGTCCTAGTGACTCAGGGACAGCATTTCCCTCCCCTGTTAGGAGAGATTTAGAATGTGTTGCATTTAAATTAAAATGTTTAAAATTCAAGTATATTTGCCAAGAATGTTACTTTTAAAATGTGTTATATTCCAATTGAAATGTTTAAAAACCAAGTATTTCGGCCAGGAATGTTGCTATTAAAATAACACGTTGCACTTAAATTTTTTGAAATACAATATATTTGCCAAGAATGTTACCCTCTGAAGCTCTTTTTTTTTTTTTTTTTTAAATAAATTTTTTTTTTTATTACTTCATCGGAATGGTATGAAACTTGGTAAAGGTTTTGGCACTTGCTGTGTGAACACACACAAAAATCATGGACATGATTTGAAAAGGTTAAATTGTTCTGGAAAAAAAATAGTCACACTTGTAGTCCTCCTGTTGGAAACGAATGGGAAGCAAATTTTATCTAGTGGAAACATTTTGCGCCCAAACAAAATCTTACTGAAAGCTAATTTTTAGAGATATCTACCTCAAATTCGGAACAACTTGTTTTAGATTCATGGCTTTGATTTTCTCACAGAGTAAAACGTGTTTTAGAAAATATATATTTCATATAAAAATTGAAAAATGAATTCTGGATTTTTTTTCATAACAATAAACAAAATTCAATAACTTTTTTAAACTTTTTGTCTTCTGCCAAGTGCCATCTTTAAAAGGAGACCAGACTTAAGTCTGTGCTCCAAAGCATTCAAGATATATGACAGTTTAAGTTGGAAATTTGACTTTCAGGTCGTATGCTTAAAAAGTGAATAAATGGATTATAATTACTGCATAAATATAATTTAGTAGCATTAAAATCCCACAAAATATGAAATAAAAAAAACATTATCAAACTAAAATTTAGTATATTAATTTAATTTAAATTAATATTAAAAAATGTCATTTTTGATGGCCACGCGAAGAGTACCAGAGGGTTAAGGGTGCTTTCACACTTGGTGTGATTGCCTGGTCTGAACAACCCAAGTTCACTTGCTCAACTCTCCCCTGCCCCCGCTGGACTGTGCTTGCATTATATTATTTGGGTCCAAACTGCCATACACTTGCATCATCAAAGCAGCTGTTGTTTAGCCCCATTACATGATAATAACAACGCAGTAGAAGGCGGCAAGAGTAGCTCACCTCATTTTAATATTTTGTTCCTTGAACCTTTGGTTTTGTTTTCAACACATCAGCACATAATGGCACTTGCGTCTATCTGCTGCAAATGTACTGCAAATGTTCCAGTAATGCGGGAGTCCAGCAGAAATTACAAATACATTCTCTTTTTGCAGTGCATCAGTCACGCTTGTCAGGGGACTGAGCGAGAACACACACAAACATACAGATTTATCGAATGCTTTATGTAGTCACGAAATTGGAAACCCTGTTAACCCACTGAACAGAATTACCCATGTTCTCTAGAATAATGTAAAACTAAAAAAACATGTCAGGTGAGATCACATTCAGGGCCTAATGTAACAATAGTTACCCAATGTAATCTTTACATGATCTGGTTATATATGTCATTTTCAAATAAAAGTATTACTTACAATGCGTCTCAGGTGGAGACGGTACGTTCTGTGTTTTCAACCGTTCCATATGCTCCACAGCCTGATAAAAATGACACACAGAATAGGTTTTCATTCACTTGTTATAATGACTTGTTTTTCATTCAGTGAGCAAATACAAGACAAATCAGTTCAGTTACCTGCTGCAGTTCTATTTTCTGAGCATTGAGCTGCTCCTGTTGTCGCTCTAGATCCTCTCTCTGCTTCTGAAGGTCAGAAGCTTTCTGGTTTAAGTCTTCCTCCTGCCTGACCAAATGCTCCTCAAACTCTCTCATCTCTTCATCAGTGTATGCCTGGTTCTGTTCTAGAGTCTGAGGTCATCCGAAAACCCAAGATAATTATTACTTAGAAAACATGAAGGTTAAATGCCATTGTTTATATTTTTTACTCGCTCGCTCTTATAATTCATAGGTTTATATAGAAGCTGTGGTCAGAATTATTGGCACCGTTGGTAATTCATTAAATAAAAATGTCAAATTCCCTTAATCATCTATCATATAGTTCTGATGTGCATCAAAAGATTGTTGAGCTTCACAAAATAGAAAGTGGCTGTAAGAAAATAGCTAACGCATTGAAAATTCCCATTTCCACCATCAGGGCAATAATTAAAAAGTTCCAATCAACTAAAGATGTTACACATTTGCCTGGAAGAGGACACATGTCTATATTGTCTTAATGCATGGCGAGGAGGATAGTTTAAGTAGCCAAAGACTAGCAGAACTTCAAGAAACAATCAGAAAATAGCTGAGTTTTGGTGTCAGAAAGCAAACAGCACCTACATCACCACAAGTTGTTTGGAATGAACTCCAGCATCAGTTGTCAGATACTACTGGAACTTCAAACGGAACCTCTATGGTCAGATTAAAGTGCCTATTTTATAGGTCTATTTTTCTGCTGGAGGTCCTGGACATCTTGTTCAGATACATGGCATCATGGATTCTATCAAATATCAACAGATAAAAAAAATAAAAACCTGACGGCTTCTGCTAGAAATCTTATAATGGGCCGTGGTTGGATCTTCCATCAGGACAATGATAAAAAATAAACAAAAAACATTCAAATCAACACAAAAATGGGTCACTGAGCACAAAACCGCCATTAACTGTGGCCAATGTGTATTAGAGAAAATCTTTTATTTCATAATGAGATTTTCCCCCCATTTTCAATTGTTTTACTTCCATAAACGGTTAAATTTTTGTAATTAAGGGTCAAAAGGATTAGCAATGCAGATTTATTTTCACAGGCTTCTTTGTTACCAAGGTTGCCAGTAATTCTGACCAGGACTGTACTTTGATACTGTCAAACTTAACGCAATCATCCAACATGAAAAACTGAATGCATGAATTAGATGATATTGATCAATGGTCTAATTATGTATCTGTAGCGTGTCACACTCACTTCCCAGCTGTCTGGTTCAAGAAACTCTTTTTTCTTTGTGGCAACCAGGAACTCGTCTAAGGACACCAGTCTGTCTTTATTGGTGTCAACCTGTAAAGGCCAGATGATTACAGATACAGAAAAAAACTTTGTTAGTTTGTAAGGTTTGTCAATTTTCCTGAAATTGCCAGGTCAGGTCATGCAAATAGAACTGGTCCATTATTTATAATCATTATTTATAATCATCATTTAACCTCGTTCATGACGTGTTCTCTCATTCGCAGCCTTTCCTCCTCCATTTCAACCATGTCGTCCTCTTCATTAGTTGGATCATAGATCTTCTCCAGCTGAAAACAAAAAACAAAAATCAGAAAATATTTTCATTGCTACTATAAAATAGCAGACCATGTTATAACTACAATATTGGCATGGTTGTTGGTGCCAGACGGGCTGGTTTGTGTATTTCAGAAGCTGCTGATTTACTGGGATTTTCACACACAAAGTAAGCGGCGGTTTTGTGGGGGAAATGACTTGTTGATGCCAGAGGTCAGAGGAGAATGGCCTGACTGGTTCGAGCTGATAGAAAGAAAACTGTCAGCTAAGAACTGAGGCTACAATTCACACAGGCTCACCAAAATTGGACAATAGGATATTGGAAAAATGTTGCCCGAGTCTCGATTTCTGCTGCGACACTTAGAAGGTAGGGTACGCATTTGGCATAAACAACATGAAAGCATGGATCCATCCTTCCTTGTTTCAACGGTTCAGGTTGGTGGTGGGGGTGTAATGGTTTGGGAGATATTTTCTGCACACTTTGTGCCCCTTAGTACCAAATAAGCATCGTTTAAACACCACAGTCTTCCTGGGTATTGTTGCTGATCATGTCCATCCCTTTATGACCACAGTGTTCCCATCTTCTGATTGCTACTTTCAGCAAGATTATTTCTTGTCACAAAGCTCAAATCATCTCAAACTGGTTTCTTGAACATAACATTGAGTTCACTATGCTCAAATGGCCTCCACAGCCACAGATCTCAATCAAACAGAGCACCTTTGGAATGTGGTGGAACGGGAGATTCATATCATGGACGTGCAGCCAACAAATCTGGAGCAACTACATGATGCGATCATGTCTATATGGACCAAAATCTCTGAGGAATGTTTTGAGCACTTTGTTGAATCCATGCTACAAAGAATTAAAACAGTTTAGTTAAAACAGAAGGCAAAAGGGGGTCCAATCAGATACTAGCAAGGTGTACCTAATTAAGTGGCCAGTGAATGTACAGTTTATATATATTATCTTCCGTGGTGACGTATGCAATTGTGTACCTCCTTCGTGAATAGGGCTTCCAGCTCTTGTTCATCAAAGAATCCATCTCCGTTTGAGTCTGCAATAAAAGATTGCGAAAATGTAATAATATTAAGTATGTAATTTCAGCATTCTCATATCCAGGATTTGGCTAAGCTATCAAGAATTTTTACCATGCAGATTGAAGAACGTTTTTGGGTCAAAATCTTCAGGGTCAAGGCCATCAGCCTCCTCCCACACTTCTTTTAGCTGATCCTTGCTACCCTATGGACCAAAACATCAGAGAAACATGAGTATATCTTCAATGAAATCAAACATCAAGAGAAGTTGATGCGTGCAGACTTACTGGGTGGTTGACTTTGGGGTGATCAGCATGTTTTTTCTTCATGTCCTCATAGTGCTCCTCCTCTTTCCTCCTGTCCTCCTCATCAAGTGTCTTCAGGTGTTCGCGTCTCTCATGCTCTTTCATCATCTCGTACCTTTTAAATTCTTCATGCCGTTCCTTGTCGTAGTTCTCCAGATCATTTGTAGCCTATATTGCAAGATCATAAATGTAACTGAAAGATAACAGCTTTATGTGTTCTGGTCTTATCATATGTATATAAAGGGACTTTTAATGCTGTTGCTCAGTGACCAAATGAGAAGGGAAATGCATGATACATGCTGACCTTGGATTTACAGCAGAGTATTACATGATGTTCTTTTAAAGTGCGTATGGAAGATTCCAGAAATATTTAAAACAATATTTTCAGGTTTTCTGTGGGAATTTACCTTAAAAATAAACAGAATGTGCTAGTAACTGTGTCCTACAAATACAAAGGAAATTTAAAGGCCTGGAAATGCCACTGAAATTTCTTTATTGACTATATATTTTTGCAACATGAATTGTATTTTAAATGCAAAATATGACTAATCTTGACTTAAAAGATTACAATAACCAAAATCAAGTATCAAAAGAAAGAAGCATTCAAGCATTCAAAGTGACAGAATAAAATGATGTATGATTATGAAAGCTGGGTAACTAAGTAATGATGACATACTGATTTGATGAGTCTGTCCAGATCCTCAACCTCAAATGTGTGCGGGTTCATGTGGTTCAGATATTCAAACTGTTTGAGTAACGCCTGGTGATCTACCGCAATATCTGTGAAACATGAGAGAGAACTGTGTTCAGAGAATGTTCTGAAAATCAAGACCCATATGCTTAAAAGCTCTAAAAAAAAACTATGAATCTACAAGACGTTGTGTCTTATTTGGTGTTTGTGGTCTGTTCATTCACTAAAGTCACCATGAAATCAAAATTGACAATTTGTATTTTTTTATGGAATATTGCAGCATTTATTAAAAAATTATTTATCAGTGCACATTATTTATTTTAATTCATGTGCCCTAGTAATCTTTAATAAAAAAATGTAAAAACCTGCCCCCTCCCACTTGCAGTGAAATCTCTTCTCAGATGACGTGTTTTTTGGGCTGAGGTTTGGAACAACCCATCACTCACACGAGATCACAGCAATATAGTGCAATAGTTGAGTTCCGGAAGTAAAAACTCAATTTATTTTCTCCACAAGGAGAAAGATTCTGAACGATAATATGTAAACCTTTAAAGACAGACCTACTGTGAGCTACAAGGTTGTTAATCCATGGTATATATGCTTCTGCTGAAGCCATCCGCCGGCATAATTTCAGCTTATTTGTAAAATAATCGTGCTTAACATTGGAATTCCTGGTGAAAAACTACATTACCTATGATGCTGTACAGAAAATGACACCAATCAGTAAGTTGAAAAAAGCAACACGCTCCAAAATAACTCTTTAGCTCCGCCCACTGCCAGGAAGCACTGGGAATGACGTAATTATATACATAAATATGAATGTCATTGTTTTGAGAGCGTAGGGAGATCAAAACCCACCTGTCAAAAATGAGATAAATATATTGAGTGAATGCTCTCCGCACATAGTATACGTTCATCAAATACTTTCACTTCAAACTCACTAAATCCCAGCCTCAGCCCATTCAGAAATGTTGGTACTTAGGTAGAAACCTATAGAGGAGCCTGATAAAAATGTTAATATTAAAGAAAGACGTTAGATGGACTTAAAGGCTTTTGCATCTGAAGTCTATATATATATGCATATTTTGCAATAAAATTTAAAAATATTGTTTTTATACATAATCAACATCTGTAAATGAGTAGTTTTTATATTTCTCCATTTTAATTTGATTATGCTGTTTGCAATGCTTCATGGGACTCTAGTTCTTTCCCTTACCAAGCCGTCAAGTACACAGTCTTGCACCTTTTTGTCAAACTTTCAAAAACATTTGCTTAAAATCTAAATTTGTAGTGTTGTGATTCACCTAGTAGCTGATTGGCTTGGTTCACGGCTTAAAACTCTTCAAGTAAGATGTATGAATTATGAAAATGTATGAAACAAAATTAATACTTCCGGAATTAGAGCCGCTGAAAAAGCGGGGCAGGCACAGTTGCACTCTATCCAATCAATTCCCAATGGACAAAATCATGTCCTGCCCTACATTTTTTCTTGCCATTTTACTCGGATACGTCACAATGGGGAAGAAAAGATGATTGCAACTTCCGTTTCATGCCAACTTTAATATGCAATTACACCTTATGCATGTAAAATGACCTCAAGCATTTATTCAACTATAATTATTTTGACAAGCCATTCTTACCATTCCCTCCTTCAATGTCCTGCTTGGCTTTGATCAGGGTTCTCAAACGGCTGACCTCTTGCCTTTTTAGTTCATCCAGCTTGGTTCTCACATGGTGGCTGACAAAGTCAAGCTCTTTAGCCAACTTCCCTTGCTGAAATCAGTAGGGATGAATAGATTAGCTATGTGTGACCTTTGTATTATACAACATGAATAAAGCTGTTTCTTACCTTTATATCTTCCATGTCTGTGTTGTGGAGCTTGTCTCTAAAATGTTGATCTTTTTCAAGGAAATCAATAACTTCCCTGAGATAGCGGTCATAGTGTAGTCCGGTGTCCTACAAATATAATATAAATATATTATACATAAAAATAATATAAATACATAACAATATAATGTCAAATATAAAAGTGTGTATATGAAGTGTTTTCAAAAATAACCATGCATATTTATGCAACCGGACACTCTAAAGCCACTTATAACTTGCTGCCAAAGTTTGTTATATAATTGGCTGATTAAATGCTTACCACACTCTTGGGAGGCTCTTTGACAGTTTCCTCTGGGAGTTTCACCTTAGTTTTATCTAAACTTATTGGCACTGCCTTGGCCCAAGACATCACACTCGCCAATACGAGGAGCCCCTTTAAACAGGACATCTGGAAAAATTAACAAACATATGGATTAGACATCAAGCCGGAGATGACAGCTATTTCATATTTGATATTGGTTGTATCGCAAAACCAAATGAGCCGACTACGACTTTTGGAAATCTGAACGTAAAAAACTAATTCTGTCTAGATAGGCGGCTCACTACTGGGGTTGTAAAACAGCCACTGATTGGCAGTTCAGTTATCCAATAAATCCGTTACTAAGGGTAAACGACATTATCGGGCAGTTAGCGGGTCACTGCTATATTAAAGAAACACTGAAAATATAACGTTACGTGGTTTTGCTGGCAAGCTATAATTGTAACACAGAGATGTGGTTTGAAAGGGTTGCTGATCTCGATACATAGAAGCTAATTTCGTTAGCTTTCCATTGACAGTGAAGTATATGCCAGACGTTATAGCGAAACTCGCTGTTCATTTTATAAGTGAAAAGTTGAATTCTTGATGCTCTGTCTATTTAGGTTAATGTATCCGGGGCGATTCACAATTAAATAATGGCACTTACGGTGTCAGATCGGTTTCTATCGAGCTATCTCCGGTGTTTTCTGCTTCCTTTCATTACCGCTGGCTTCCTGACTGTCCGCTATCTTGGACTGATGATGATGACTAACAGTAACAGAGCAGCTAGCGAGCTAACCGAGTAACTTACAGCAGCAGGAGGAGACAGAGAGCTCGTCCACGTAGATCAAGCGCACTGCATGACTTAGTTTGGGCTTGAGTGATATTGTTTCTTATGACGCAAATACATGACTTCCTGAAGGGGGCGCATGGCGGCTCAGAAAGGCGAATGATCAACTGGCGTTTTTTTTATTTGAAATATTTGTACACTTAAAACATTATAGATTAAAACTTGATAATTATACTGTTTGCTGCACGTAAGTTTCATAACATTCTATAAAATTTATAATAATATGTATAGAAAAATCCTTATTCATTCAACACAAACCTTATGATTGGTCCGTTCTGGCAAGCACTGAAAAATGTAACCGATAAAAAAACATCTAACGCCGTAAATGTGTGTTATCATGTCTTCGGATAATAATAACAATAATAATAATAACAACAATAATAATAATGGATGTAAGGATAATAATTTAAACTCGATCATACGCTCCGCCCATTTCATAACACAGTTGTACGCGCCAGTTCAATCCGCTTATTCTATTTCTAGAGACTCCAGCCACGCTTTTCTTGGAGCGCCACCAGCTGGTGGATGTGAGAAGAGTGAGGGGGGAAATATATATATATATATATATATATATATATATATATATATATATATATATATATATATATATATATATATATTTTTTTTTTTTACATATTATTTTACATTATATATAACATAGGACGACAGCAATAAAGTAAATGCTTGAAAATACAAAAATAAATAAGACAATGCAATTATGAACATATTACATAACACAATGTTAGTACAAAATTAGAGTATGACAAAGACCTTAGCTAAATGTAAATTAAACCCCAAATTTCGGGTTAGAGAAAGTAAAGACTCATAATTCACATTATTACAAATACAATTTTTTAAAGTTCTTAAAAATGATATGACCACTGACATTTATTTTTATGCAAAATTTTTAGAAAGGATTTATCTGGGTTTATTGGAAATAAACAATTAAAATGATGATTGGGGGGGGGGGGGGGGTTCAGTCCAAACATAGATGACAGCAAACAACATGGGAAATATATTTCAAAAAGTAAATTATAGCAAGTAAATAAAAAAAAAAAAAAGAGAATATGAGGCATTCAAGATCTCTCTTCATCCATATTTTATTAAGGTAGCAAAGGAATTTTACACCAGATAGAAAAAGGCGGTTGAGAACTAACAAGTAAAGATTAAGTCAACAAGATCATAATTAACTTGCTAAACAACATAGTCTGAAAATAATCAATATATAATAAAACCAAAGATCCAAAAACAAATGATCCTTGAATCAACAGACGGAAAGTGATATTCTACATCACTTCCGCCACCATACTTCACTTCCTCTCGGCCTAGGCTCGGTCTTTCTCTTTCTTCGGTCTCTAAACCGCCATCATGGGTCGTATGCACGCTCCTGGGTAAATGTTTATTTTACGCTAAAAACACCGTCTATGGACCACACTGCCAGCCCAAAATACAGTTAACTCTTTATAAGATAGACTGAGCCTGGAATATGTATTTCATTCGAGCTAGAAAAGAGTTTATGAGAAGTCAGAATATAGTCCCACGTTCTCTTCCTCTGTGTAGCGTGATGGCAGCACATGTAGAATGAGGCGCTGCAGGATGGATAAATGAACGATCTTTACACACTGATTCATTTAACATCGACAGTTTGTCGGTGCGGTCTGGCTGTACGGGTATCATATCGTTTAGTTTCACGTAACCTACGTTTTGTTGTCAGAATTTGTTTGGCGGTTCGTTAGGTCTTATAAATGTTGGTCTTACATATAAAAGTGTTATGTACTGGACTAATTCATTTTAAGATTATTTTGATTTTACAACCCCTTTAGGTTCGCTTATAGTTTACATTTCCTTTATTTTATATCACCTGCTGTCTGTTAACATATTTACAGCATAGCTTATTGCAGAAGAAGTGGAATTGTTTAACAAGTTGCAATGTTTCATTCTGGAAGACATGTTTAACATGGAAAAACGTTTTATTTTTCAGCAAGGGTTTGTCCCAGTCGGCACTGCCCTATAGACGAAGTGTCCCCACAGTAAGTCCATTGATTCTGATTCTTCATATATGGAAGTACAATGCCTTGCTAAGTTGTCAAGGCTGTTAAAATATCCATTTATTATGTATTTTAGTGGCTCAAATTAACATCCGATGATGTTAAAGAACAAATCTTCAAACTGGCCAAGAAGGGTCTGACCCCCTCACAGATCGGTAAGTTCTGACTGATATAAATTGAATGTTACTGCAAGTCATGTCCATTGTATAACATTAATTTCACAGGATTCTCTATAGCACATTTCATACAGAATGGTCATGCAAAGACAATTTCGAAATCAATTCAGTACATTAAAGGAAACCACGTCTGAAAATCAACTAGTATAAATAAAATGAATGCAGTCGAATTAGTAAAATAATTACAGCTGAGGCACACTTACGTTTGTAATCTGATTTCCAATAGAAGAGAGATAATGCTTTCATGTTCAGTTGTCACTTTATAGGCTATTTTATGCATCTTAATGGGCACTTAAACAATTCAACTTTTCTTCATGTTTTCATATTTGTAAACTAAATGTAGCAGCCCATATTGTGTCTGTCTGCACACTTTCATTCTCAATAAGCTGATATCTTGCTTTTCTCATTAGGTGTGATCCTGAGGGATTCCCATGGTGTTGCTCAGGTGCGTTTTGTCACTGGCAACAAGATCCTTAGGATCCTGAAGTCCAAAGGCCTGGCCCCTGATCTGCCGGAGGATCTCTACCACCTTATCAAAAAGGCTGTTGCTGTGAGGAAGCACTTGGAAAGGAACAGAAAGGTAATGAATTAAAACGCATACAAGATCATTTAGGAGATTTCTAGAAAAATCAGTTCAGTGCAGTTTTCTCACCATTATCACTTGTTTTTGCAGGACAAGGATGCTAAGTTCCGCCTGATTCTGGTTGAGAGCAGAATCCACAGGCTGGCCCGCTACTACAAGACCAAGAGAGTACTTGCCCCCAACTGGAAGTAGTGAGTGTTTGAGTTGTTTTATAACCAAAATTTAAATCTTTCCTGTGTGTAGTGCACATTTCATTGTCCCATTCTTCACTTGTAAGAACTGAGATATTTCTTATGTGCTAGATAAAGTTTGGAGGTAAATTAGCAGTTTGGCTTGAATGTGCCACCACTGCCAGTCCCCTTCACACAAAAAGCTGCTTTGCCTTTCAAAATGCATTTTTTCCCCCTGAATCTTTAAACTGATTCATTTGTTTTCATCCACAGTGAATCCTCCACAGCTTCTGCACTGGTGGCATAAATCTGCAGTTTTTTGGACAAATAAAGATATTTGGATCAATTCATACGTTTGTGTTGTCAGACTGATTTTCTTTACTCAAGTTGGGTACAGAACTGTTGTGATCCTAATTGATGTTTCGGAGTAGAATACAGCTGCCACATGCCCGTATTCATTTAAATTGAGTCCATTGTAACTGAATATTCACTTGTATTTGCATGTTCAAACAAAGGTCATTTATGGGTGATGCAGTTGTGAAGATTCAAAGTCGAGCTATTGAAATATACACTTTTATCACTTTGGAAACATTAAAAGTAGTGTTGTGGCAACATTGTGTATTGCATGTTTTTGTGTTATTAATGGGGTTTCTAGGCAGAACATGTTACACTCAAATCAGCTGCAGATAAAGGAGAAAATCATCTAAATTGGACTACTTTGCTGTTTGGTGATCGTGTAACATTTACAGTATCAAACTGATCTGTCAGGTTGCAGGTTATAAAGCGTTTTAGGTTTCTTATGTAAGCATGTTATCACTTTGAGAACCAATGGAAGAAAATATTTACAGATGACTACTATATACCAAAAAAAATGCTGAATGAACCATTTGTAAAATATGGTCTGAAAAATGTAGGAGGTCTGGGAATTTGAGTCTTGAAAAGTATGGAGTTTTGAAATATGTAGAAACCCTGTATAAAGGACATTGAGAATAAATGGGTTTGTTAAATCACTGCTTAACATGGCAACAAATGGCGAGTGTTGCCATTGTTACAACAGAATAGCGAGAAGAGAAAGCAGGTCAATTTAGTACCTTTTGTCTTGTGGACATGAACTTCACTGAATGGACAAGAGATTAATTAAGCCAGTCATTCATTTGTCAACTGTCATTTAACTGGCTCTAATTAAAAAATTAAAAGGGGGATTTTTGATTTAGACAAAATTCTTACAACACAAATGTTTGTGCACATGTATTGGATGGTGAAACCACTAAAAAATAGACACACATTCCAAACTTTCCATCTGTTCACCATAACTGCTATGTGTTGATGGAGCTAAAATGTTACTATTTTCAGGAACATCTGCTTGGCCCAGTAAATTTAATAATAAAAGTTGGCTAGCTGATTCAATAGATATGTCCTTAGAATATTATATGCATATTATTAAACTGGATTAAGATTAGTAACTCTACGTGCAGAGAAAGACCACAGAGGAAAATTGCTTTAGAACAGGGCTATGCAACCCAGTTTAGCTCCAACCCTGAGCAAAATCACCAGCCTGTTACTTTTTGGTAACCCTGAAGACCTTGATTAGCTTGTTAAGGGTGTTTGATTAAGGTTAGAGCTGGAAAGTGCATCACAAGGGGGCAAGAATTGCCCACTCCTGCTTAAGAAGTTGCAATATGTTGATAAAACATCAAAAATTGCCTGAAAAATTGACAGCGTTAAGAATGTCATTGTCCACTAGAGGTCAGTGTTCACTCACCATAAGAAATTTGTTAATGGTGGCCTACTAAAATTCTTCCAAAAGTGTGAAATGATGAATATTATATCTCCTGCATTAATAAATGCTGTATAATAGAATATATTGAATGAAATAGTCACCTGGTGTACAGTATTTTTTAATAAGAAGTGCAAATAGACATATTCGTTTTGTCATTTTTGAAAAAAATGGTTAAGGATGTCTTCAGTCACCCTTTCATAGCCGACACCTTTTTTATGCTTTAAACATTTAACTTTGTTTAATGAATGGAATCTGTTTTTTTTTATACAAAAAGCATTTGCTGCCATTCCAATCATCACTGTAGCAAAGCAGGTGTTTCTGTAAAGCTCTGAAAAGATGTGATGGTCTATTATGAACTGCACCATAACTCCTTTTTAGTTTGACTAAAATTAATTAAGTGCTGACGGAGGTCACATCACTGAGATGAGGTAGTCTGTTTAGTTGTGAAATGAAATAAAATACACTTTATGGAAAGTGTGGTGTAACACTTTCACTGTAAAAAGATCAGTTGACTCAACTTAAAAAAAGTGAGGAAAGCCACTGCCTTAAAGTTAAGTAAATAAATTTCATGTGTAATTGAAAAAAATTGTCAAGTTGACAACTTAATTTAGTCAATTATGTATGAAGTTTATTCACTTAATAACTTAAGGGATGAATTAACTTAACTTAATTTTTTAAGTTAAGTCAACTGATCACTATGTAACACTTAAAAACAGTTTTTTATCGTAGATGTGCACATAGTGCTATTTTATTTGTATTTTAAATCAGCTTTTATTTTTCTATTTTTATTTTTCAGGTTTAGTTTAGTTTAAATTTTTAGTCATTTTGTCGTGCTTTTGGCACATTTTTTTTAATGGCTATATATAGGTTTAATTTTTTTACTTCAGTTTTAATTTGATTTAGTTTTTATTTATTTTCAGTTAATCATTTTAGTGTTTTAAACGTAAAATTATTTCATTTCTAATTTTCATTTAGTTTAAGTTTTTCAAATATTATAGCCTATTTTATTTCAGCTTTATTTCAATTAACAAATATTTTGAATAGTTTTAGTTTGAGTAATTTCATATAATGTAGCCTACTGAAACTGTTTTAAATGCACATGTATTTGCAAATATATTCATTATTAATCACTTTGAGATCAAAATGCATATACGCTACATATGAGGCACATTTTTTTTCAAAGGTTTAAGAAAACCTCATTAAACAGAAGAAGAAGACATCTTGAGTCGCCCACTGCAGATCACTTTTATTCTGTATGCAGCGATTTAACTGCAGTTGCCTCTGTATGAACCTCTCCTGTGAGAGAAAAGTAACACTGAGTCACCTTGCAGCATTGTGAGCTGCTTGCAGTGTTGAGGAAACCATCAGCAGTACAATACTGCAGAGCTGCGCAGGACTGCACCCCATCACTGAATGTGTGCGACTGCAAGGGATAAGACAGAGTAGACGGAAGACCTTTTAAGTGGTATTACAGAAAGCCCTAATTCAAACAAGCCTATTAGTATTAGCTGAACATGTGCTGTGCTCTTTTTTAGGCATATGGAGTTTTATTCAGGCGGACTGGGGGGCACAACATGGAACACGGTCAGGTCCCATGGTGCTGGTATGCCTCTGTAGGGTTACAGTTCTGTCAATCACATCTAATCCCAAATCAACATGAACTGCTTGTCAGTCAAAGCCAAGGGACTCGCCTGCATAAAACTGCTGACACAATATCAAAGTGTGCCCTCTGCAGATGTCTTTTTTTCTTTCTTTCTTTTTTTTTGCTTGATTTTTACATGAACAAGAGTTTTAGGGGTCTTACGAATGCCAATGTCTTCATTCGAAATAATCTATTATTTATGCATTTCAGTAGTGGGAGAAATGCTTGTAGCTGAATGCTTTATTATTAAGATCAGTAAAATAATTGAAATGATTTGTCAGAAAATAAATAGAATAAACCCACAGCAGCTGCCTTTGTAGCAAATACCAACACTGCAGCCACAAGCATATTTTTCCATTCTGTATCATCAGTGTCTCTTCTGTTGGATTTAAGTCATGCTTAGGGGGAAACATTGCATCAAACCAACAAAAGGCTTGCCGACAAAAGCAACTCCAAAGGGATTCTGTGCTAAAATATTTATACAGCTCTGAAGTGTTTGATGTAGATACACAACTGGAGTCAAATGGCTGTTCTTGGTGAGAACAGAGTGTAAAAACAGAGTGTAAATCAGGAGTACAAGGGAAATTCACATGTTTCGCGCACAATTTTTCATCAGTCACTGCTTTTTATCCCAGCCTATTCATATGATATGGTGACCATGAATTTTCCAAGTAGGATATGTTACAGGATCAACATCCTTGTTGGCCCTGCAACAACATTTCTTTTACAGTTTTTATGTAAAAATAGCTATGATGAATTGCAGAGCAACACAAAAAAAGTTAGAGAAAAAAGAATATGAACATACACAGTGCCTTGCGAAAGTATTCATACCCCTTCATTTTTTTTTCACAATTTATGTTGCAGACTTATGCTAAACTGATTTAAAATACTTTTTTCCCCACATCAATCTACACTCCATACACCATAATGACAAAGCAAAAAACTAATTTGTTTTTCAGATACTTTGAAAATTTACTTAAAATAAAAAACATAAATAATAATAACATTGCATTAGTATTCGCATCCTTGGACATTTGAAATTTAGCTCAGGAGCATTCCAATTTTACTACACTTTCATTGGAGTTAACATGTGGCTAAATCAATTGAATGGGTATAATTTGGAAAGTCACACACCTCTCAATAAAAGGTCTAACAGCTGAAAATGCCTATTAGAGCAAAAACCAAGCCATAAGGTCAAAAGAACTACCTATTTCTGAGCTCTCTGGATTCTTTTGACTTCATGGCTTGGTTTTTGCTCTGATATGCATTTAGCCTTCTGATATGCAGAAGCATGTTGCCTCCATAATCCTTAATAAAATAAGTTTGGAACAACCTGGACTCTTCCTAGAGCTGGCCTCCCGGCCAAACTGAGCAATCAATGGAGAAGTTAGAATGGTGACCAAGATACTTATGGTCCCTCTTGAGCTCCATGAGCGTAAATGGAGATGGGAGAAACTTACAGAAGGACAAACATCACTGCAACACTCCACCGATCTTTATGGCAGAGTGGCCCGACTCAAGCCTCTTAGTGAAAACACATGAAAACCCACTTGGAATCAACAAAAAAGCACCTAAAGGACTCTTTCAGACTGCGAGAAACAAGAAACCAGACACTGCTCATCACCTGCACAATACCATCCCAACAGTAATGTATGGTGGTAGCAGCATCTTTTTGGGGCAGTGATCTTCAGAGGCAGGGATTTGGTTACTCGTCAGGGTAGAGGGAAAGCTCAATGTAGAAAAATATAGAGATAGCCTTACTGAAAACCTAGTCCAGAGCTCTCAGAACCTCAGACTAAGCAGAAGCCTTCCAACAGGACAATGACCCTAAGCACACAGCTAAGACCATGCAAGAGTGGCTCATGGACAACTCTGTGAATGTCCTTGAGTGGCCCAGCCGAAGCTCGAACTTGAACCCAGTCGAACATCTCTGGAAAAACCTGAAAATGGCTGTCCACCAACGGTCCTCATCCAACCTGACAGAGCATGAGAGGATCTGAGAAGAATGGCAGAAAATCGCCAAATACAGACGTGCATAGCTTGTTGCATCATACCCAAAAAGACTTGAGGCTGTAAAGGTGCTTCGACTAAATTTAAGGGTGTAAATACTTATGCAATGTATTTATTTCAGTTTTTCCTTTTTAATAAATTTCCAAAGTTGTCACAAATCTGTTTTTTGCTTTGTCATTATGGTTATGGAGTGTAGACTGATGTGAAAAAAGGTAATTTAATAATATATATATAGAGGCTATATAGCCTATATATATATATATATATATATATATATATATATATATATATATATATATATTCTTCTAAGGTACTAATCATTTACTAACTAATTTTTACAAAAATGTTCTACCATGAAAAGACATCTTTTTCATTACAACCTCATGTTCATCCATATGATATTTCTATGAGAAATTAAAAATCACACATCTGAATATGTAGTGATGTTTATTGTATTTTAAAATACAATATATCACTCTACCAGGATGTAAATCTTATAAAGAAAATTAATTTAAAAATAGGGAACCCATTATGAAATGTTCCAGCAGTTTGACAGTCATACAGTCCTTGTCTTTTGGTACATTGACACATACAGCGTGACATATGAAGCGTGACTTTGAGCGGTGCCTCTTATACCATGCAGGATGAAATTTGGATGGCATGAGAAGACAGGACAAGTCCGGTTTGACGCAGTGTAAGTATTATTGTAATGCTGGTTGAGATGGCTCATTCTCAGTTCAGCCAAAGGCGATCATAAGTAGTATAGAGCTAACAGATCGAAACCCTCAGCTGTGTCATTTTTATTCACTCTGGTACACACACAAACAAGCCAGCTCTGCCAGCACTGAATGACCTTTAGAGGAGCACTCAGTCCTTTCTCTGCCATATGTTAGCCTACATATCAGGAAGAGCACTTTTTACAATGATGTAGGCCTACACTTACATGATGTGAAGATTCCAGTCACATTATAGTATATAAAAAGTTGTTTTGTTTTACATTACATTGCCTCTCAGGGGTTGACATATTAAACTTGAATGACCAGCTGAATACTTCTTATCTTTCTCGGTTAACCCTGATTATAAGACACTTTTGCGAGATAAATAATACATAAATTAATAACAGGTTTCTGAATAGTGCATTTCTAAAATGACATAAAAAAAATGCATTTCCTTTTGCATTGCTTTTTTGGGCTTATTTACAGAATTAAGTAACAGTTATGAATATATGCCTTCTAGTGGTTGATCCCATAACACAATATCCAATGAAATATCCTCACCTGCTGTTTGAGCTGCACTCTAAATAATGTCATTAATTTTAAACACTTTGTTTCCCTTTGCTCCCACACGCACACACAATTTATTTTACATAAGGTCAATCTCAACTGGCAGCCAGAAGAAAGACTATGTTTGGCTATAAATAGCATAGCCCATTGTGGAAGGATAATCAACTGTTGTTGCAGTTGGATTGTTTCTTTTGTTGTGACTCTGCCCTGCCTTAGTGAGAAGTTTGAGCGGGTGTGTTCCTGTCTATCATCAAGAATGTATGGGAGAGTAGGTATAAGTTTTGTGACAACATTTCTCATACTATGAGACGTATGAGCACATTTGCTTTCATGAGCTAATGTGTCATTACAAAATGTGAAAATTTGAAAAAAACTTAATATCTTAACTTGATGGAAAAAAGTCAGTGTAGATACTGGTATTTAGTGGCTACTCTTGAATATTGCAAACTATCACTGAACATCAATGAACTATTTAACACACCTGGTAATCAAAGTAGGCCTACATCATGATTAGCCTGCCATCTGGCGCTTCGGAGAATATCGCACGCAGGTAGAGTGCCTCGAGCAAAGCAACGTTGTGTTTTGTCAGCAAGGAGAACTTTCTCAGAATGTCTGGAATTCAAGAAAAAAAGTTTAATCAGCAAGATAGGGTTTCTCCGTTGGATATTTTGGCTGGGAATCACATAGGATAACCACGTTAAGTTTAGGTTAACTTGACTAAAATAATCACATACCTTGTAATATTGTCATTTAAATCATTAGTAACTCACTGTTCGCCTAGGCTACTTGTTACAGAAGCTCAAATCTCTGTTGTCATGAGCACTTAACACATTAACGCAATCTGGCTTTAATACAAATCTGACAAGGTGAACAATTATCCAACTGTTTCAGAATTCACGTGTGATTTGCGGGAATGTTAATCTGTTCAGGTCAAGTGTAACTCGGATGTGTGAGTAGGCTATGCATGAAGCATCTTACGGCTACAGCTTGGCTTAGTTGTAATAAAAGGTAGAATTTCGAGGACGACATTGCACTCACAGCATCAACATCCCGCCCAAATAGTGATGCCCTCATTCTTTTCTGTCGGCTTATAACAGTCTGGGACAAAAGACTTTCACCAAGTTTGGCCTGCCCCTTTAAACAGCAGTGCAGCCCTAGTGGTGATTATCGGACTGTCCGATTCCCTGGAAACTCTGCGGCGCAGCTCTCACTTTAAACCGGGATCATGGCGGCTCCGCTCGGGCGGGACACACTACCCGATCACTGGTCCTACGGAGTGTGCAGGGATGGCCGGGTTTTTTTCATCAAGTAAGTAGCATACTAGGGGTTTAATCACAGTCGTTGCGTTGTAGGCTATTGTGGTTCTGGTAAATCTGCACATTCTCCAATGGGTCTCGTAACAGGTGTTTCTGTTTTCCAGCGACAAAACTCGCGGCACTACTTGGCTCCATCCCCGCACTGGCGAACCTGTCAACTCGGGACACATGATACGATCAGGTACAGTACTAATAAACCATGCTTTCTAGTCTAAACTTTGAATCATTAGTCGGATACTGCAAGTGAGTGTTTAAAGTAAGCTGTGTCCTTTGCATAATTGATGGAGGGCTACTTTCTTTTTCATTAAAAACTTAATGGAGTTTTGTACAAATATTTCTCTCACATTAGATTTACCGCGGGGATGGGAAGAGGGCTTCACCGAGGAAGGCGCCAGCTACTTTATAAAGTAAGCGATAATACATTTTTGTTTTGTCCTTGTGAGACCGTGAGGATGCGAGCAACTGCAAAGCCCTCCCCAACGAGCGCTCACTCACTCCCGTCTCTCGCAGTGATCAGTGTCCGCTGTCTGCTCGAGCCTCCATGAGTCAAGAAAAGACAGATTATGAATCCAGTCGGAGGGTTGTTTGAATGTTTACTGCCGAATTGCTCTTGAGTGTAGATTGTTGGAATGAAATAAGACAACTGATTTCCTCTATCAGTCTGTTTATCCATTGGTTTGTCCAGTTATCACTGTACAGTGATCAATCTGATTTCCATCCGTCCTTCCATCTGTCTGTCTGTCTGTTCATTCATCTAGTAATCGGTCAATCTATCCATTTGTCAACATCCATCTCCACCATGTTCTGTAGGCGAGGAGACTCATGAGCAGCTAGTGGGCAGCAGGATCTCAGGGTGGGGATCCCCATCTCAGGAGTGAGATGAAGTGGACTTTGGCAGGTAGAGAAGTACAGCTAAGTGAGCTGCCTGGAAACATTAGCTGCTGACAGTGCTTCTCAAACCTGTCCAGAGGACCCCCACCATTGCACATTCTGGGGCTGAATCTGAAATCGCCCCCTAAACCCTCATTCACGATTACCTACGTTAGTCCACTAATACTGTGTTCACTTGAAGGAATTAATGAAAACGACTTCGCGAATTCAGACAGCTGTTGAGCGTACATCGATTGTAGCCTACACTCCTTGCGGTGCAATGTGGGATAGAATAAGTGCACTCAATAACATCCACTATGGTTTCGGACACCACAACAAATGGTTGTCATCTCAAATAACGCCCTTTTTTCGAGGGTATATAGGGGGCGTTTTCGGATTCAGCCTGGATGTCTCGTTCAGTCTGTACTAATGAGCTGATGAGTTGAATCAGGTGAGTTAGATGAGGGAGACATACAAAATGTGCAGTGGTGGGTGTCCTCAGGACAGGTTTGAGAAGCCCTGTGCTGAGTATTGGACTATTGTCGTGGGGGCTGTGGTCAGTGCTGCTGTATAGAATGTTGCTTATCGCCTGAATATGACTGGATGTGTGGCTTGGCTTAGCCCAGTGGTCTCAAACTCAATTCCTGGAGGGCCACAGCTCTGCACAGTTTAGCTCCAACCAGCTCAAACTCACACCTGCAAGGAAGTTTCTAGCAATCCTGAAGACCTTGATTAGCTGGATCTGGTGTGTTTGATTAAGGTTGGAGCAAAACTGTGCAGAGCTCTGGCCCTCCAGGAATTGAGTTTGAGACCACTGGCTTAGCCTGTCAATGACAACGATTTTTTGTTTATGTAGATATTGATATTGTATAAAAATGTGTTTTTTGACATACATGTCATCCTCTTCAGTTGTGATTACTTTTTAAACAAAGTTGTTCTAGATGCTATTGTGAATTGGTAGCATGAATAGTAGCTACAGAAATAAAAGCAAATATCTAAGATATTATCTCTGCAATAAGATGTCATAAGCGTTGCAGTAGTTCCCTAGATAATGTTTCCCAAGGTAATTCTTTACAAATGTATTAAATACGTTTGTATTAATGAGCCAGCTCATGTTGTAAAAGATGATTTCCCTTGGAACCAGTAGATGCTATTTTCAGTTTTTCATCTGAATGGAGTGTTTTAATGTTGGAATATCAGGAATATTTCAGTATTACATTATTAAAACATTGCGTTATTAATTGAACATGTTTTTTTTTAACCTTTGTATAGTTTGGTAGAATTTCAGATTGAGATCAGCACAGCATTTTTCTGTTATAGCTTTACCTGTCTGTAGTTTTCTTGGATGACATTAAATTACAAGTGATAATGGGAAGGAGATCTGATTGTTTGATCTAAGATATATGATGACAAAGAGAATCATTAATTCTGATCATTGGGCTCTCACTATTGTTTACAGTCACCCATGCAGCCCATTACCTCTCTCTGTGCCCATTTAATGCTGGAAATAAAGGGCATTGCCCAGCAGGACTGGATGAGGTTTTCTCATTAAAATTCTACTCATGTACGACAATGTGCAGGACCTTAACCCTCCCCGTTTAGCGGATGTTGTACTCTGTCTGTACGTGCATGTGCCCATATGTCCATGGAATGACAGAGATGTATGGCGAGATCATACAGCCAATTCATGGTGGCTTGACTTTCCAAAGTCACTTTACCCATTCAGCTCCACTAATGTGGAAACCACAACCAAACCACCATCATCATAGACAAAGTATCTAGTTATTCATTGTCATTCAACGTCTTTTACTGTTCCATGTGACATATAAGAAAGTTTTTTTTTTCTGCTGACAGATTAGTTTGTTTAAACTGCTCAATCAAAGAAATCAACTCGACAGTAAACAACCGATGTGATTGACTTTATGCCGCATATTAACAAACCAATTGGGGCAACAGAAGCAAATGAGAGGCAATGTGAAGCTACTAGATAAGATTTTCCCCATCACGGCTTCGTGTCTGAATTGTGTAGAGTCCATCTTTGCTGTCTTCTACACAATTGCCATGGAATGATTTGCTGCAGGATTGCAGTGAAAAGAATGTTTACTTGTGGCTTATTTTCAATATTAGCTTAGGAGAGTCTTTGAACACATTCACCAGAGTATATAAAGTGCATGATCGTACAGTGACCTAATGCATCTTGTGGTAACTGTTTCTTTATTGAAATTGTATGGTTGTGATGTGACCTTCTTCTGTATTACTCATTAGTTTTATTCAACATAAGTCTCAAATTGATTGTACACAGATGCCAAAATATCATGCAGTCTCTGCATCTGAGAAATCTACCAATGAGAATACATGAATCACCCAGTTATCTTGATGTGCCACCAACGTAGCCCACGCAATCCAGAATGCCTTAGTGTTTTGCACTCTTCTTTGCATCTAAAAAGCACCACTTTCCCATAAAGCTGTTTATTTGTTAGTTCAATGCTCCACTGGTGTCTGGCCAGAAAAATGCATCCCGACAATGCTGCTGTAGTGAGGGGGGTGTTTTAAAGGTCAAAGAAAATGATTTTAGAAATGTGTTATTGCTGACAGTTTTATTGTGGGGCATGTGAAGGGACTCATTGTGCTGCATCTGGGCACAGTCAAATACTGAACAGTGCAGCTCAGATTCATTCGAGAGCTGAAATGTCAAGACTGTAAAGTAATTAACTTATTTGTGGGCTAAATGACATTATAGTTCCTGTTTTGATCCTGCTGGACATTGTCTTTGTGTCATTTTGTGTTAACGTGCTAGAAAAGGAGGTGATTGTTTTTTTTAGGCGAAGAAGGCTAGAATAGAAAAGGCTGCATACTTTGTTGCTTATTTCTGCCTTTTTAGGTATGGAGAGAGCCTTCCACTGCTTTAATCTGCCCATTTTGTGGTTTAAATTGCATTGTTTGCTGTCTGTGGTTATTTGACTCTCTAAATGCCAAAGAATTTATCATGCACCATTTGTGTAAAGACTGGCAGTCATAAGTGGCTGTGTGCTTTCCCACACTTCAAACTTTATGAGAAGATATATTTTTTTCTTTATCCTCTTGTAGTTTTATAAATCAACATTCATTGCCGTAGACTGCAGTACAGTATAGTGTACAGTAGAGTACTGGATGTTGTTAAATGTGCAGCAGTGGAGAGAGTGATGCTTAGACTGTCCTTGAGACAAAGCATGCTTGCGTTACATTAGCCACTCTCAGAGACCATAATTTCTGCTGATGTGATTAGTATTTTTGTTGTTCATGGGGGACTGCGTCCGGCATACTGGATTATTATCCAAATTATGTTTGATATACTGCAGGATTGAATTATGCCAAACATTTAATAAGTCCCATAAAACGACATATAGCTAATGGATTTATTGTATGTCTTTATCCATCCAGCATTCATCTAATTAAGTGATATGAATGGGAAAAAAGGCTCTCAGATGTTCCCTCTCATTTTGAGACGGAGAGGGACATGTTCTCATCACTGTATGCAGGAGACTGAAGGTGGATCTTCAGTTGACCTTTAAAGAGGTCATTCTGTGAAACCGGTGCCTTTTCCAGTTTGATAGGGTGTTTCTTTTAGTAAATTTTAAACAGATTAAAAACATTCTGTTAGTTTTATTGTGCAATTTCAAGATAAATTAATACATTTTAACATGTTGGAATATAATTATTGACAATCCAATGTATTAAACTACAATCCATATACATACACTGTTCAAACGTTTGGGGACAGTTAGATATATATATATTTTTTACATTAATAGTTTTATTAAGCAAGGACACATTAAATTGGTCAAAAGTGACCGTTTTAAGACATTTACATTTCTGAAGGATCATGTGACACTGAAGACTGGAGTAATGACTGCTGAAAATTCAGCTTTAAAAATTACATTTTTAAAAAAATCTTCTAAACTGTAATAATAGTTATAATATTACTGTTTATATTACTAAATGTGTACATGTACTGTGTAGAGAGAGAAAGATAAAATGGCAGCTTTAATTTTCATCACAATATGCATAATATATTAGCAGATGTACATGTATGACAAACACATGGCACCTGTATTCTTAGAATGACCTATATGACTTTATTAGGAGGTTGTGACTCAGGACAAATGATTTCTGAAAGGTCCTCGTAGGTCAGCTCAGCTTGAGGAAAACCTATTGAACTCAGTGGACATCTGAAGCGTTTGGCTGAGTCATAAAGAGTCGAGGTGATTCATCTCTGTATCACCTCAGAGAGTGAATGGCAGGTGGTCTCAGCAGGCCTCCGCTCCGGCTTGGACGATCAGACGTGTGAGGAATAGTGCCTGTGTGGAGATGTCCTTTCCACTCTACATCTGTCTCGCTTCAGCAGCTTTTCAGAAGGGTCGAGGGTCAGTGTTGTTTATCAGAGTGACAGTATGTCCTTCCTCTTACCAAGAGCTCGTATTAGCAGGTTCACACATACGAGATTTTTCCTATAGGACAGTCAGGGTTGCCTTGAGTTTGAAAGCTTCTTGTGCCAGTTGGTTAGTTCAATGTTTCTCTTACAACAAATTTGCCAGATTATTTGGAGTAGAATTTGTTCTAGCTGAAGTCATTTGATTTTCACAACCAATGTTTTCTGGAGGGCTTTGTCTACTGATTAAAAAAAAAAAATATTTTAGAAAGGAATATTTTTGAAGCTTCGAAAAACAAACTATTGAACAAACTAGGGATGGGCATTTAAAAAAATATATTGTGTTTGAATAATTGGGCTCATAAAAAACGGATACTCGAATATTTTTTTATTAAAATTGTTTAACGTTTAAAATTACGTTTTATTCAAGTTTTTGTCACCATTTCTGAACAAGCTTACGATTAGGCAATATACACAACAAGCTTACGTTATGTATACTGAGGTTTTCGTTTAGCACAAAACATTAAATAATATATGTTCATGTTGAGAAAAACAATATGCACATGCTCGGGTGAAAAAACGCACTGCTGACAAATGTTGCAGACACAAAGATAACGGTGTGCTATCAGTCTATCAGTTATCTTCTCTGCTCATTAGGGTACAGCTGGTCTAACCTGCAGTCATTCAACTTGTGTTCGGATTTCATGTGATTTCTCATGTGGTGGTGATATTATGATAACTCGGCTTTATTAATTAATTTGATCAAAAGTAATTCCATTTTGTAAGATCATTTAGTTGGATCATTTTTATCGAAGTAATTAGAAACTTTGCGAGGCAGTCTACGACATTGTGATCAAATACAATCAACTTGTTTACATGTTCCACAGTGCCACCCAGTGCATTATAACTGTGGGTTTTAGTTTGTGTGGTTGGAATTGATCATGGATTTACTGCATTTACGGCCACAGCAAAGCAACATAGTAAAATTTGAATAGTATTACAGATCGAATATTTGTGCACACCCCTAGAACAAACTGCACTTCTGTCATTCGTTTCAGAATTCACATCAAATTAAATACGGCATGTACCCTGATGGTAAGGTCCATGGTCCCCCGCCCCAGACCCCCTTCTTTCACTTCACTGCTCATCCAACAGCCTGAGCTCAGGCCAAGTTTGCATGTCGCTGCCGTGACAACAGCCGCTGCTTGTGCAGCAGGTTTTTTGGAAATAAGAGGAGTCAACACAATGACGGGACTGTTGAGTGTGAGCGGCCGTAGTAAAATCAAACTCGTTTACATGAGCTCCGATGGAGGAAGAAAATATCTTCCTCTTGAGAATATACAGTACTATTCAAAAAAATTTTTTTTAAAATAATAATTTGAATGAAGTTGATCAAAAGTGACAGAAATATTTTGCAACATTACAAATGTCTTTACTATTTTAAATAAATGCTGGTTCTTTTGAACATTCTATTCATCAAAGAATCCTAAAAAGTATTTCTCCACAAAAATATTAAGCATCACAACTTTTTTTAAACTTTTATGATGATAATAATAATAAAACCAAATCTGCATATTAGAATGGTTTCTGAAGGATCATGTGACACTGAGGATTGGAGAAATTAATAAATTACATTTTAAAATATACTAAATGTATAAGTACAGCTTTGGTGAGCATAAGAGCTTTCTTATTTTATTTATTTTTTTTAAATCATACTGATCCCAAAATTTGGGACGGTAGTATATATAGTTTACACTTGAGTGAATGCCTGTTAGAGCTTCTGATTATTGGGGATTTTGTGTACGAACACGTGTTAAACAAGAATTTCCCAGTTTTTCCTCCCCAAAAAACCAGCAGATACTCAGAAAAGTCATTCTGTACTGAATTTGTGCAATTCTATATCTCCCCAAAGGCACTTAGACACAATGCTGTCCTATTGGGACAATATCCTTTTTGTCATTTGGGTTTACATCCCACTAGAGCTGCAGTGGAAGTGTTGTATTTCCATGAGACTGTAGCCCTAAATTGACTGCCTACAGAGATTCAGATTCCCAAACACCAGCTCTCTGGCACTCCCACAGCTCAAACTCTTGGGAAAAAATGTAGAATTTCAGTTTGTGGTATTTTTGCCTCAATCGCCCATTCTCTTCTGATCCACTCATGGTGTGTTTATCCCACCCCCCACTATTGGTTCAGTCTCCTGCAGTTCTTGGGATGCTATGAGTTAATTAACCATGATGTGTTTCAGTAGAGTGGAGGCAAAACACTTTAAATGTTGATTAAAGAGGATGGATTTCCCTATAAGCACCATCTCCCAGCAATGTCAGTGGAGCAGCATTTGTGCCAAACCCGCAACCCTCTCCACGCGTCACTGTTTCTGTGTCGATGTGTTTTTAAGTAGTCCCGTACCTTTATTTCAGAGGCAAAGCTCACTCATCCTGCAAATGACCTTTTGTCTTTTTACTTTCTGATGGTGTAGAGTCATGCTACATTACCTGCTGTCACATCGGTTCGAAATATAGTGGAGATACTCTCCAGATCTACTACTGAGTGTTTTTGAGGTGAACTGTCATGTTTTATATATTAATTACAACATTTACTGTAGACATATGTGCTCATTTTAACCTAGAGACCTATTGGGATGGCCCAGACCTTCCTGTGTTTCTTCACATTTAACAGTTAATAAATGATGCTTAAGATTAGACTTGATACATTGAGGATTGATAGTTTGGTAGGGTTCTATTTAGGGGCAGAACACTAAATAGCTTATTTACTAACCCCCTGGAATCACGTTCAAAGGGATAGTTCACCCAAATAATTAAAATGATCTTATCATTTACTTATACTCATGCCATCCCTGATGTGTTTGAAAAGAGAGACGTGATGTAAGTGTGTTGTGAAATTCGTGCGAGCACTAACGCGGAAGTATGGAGGAACGCCACTTTTCGTTCGAACTTCACAACGCACTTGTGTTATATGGTACAACGTCTTTTTTGTGAGCAGTCGTATGGCAGTATATCGAAGCAATGATTTATAAAGTTTAATATGCAAGTAATTTTCGTTTAGCTCAGAAGACAATAGCTATGTTTACATCGACAATTTGAATTTCAATTGGAATGAAATCATTCAGATTGATGAATCCGAACAGGTAGCTTAGGTACAGAGTTTAGTTACAGAGGTTAGCTATTGGTGCATTATCTTACCATTGCTACTTTTCTTTTTTTTGTCCCATCCATAGAATAAGTGTATTTGTAAACATGAGCAGTCTTTCTGAACCAGTTATATTTGCAGAAATCCAACGATATCTGAAAGAATCAGAATCAGAAAGAGCTTTATTGCCAAGTGTGCTTGCACACACAAGGAATTTGTTTTTGGTACTGAGGCTTCCAGTGGACATATACAAATACAACAAGAAACATAATACTACAAATTATAAGAATAAAAAATAAAAATATAAATATATGAGAATAAAAGTATCACAGTTGGGTTTTGTCAGAATAGACATTTTCAGATTTACAGATTATGAACATATTTACAGTGTTTTGAATATTATAAATAAATAAATCTACATATAAGTATCACCTGAGTTGTAGGGTATTGCACTAATCAGTGGGAGTATTGCACTTAAGGCATATGCCTTGGGAGGAGTGTTAACTGTTCAGGAGGGAAATGGCCTGTGGCAAGAAACTGTTCCTGTGCCGAGATGTTCTTGTGGCCAGTGATCTGAGTCGCCGTCTTGACGGTAACAGTTCAAACAGGAGGTGTCCAGGGTGAGTGGAGTCTGTGATGATTTTACCTGCTCTCTTCCTCACTCTGGAAGAGTACAGGTCCTGGAGGGTTGGCAGGGGGGCACCAATGATCCTCTCCGCAGTCCGGACTTTCCGTTGTAGTCTCCTGATGTCTGATTTGGTAGCTGAACCAAACCAGACAGTGATGGAAGTGCATAAGACAGACTCAATGACGGCTGAGTAGAACTGAATCAGCAGCTCCTGTGGCAAGTTGAACTTCCTCAGCTGGCGAAGGAAGTACAGTCTCTGCTGGGCCTTTTTCACAATGGAGTCAA
The DNA here is from genome assembly GCA_026230005.1 of Gila orcuttii. Lineage (NCBI taxonomy): Eukaryota > Metazoa > Chordata > Actinopteri > Cypriniformes > Leuciscidae > Gila > Gila orcuttii. Next base: position 21,217,219 of record JAPDVR010000001.1, read on the forward strand.
TGTGATTGTCCCACTTCAGGTCCTGAGAGATGGAAGTGCCCAGGAACCTGAATGACTCAACTGCTTCCACAGTGCTGTTCATGATGGTGAGTGGGGGGAGTGCTGGGCTGTTCCTCCTGAAGTCCACGATCATCTCCACTGTTTTGAGCGTGTTCAGCTCAAGGTTGTTATAACTGCACCAGACAGCCAGCTGTTCAACCTCCAGTCTGTAAGCAGACTCGTCACCGTTTCGGATGAGACCGATGACAGTGGTGTCGTCGGCAAATTTCAGGAGCTTGACAGTGGGGTCTTTAGAAGTGCAGTCATTAGTGTACAGGGAGAAGAGCAGTGGGGAGAGAACGCACCCTTGAGGGGCGCCAGTGGGGAAACACACATCCAGGACTCTCACCACCAGCAGTCTCACTCGCTGCTGCCGGTCCGTCAGGAAGCTTGTGATCCACTGACAGATCGAGGATGTAATGGAGAGCTGGGTCAGTTTGGCTGTGAGAAGACCAGGCATGATGGTATTAAAGGCCGAACTGAAGTCCACAAAGAGGATCCTTGCATAAGTCCCTGGTCTGTCGAGATGTTACAGGATATAATGCAGTCACATGTTGACTGCATCATCCACAGACCTGTTTGCTCTGTAAGCAAACTGAAAGGGATACAGCAGGGGTCCAGTGATGTCCTTCAGGTGGGCCAGCACCAGTCTTTCAAACGACTTCATGACCACAGACGTGAGAGCGACAGGTCTGTAGTCATTAAGTCCAGTGATTTTGTTTTTTTTGGGGACAGGAATGATAGTGGAGCGTTTGAAGCAGCAGGGAACTTCACACTGCTCCAATGATCTATTGAATATCTGCGTGAAGACCGGGGCCAGTTGGTCAGCGCAGGCTTTTAAACAAGCAGATGAGATGCCGTCTGGGCCTGAGGCTTTCCTAGTCTTCTGTTTTTTGAAGACTCGGCTCACGTCCTCCACACAGACCTTAAGCTCAGGTTGGATGGCAGGAGGGGGGAGTAATGGGAGTGCAGGAGGTGATGGTGAATGTGTGAAGTGCAGGTCAGAGCCTGTGTGTGGTGTGAATGAGGGCTTTTCAAACCTGCAATAAAATGAGTTTAAATCATCAGCCAGGTGTTGATTGTCCACAAATCGGGGGGATGGTGACTTGTAGTTGGTGATGTTCCTTAGGCCATTCCAGACTGATGATGGGTTGTTGGATGAAAACATTTTTTTCAGTTTATCAGAGTAGCTTCTTTTAGTAACTCTGATCTCCTTTGTCAGTCTGTTTCTGGCCTGGTTATTCAAGATTTTATCCCCACATCTGTAGGCATCCTCTTTGGCATGACGAAGGTGTTTGAGTTTCCCATTAAACCATGGTTTATCATTAGTAAATGATAAGAATGTCCTGGTAGGAATGCATGTATCCTCACAGAAACTTATATATGATGTTACAGTATCTGTGAGCTCATCCAGATCGTTGGTAGCAGCTTCAAAAACAGTCCAATCAGTGTAATCAAAGCAGGCCTGTAGATTCTGCTCTGCTTCATTAGTCCATCTTTTTACAGTCCTTATTACAGGTTTAGCTGATTTCAGTTTCTGCCTGTAGGTCGGTATGAGATGAACCAAACAGTGATCAGAGAGCCCCAAAGCTGCTCGTGAAACGGAGTGATACGCATCTTTTATTGTGGTGTAACAGTGGTCCAGTATATTACTGTCTCTGGTGGGACATGTAACTTGCTGTCTGTATTTTGGTAGTTCACGGGAAAGATTTGCTTGGTTAAAATCCCCAAGAATGATTAAAATAGAGTCAGGATACCTTTGTTCTGTTTCAACTATTTGTTCAGCCAGCTGTTGTAGCGCCGCGCTCACGCACGCGTCTGGAGGGATGTAAACATTCACGAGAATGAAAGAGGAAAACTCCCGAGGCGAGTAGAAAGGTTTACAGTTTATGAAATGTGCCTCTAAATTAGGAGAGCACATCTTCTTCAGTGTTGTTACATCTGTACACCAACTTTCGTTAATGTAGAAACACAATCCACCACCTCTTGTTTTCCCCGTTAGCTCCATGATGCGATCCGCTCGGAACAGCTGGAAGCCCGGCAGATGTATTGCGTTGTCCGGTATGGCTTCACTCAGCCAGGTTTCAGTGAAGCACGGAGCAGCAGAGTTTAAAAAATCCTTGTTAATGCGGGTGAGGAGAAGAAGTTCGTCCGTTTTGTTAGGAAGGGATCGGAGATTCGCGAGATGAATACTGGGGAGTGCAGTGCGCAGGCCGCGCTCGCGGAGTTTAACCAGCGCGCCGGCTCGCTTCCCGCGTTTGCGTCTGACCGCGCGTTTGAACAACAACGCTGCCCCTCCGACGAGAATGTCCTGCTAGACGTCCGAATAATCAAAAACTGTAGAAAAGTTATCTGGTGTGTGTTTCCTAATGTCCAGTAGTTCGTCTTTGGTGAAACTGATAGGAAAAGAATGACTAAACGCAGAACAAACAAACAAAAACAACACAATAGCTAGAGAGCCCCACACAGAGGCAGCCGTCTGCGGCGCCATCTTGGATGTAAAGAGCAGTTACTTTAGAGAGAAATGCACGGTTCCTGCTGATTACATAATCAGAAAGTATTTGTTTTTTATTTAAATTGGTTAGTTTAAAAGTAGACATTTCAAGCTCTCTATAGATACACTCACCTAAAGGATTATTAGGAACACCATACTAATACTGTGTTTGAACCCCTTTCGCCTTCAGAACTGCCATAATTCTACGTGGCATTGATTCAACAAGGTGCTGAAAGCCACATCCCAAAGATGCTCTATTGGGTTGAGATCTGGTGACTGTGGGGGCCATTTAAGTACAGTGAACTCATTGTCATGTTCAAGAAACCAATTTGAAATGATTCGAGCTTTGTGACATGGTGCATTATCCTGCTGGAAGTAGCCATCAGAGGATGGGTACATAGTGGCCATAAAGGGATGGACATGGTCAGAAACAATGCTCAGGTAGGCCGTGGCATTTAAACGAAGCCTGCACAGTGGTAACAAGGCATGATGGATCCATGTTCTCATTCTGTTTACGCCAAATTCTGACTCTACCATCTGAATGTCTCAACAGAAATCGAGACTCATCAGACCAGGCAACATTTTTCCAGTCTTCTATTGTCCAATTTTGGTGAGCTCTTGCAAATTGTAGCCTCTTTTTCCTATTTGTAGTGGAGATGAGTGGTACCCGGTGGGGTCTTCTGCTGTTGTAGCCCATCCGCCTCAAGGTTGTGCGTGTTGTGGCTTCACAAATGCTTTGCTGCATACCTCGGTTGTAACGAGTGGTTATTTCAGTCAAAGTTGCTCTTCTATCAGCTTGAATCAGTCGGCCCATTCTCCTCTGACCTCTAGCATCAACAAGGCATTTTCGCCCACAGGACTGCCGCATACTGGATGTTTTTCCCTTTTCACACCATTCTTTGTAAACCCTAGAAATGGTTGTGCGTGAAAATCCCAGTAACTGAGCAGATTGTGAAATCCTCAGATCGGCCCGTCTGGCACCAACAACCATGCCACGCTCAAAATTGCTTAAATCACCTTTCTTTCCCATTCTGACATTCAGTTTGGAGTTCAGGAGATTGTCTTCTTCTTCTTCTTTCGGAGTTTTATGGCGGTTGGCAAACCAGCTAAATGGTGCACTTACCACCACCAACTGGACAGGAGTGTGAAGCGTTAACCAAAGTGAAGCAAATTATCTTAAAAAAAAACAAAAAAAAAAAACATTATATTAAACTTTATTCTGTTAAGGAGATTGTCTTGACCAGGACCACACCCCTAAACGCATTGAAGCAACTGCCATGTGATTGGTTGATTAGATAATTGCATTAATGAGAAATTGAACAGGTGTTCCTAATAACCCTTTAGGTGAGTGTATATTTCTCGTGTCTGTGAGGCAAGTAGGTTATACGCTGAGTTTGTTCATTTTTGTGACGTGCTCCAGTTTACGGAGGCTGAGATGGCAGAAGGCACATCCTGTTTGTTTTCTTCATTTTACAAAAACATGTTTTGTTGTAATTGTGAGTTTACACAAATAAAAGTAGACTCTTTACAGTTTCGGATGATGCATTACTCTGATTCGCTGGTTCTCATTATCTGTATGAACAGTGTTAAGTTGTTTCTGCTGTTATCAGGAAAACTGTTGAGTGATTGCGTTGGCACCTCCATGTCATGCAGCAAGCACGCTATACTTTAGCTTCCACACACTTCCTTTCAGCCAGAGCAACAGAGGGAGCTTATGAGCAGAAAACAGGAGTTTGGAGTTATACATGTTTTGTATGACATATGTAGATGCTGGTCTGGTATCAACAAAGGCACAGGGAAGAGACAGATAAAACATGAAACCAAATAAATACACGATTATAATTATTAATTATATGATTTGTCTACGTTTTTCAGCAGCCTCTTGTATTTGCTATATGTATTTATTGTTGCAATGGTTAGCATAAGTAGCCTTTAGCATCACATATAAATATATTACTGCCTCATCAGAATCCCCATCGAATCACAAGGAAGTTATTTCATACACTCGCCGGAAACTCGACTGGCCCTGTTTACTCTCAACACCGGCCTCGCGCCATTCTCTCACGTCCCTCGGCCTCGTCCTGCTCGCCACAGCTGTTTACTGTCGTAGCAATCTTTTTCCAAATTAAACATTTCTTCTTGTTACTACATTCTCTGCAAAATTTCCCAAGTAAAATGTCCTTGTAACTGTTATACTCCTCCAACAAACACATATTTTCTGATGGGGTAAACTGCACTGAGCGGTTGAATATGCTTGATCGATCCGCCATGTTTTTTATTTTGAAAAGAGTCTTATTTTAACCAGAATGCATTACAGTGTAGTCCTACTTAAGATAGTCAGAGTCTTAAGTGCTTTGTGCAACGGTCTGATTTAGATGTCTATCTGAAGTCTGACTATCTACTATATCTAAGCCATAGTCAAAGTCTATCTTTGTGAAACCGGCCCCAGGTGTTCCTTGTTTAGTTACCCTTTATTTGCTCTGTATATATAAGCCCTCAGTTTGATTTTGTTTAGTTGATGGTTTCGTTTGTGCTAATGTGGTTGTTTTCTCCTGCATAATTCTGTTTGGATTAAAGACTGATTTGTTGAGATGTCTTCGTGCGATTTATACAACAACCCTAACAGCATCAGTTTATTATCAGTCAGATACAAATACTTTTTTAAAGCTACTTGATTTATTTTGTGTGTGTTATTATAGCTATACATTGTCAGACTTTTTGTTTTGTCCTCGTCATGAATACTGTGAGTGTGTGTGTGTGACCTTTACATGACACCCGCTCCACTGAAATGTGTTTGTTTCCTTTGTGTATAGTGTGATTGGCTGGATTTTGTAGTCAGCCTCAGCGCCGAGCGCTGGTTGTGCTTCGTCACAGTACGTCAGACAAAATATTGCAGCACAAGTAAAAAATGCTAATATTATAGGTGCAGTGGCTCTTTCTGGCTTATCTCAGTCAGCTGTTTCATACCATAATGTTTACATAGGATGGATGCTTACTCAGTAGCAGATGCTCACTTCAGTTCGATTGATTTGAAATCTGAGGTGTCTTGACTTGTTCACTAGTTCTGTTTGATCCCTCAGATGTTTCTCAGCATACGCATTAGGCATTGTGAGACAGCATGTTTGTGCCAGTATTACCTCTCTCTCTCTTTCTCTTTCCCCCTTACCCTCTTTCTCTGAAGAGAATAGGGGATAAAGTGATTATGCTGCGTTTTTCAGTGAGGCAGGAGCCTTTCGCTGTGACGGGACTGCTTAATGTTTTCCTGTTGTGGTGGGGGCTCTGCGCAGTGGAGCTGCAGACTGAACTGCTCATGAGAAAAAAAGAGAAATGCTCCTTTTGAACTACCTGCGGCATTAATCATTTATCTTGTGGAAATCGTGTTATTTGTATCTCACCAGCAGCAGCAGGGGGTCTGCTTATGAATCCAGGCATGACTGATCGTCTTGAGAATAACAGGGTTGGGTCAAATGTAGTAATTGGCTCCCTTTCAATTCATGAGCAGGAATTAGAATTGAATTGTCAATGTCCCACAGGATGTTGAATTGGAATTTGAATCAGAATGACCGGAAGATAAATATAAACTGTCTTGCAAGTTGAGGAATTTCAGTAGTTAAACACATTTTGAAATGTGTTATAAATCTACTATAATTTTTATTTATTTATTTGATTATATGCATCATTAATTTAGTCTGACTATGCCTATTAATTCCATGTTATGTAGATTACTTTAACACAATATAATACAGTATGTTCTACACACTGTTTTCAAATAACTATACATTTATAAAAATAAATACTGACATCAAAATTGGAATTTTGAGAACTTCTCTTCATCAGAGAAATGGAATGTCCTTCCACAGTTGTCCCTAAAATTAAATGTATTAAAAATTGTATGTTATTGTATTTTTTAAAGAATTATTTCAAAAGGTTGGGTTCGGTAAGAGTTTTTTTTTGTGTTCCATTTTTCCAGTGCTCCATTTTTTTTAATCCAAAATACAATAAAAACAGAAGTATTGTAAAATGTTATTGCAATTTAAAACAACTTTTTTTTTTTTTTTTTTTTAAATATATATTTAAAAATTTAATTTATTCCTGTAATGGCAAAGCTGAATTTCCAGCAGCCGTTATTCCAGTCTTCAGTGTCACATGATCCTTCAGAAATCAATATGCTAATTTGGTGCTCAAGAAATATTTCTTATTATCAATGTACTTAATGAACAAACAATATATATTTTATTCAATATATATTCACATTTAATTTTTTTAGCAAACATTTAATTTAATGGCACATGGTAGCCCCCCCCCCCCCCAAAAAAACAAACAAACAAAAGGTTTTCTGAATACTCCCTCCATTTTCCGTTAGTTGAACAAACTCAAAACAAAAAATGTTTTGATGGTGTCACATTGTTTGCACTCTTTGTGCATCCTGTGCTACCTAAATTCAATTCAGAGTCTGAAATCAAAATGAATGACACACAACCCGGGAGTACCACTGTGAGTCCAGTTTAAATAACTTGCCTGAGGGCAGCCATATTCTGATCTAATCTGGAGTGTAGGAGACCAGTCGTGCTGATTTGCTGCTAACAACTATTGTATTGTATCCTCAAGCCATCCATATTGTCCAGATAGTATACTGTATGATACTTCCTTTGAGAAAGAAGTAGGCACCAGACACAAAGTACCATGGTACCATCACATCTTCCATGACAGATGAAAGCCATGACAGGCTAAAAACACATTGTTTGTGCTGGTCGAAACAAATGGGACTTGGTGTAATAACAGAGCATTGACAGGAGGAAGGGACAGAGGAAAAACAATGTAGTAATTGAGAGAGAGGACAGTGGCTGCTTATGTTTTGCAGTATGTCACCAGGGCCATTCAGTCAGACACAGATTGACTTGTCGTATTTAACCCTCCAGCCTGCGCTAAACTCAGAAACATGGTTGAGATGTAACAATGTGTGTTGCTGTACATGAGAAAGTTTGTAGACCGAAGAGACCGCAGACATAGGGGCCGTAGAGATGCTAAAGCCTCCGCCAGCATGGGTACCTGCTGCAGCTGCCTGCCGTTAGGCCGTGTGACCAAGCAGGATGTTGGACGTGAGGGCACAGAGATTAAACTGGAGACTATCAGCGAGGAAGAGGATGAAACTACATCAGCGGAGGAAAGGTAAGGAGAATATTATATAGGTTAATAAAGGGCAAAGTAAACAGGGCAGTTTGTTGGATCAGAATTAATCAGATGGCAAATTCTCAGAATGTACGACTGATTATTTTCATTGCTGTTATTTTAGTGTTGTTTATATATTATTATAGTATATTTATTAATATTTACATTACCTTTTATTTCATATTTTCTTTTTAATTTTAGTTTTAGTCTTTTGGATATGTGCTTTTGTCGTTTTTCTTAGTTTTTATTTCAGTTTCTACTTTGTCTTGAACTTATTTGAAGGTGTCATTTCTAATTTTGATTTTGAAGTTTTTCATATAATATTTGTATTTTATTTTACTTCAATTGATGAAAACAATTTTTAATAGTTTCAAGTAACTTTAATAGTTAGCATACTTAGCAATAACAACACTAATGTGAACCCAAAAAGCCTAGTGCTGGAGAGTTCTTTTTTTCTCGAACTGAACACAGATGTCAGGTCTCCTGCAGAATTTTTGTAAGAAGTGAGCCAGCAAATGTGTATGACTGCAGAGATGCCGTTTTCTCTCGCCTTCACTTAACATAAAAGGAGCTGCTGAGATGAATTGAGCTTGTAAACAGTGTATTTTGCTCTCTGCTCCAGACGTTTCAGTCTGTGGGCTTTAGAACGAGGAATTATGCTATTCAGACCATGAAGCTGGCCTCCTTTTTTGAAGGAAAAGGAAATTCCAATCCCTAATACTTGAGATTTTGCTATCGAACTATGATCTTCACAGTCTTACGGGTGCGTGTTTGAAGTAAAGCCTCAAATATTTAGTTTATTCTGAACAGCAGGGTTATGCCTTTGTTTTAAACATGTTTCTCTTCTGAATGTGAACAAAGTTTCCAAATTAGATATGAACTCTTACTGAATGTCTGGCTGAATGTTATGTAGACCTAGGAGCTCTTTCAATAATCAAAATTAAAATCAATGTGCTCTCTCTGAAATGGTGTGGAGGACCATTTGTCTTTTAAAGCTTTTGATGACTACTGCTTTGACTCAGGGGGATATATTGTCAGAGTAGGCAGGTGGATGTGGTATTGGTTTCTTAGAAAGATCATCCATCCAAAACAAACATTAATTTCCTTTTGCAGGAAGTTGCGCTACCTGGGATTTATCCAAGTAACATTTGAGTGAGCAATCTTCCTGCAAGGGAGTCGTTGTTCGGGCAGGACTTTGTTGTTTTGTAGTGCTGTGTCTTGTGTTGGGGTGATTTAAAGACATGATTTAAAGAGATCTTGCTGGCAGTGTGGTGTAGGAACAACAACCTTTTCCTCAAAGCATCTGGTAATTGATTCTAGGAAGCTGGTGCGGAAAAACATGAACCAATCAGTATTAGCAGAACTCTTATGCTGAGTCAACAAATACTTCTCTAAACAAGAAAATGCACTCTTCAAAATGCTAAGGAAGGTTAGACAGCTTCTCAAACCATCTCCTACTTTTTCTGATGCAAGGAGTGAAAACACTCTTACCTTGTTTTGCATGGCAGAGTTTATGCCCTTGACCGCAAGGCTCTACAGAGAGTGGTGAAGTTGTCCACTGATGCTCAAAAACGGACAACCACACTGAGAGGACTGCATATTTGTCTTGATGCGATCAGCCTAAAATTTCATATTCTGCTATTTATATGTTTGCCTACTGGAATGTTGAATGTTTTTGTAGAGGTTGTACCTTTTAATATGGTGTTAATTTGGTCAGCTATTTAATTTAGTCCTGTGTCAAATGTACTTTAAAGGGCACCTATTATGCAAAATTCACTTTTACATGCTGTTTGAACATAAATGTGTGTTGGCAGTGTGTGAGCAAAACGACCCTAGAATGATAAAAATCCACCCAGTGTTTTTTTTTACAATCTCAATAATTCATATGCACTCTCTCAGAATGAGCTGGTCTAAGATTCAGCTTTTTGTGACGTAGAACATGGGAAAGGGGTTTGATTGACAGTGTGGTTGAGGCAAACCCTTCCCTCGGTGATCTGATCCTCCATTGTTGTTTCAACGACAGCCGGACCGCTGTTCTGAAGATTTGTGCTGCCTTCTAGAAAATGCCTCCTAAGAAAAATAAGTGTTTTGTTGTGGGCTGTAATACTTCGCATAGTTGTTTGCACTTGCTTCCGACATCAGAGCCACTAAAAACGCAGTGGGTGGATTTTATTTATGAAGGAAATGCGCCTCTTACACTCCCGAAGTACGTTTATGTTTGCTGAAATCATTTTGAGAGTGACTGTTTTTTGAACGGTGGTCAATTCAAAGCAGGTCTTGCTACAAAATTAATCCTCAAGGGTGGATCGTTGCCTAGTGTTCGCGATCCAACGACAATTCCTGAAGAAGTAAGTGTATTTTATGATTTCTGAGGTGTTTTCAAACATTTGCGTCAACGTTATCACAGTTTGTGTGTGTCTGTGTGTGTGTTGCACAGCGATGACAACGCAATGAGTTCATAAATGTATCAAATAACCATTCCGAGACATCCTGGTCCATTCTCGATCGTGTTTCTTCAGCCGGAGTCTCTTCGTCATCTGGGTCGGACTCTGGTTCAAACATGTATGGCCGAATGCCATACACAATTGCGGGTCTATCACTCTCGGCCATTATGGTTCTACCGACTGTTAATTGCCATAGTTATGCAAGTTACGCCCACATCCAGCGGCAGGGTGGGGATTAGCAGCTCATTTGCATTTAAGGTCGTCTGCCTCAAAACAGCTTGTTTCAAAACAGGCCCCAAAAATGACACATTCAAATGGTTATAATAAATTAACTGGGGGGTATTTTGTGCTGAAACTTCACAAATACATTCTGGGGACACCCAAGACCAATATTACATCTTGTAAAAAGGGCCATAATAGGTGCCCTTTAAAAAAAAATGTTTTTATGATATTTAGCCAGCCTTGTTCCTGAAAATGCAAACTTTTGAAAACAAAGTGCAAGATTTTGAAACCGATGCCTTTACCGTCTCCATGTAAACAACAAAAAAGTGAATTTGTGGAAATTGTGAAGTCATGCGCATGCGAATTACATGTTCACGCATACATATTACGTGTTCACGGTGTGTTTCTTGACAAAGTGACATCGCTAATTACAGGCCTGGCATGTATAAAACAGCCTTTTTAGTCATTTTCGCAGATCCGTGTGAATGGGGATCGTTTTGACAACGTTGTCGTCTGTAGTACATAGTTGTCATGTAAACATATCCTTAGTCAATTAAAACCTAGTTACAATTTTGTCATGTAATGGTTCAATTGTTTTGCTCTGCAAACGAGAAACTCCCGCACACTATCAGAACTTGCACTTAAAAAAAATATATATATATTTTTTTTTAAATGCAATTTCTGATAGTATGCGGGAGTTTCTCGTTTGCAGATTGTCGACCGATCTTTTTTGGTCGTTTTTTCCTACGCACCTATTATCTGCAGGTGTACGATGTTTTTTTGTTAATAAATTGTTTTGCTCAAAATTATAATCAAATTATGCAGTTGTTGTCAATTTGAGTTATTGCACTTTCACCTATAAGCACAAATCAAGAGAACATCAACTCATACACATGGTTTGAAAACTGCATTATGAAAATTGGTAAAAGAAACTTCCTAATAGTAATTCCAAATTGTATTAATTTTTTTTATATTAAAACAACAGCAAAAAACACTTTGTATTGTGCGTTGCGTACATTAGGTGGATTCCACAACCACAATTGCAAACAATTATATTCAAAATCCATGTTTGTATTTATTACAGTTCACCACTGAGAAGCTTTGATCGCAGATTTAGTCGCATAAACTCAGACTTGCTAAATGACATTTTCAATTGAGCAGAATATCTCAATGGAGATTGCTAAAACCCAGCTTAAATATTTGTCACATCATCCTTTCTGCTAACGCAGTGCAGAGAGAGCATGTGCGTATGGTTGCCAGATTGCAAAGATTAAGGAAAACTCCTTTTCCAAACAAGCTCTTAGTGGTTGTTAAAAGCAGTCTGCAATATTGGTCTTCTTTTTTTTTTTTGACAAAAACTAAGAGACTTTGTTTTTTATTTTTTAACTATATTTTAGTCTTGTCTTTTTATGTTGATAATCACAGTTATCGTTTAATGACGTTGCTGTCGTCTCGTCATTGTCTCGTCTTAAACCCTATTCACACTAGATTAGTATTATCTGGGTATTATTATTAGTATTATCTTATCCCCCCCCCCCCACATCTGAATTTTGTGGGGCACATTCGCACAGGATTAAGCGAAGCCTGTGATTTTTACTCAAATATACTGACTCCCGGATATGATGTCAATTGTGAATTTCTCTGAATTTACAAATTCTTGGAAACATTTAGGATAATGTAAGTACACAATTGAAAGAAATGTATAACACTGTGCAAGTGCTTTTTGGATATTTTGATACAAAATTCGTACATATTGTACCTTTAATTCTGATAGCACGCCTCATTGAGCTGCATTATTTGAACTATCATTCATATCTGTAGCACAAATGATGTGCGAAAAATTACATGCCGAAGTGAACAATAGTAATAGTGACTAAGAAAATACATTTTTTCAGGTTGATTCAGTAAGTCTACACTACTGTTCAAACGTTTGGGGTCTGTAAGATTTTTTCTAATTTAAAAAAAAAAGAATTCTCTTATACTCACCAAGGCAGTTATTAAAAAACTAATATTGTAAAATATTATTACTATTTAAAATAATCCAAAGTGTGACCGAAATTTCAAAAGAATGACATTTATTTGAAATAGAATTTTTTTGTCACACTATAAATGCACTGTCACTTATGATCAATTGGATGCATCCTTGCTGAATAAAGTACTAATATCTTAAAAGGAAAAAAAAATCTTACTGACCACAAACTTTTAAACGATAGTGCATGTTAGAATATTTTTCACCCTGATGCTTTTTGGACACTGCTTTTTTTATCATTACTCCAAAGTTGTGCCTAAATAGATTATATATCTTTTAAATATAATACTATGAATTAATTGATCCAGGATATATATTTTTTACAAGCCACAAATAGGTATAAAAAAAGTCAATATAAAGTATATAAATATTCAACTTTATTGGTACTTTTTTTTCTCCTTGCGCTTTTTTTTTTAACTGTAACATTCTGTCTTTGCATACTAAATCTATCCATATATTATCAAGTTTGACTGCTCTCCATACTAGAATAAGCTGTAATGGTGACATTGATTGCTGCAATTTATTTGCCTAATTATAGCCATGAAATGTATGTCGCTCAGGTCCACCAGCTATAACACACACATACATTCTTAACTCGCTCTGCCAGGACTGATCACAGGACAAATAGCCCCGAGCACTAGTTACGGCAGTTTCCCACCTTGCCCACATTAAAGCCTGAATGAAATATCTACGGTGAGAGGATGGAGTTATTTCTGTCAGAGTCAATGATCCTCTGCTGGGCCTTAGCAGCGTGAGAATGTAGTAACACTCTGCTGTGCTCAACACAACCACCAGGGAATGCTGTTGAATCTTTGACTTTCATAGGTCACACGGTGGACGGCACCAGAGAGGTGGGGGATTAGTTTTCTTTCAATGGACCAAATCTCATTCAGGATTTAAATGGGCAGCTTGTGGAGATTTTTCCCTTTTGCTCATTTATAATTTATATCAAGTTTATTGAATTCATCATAGAGTTAGCCTGTGTTAAAGTCTTTCCCCCTTCCCTGATAAAAAAGTAATCTTGGATTATATATTTTCTGACTCTTTCTTTCGCATCACTGTGCCCATGCGATAGTGTTTACATGACTGATAGCAGGCCATCAAGGCTCATGTCATCATGTCTGCTTTGACCTCTGGCCTTGTAGGGATGCATTTTAAGTCCAAATTCTTTTTATAAATACTTTTTCACATTATCCACAAAAATATTAAGTAGTACAACCAGTTTACAATTGTGACAATTAGAAATGTTTCTTGAGCATAAGCCTGTCATGATTATTAATTGTCTGATTTGTGGTTATTCAGTCTAATCGCAATTATTATGCATTATAATTACTCCAATCACATTTTGCCATCTAAATTAGGATAATTTAAGCACTGAAAGAAATGCCGTCAATTGTACAATATTGTGTCTCCTTTTCTGGTTTGGTAGGGAGAATAAGGGGAGTAATCTGGCAGGCAGTGAAGAATAATGAATATAAAAACACTATACACAATGAAAGTCAAAGGTCTTACTTTTATAAGAAATTAAAGCTTGTAGCTTTAATCAGACTGCATTATATATATTATATTATGTGAGACACAATACTAAAGTAATGGGTGCTAAAATATAATTGTTATGTTATATATTATGTGAGACACAAGACTAAAGTAATGGGTGCTGACATATATAACATAGCATAACATAATATAATATATGATATTATATGAATTATGTTATGTGAGACACAAGACCAGAGTAATGGGTGCTAAAAATATTTCACAGTATTACTGTTTACTGTATTTTTGATTGGATAAGAATCTTTCCATATCATGACTTGCAGCAGTCATGAGTACTTTTTAATTCAGAATCTTGCATATCTCTATTCTGCACCATTTGATCAGCTCTGTAAACCTGAAGGCAGATGCACAGGACAGGAAGGTTCTGGTTTCATCTGGACAGCAAGCTCATCAGTTACTGCTGATTTGAGGCGGCCCGCTGCAGCAGGTGTAACCTGAGACCACTGAGGATGGGGGTGATTGGTCAGACCCTTCTTTCTCTGCTCAATTTAGGGATGAGACCTCTTTTCTGTCCCCCCTCATCCTGTAGAAGCTCACAGGGGAGATGAAGAAGGTGCTGACAGCCTGACTCTGGCTGAATGGGGGCGGCTCAGTTCAGGCTGATCCAGCACTAATTTCACCCACCCAACTCCGCACTCCACACCCTCTACAGAAGGAAGGAACCAGAGCAAACAGAGGTCATATCAGCAATTAGCACCGGGATATTTTTGGCACACGAGACACTCTGGCATATACCTTCAGTAAGATTACAGTGAGTTTAGATGACTGTGAGGCTCAGAAATATTAGTCTTGTTGGGTGTTGAGAGCACGTGCCAGAAGATACCTCAAGGAGGAGAGAATAATGATTTGTGGATCAAATCTATCTTCAGATATCCTGAATTCTTCTTGAGGCACATACATAAGAGAAACTGAAAAGTTGCGTCGTTTCCGGAGTGTCCGTAGGTCTTCAAGGCCAAATAAGTGGTGAGTACCATACAACTATATGAGTTTTTCTGTTATTCCCTTGAGCAGATTTATCTACAGGAAGATGTCGACTCAGCAGATTGTATTTAACAAATGATCATTAATTACCAAATGACTAAGTACATTTTTTTTTGTATTTTATTTTTGTATTTTTTAAGATGATCTAAAGCAGTCATGATGGAAGTCATATTTTATTATTATAGCTCATTATTGCCACAGCTTAACTAGATAGCCAATAAACATGTTTAAGTTATGGTTATGACTATAATTTCGAAGGGATGCTGTAAAATCCATTAAGTCTATGGCAATGGTTAATATATCACACAGTTTCTAAATGGAGCCATTATCTATTTATTTCAAACTTAATGTGGATTGCAATAATGTAAAATGCTCAGTTAAAGAAGAAATGTGTACTGTTGGCAAATATAGTGTTCTTATTGTGAAAATTAGATTTGGTAGGGTGATTCAGGATGTGAATATGATGTCTGAACTTATTTTGGCACCTTTTAAAGTTTCTCTTATAACATGAGATTGATGGACACTGTAATATATTTAATTTTAAAAATGCTTCATATATTTCTAATAAAGTAAAATAAGACTGCACAGTTACAATGTAAAGAAACTAAATTCAAATTCACCAAGTTTGTGGGACTTGATACGAAATTTAACGTCATAATGCACGTTCCACTTTACACTTGCGTCATCAAAGCAGCAGCTGTTTACCCCTGTTGCATGGTATCAGCGACAAAGAAGGTGGCAAAATGCATAGCGTTGCTCACCTAACTATTATGTTTTGGTGTTTGAACCTTTAGTTTTGTTTTTAGTTTTAGTTTGGCTTTAGTTTGCAGCTTTTGCTGCATTATCAATGGAAGTTTCTGGGATTATATCATGGCATCTAAGAGTATAGATCTGCAACTGTCTTGCTTTTCCAGACATCAGATGTCAGTGGAGGGCAACTAAAGGCTGATTTAATGATAAACATGAAAAATACATTGCGAGTCTGAGACCAAAATGTAAAAGTCTGATTTAAACCTGAAAGCAGGTTTTAGTATTTTGATAAAATATGAACTATTTCTAGGTCACTAATCATAAGTAAATATGTGACAGACTATCAACAAAAAACATAAATTTGTCATTATTTTATAGTAAAATTACACATAATGTAATGCAACTTTTAAACCATTTATAATTTTTCAGATTGATCATGTGAACTCCTTTGAATAAACGGTCATGTTCATCTGAGTACTTTTTGGCTACTCTTTTATGAGTACTGTGAATTTGCCCATACTACTTTTGTCATGTATGAGATTTCGGATGCAGCCTTGGTTTCATTTTCATGGACTTTTAGTTTGTTTCTCTTCAGTTTGCTGTTTCCTGTGTTCCTTTGCTCCATTTTCCCCGCCAGTTATTAGTTTCAATGGACACTCATTCAATGAATCCTGTACACCTGTTCATCATTTAGCTCTTTATCTTTGTATATTTAAGTTCCTCTGTTTTTGCAGTTCATTGTCCGGTATTGTCGTGTGCTACACACTTTTGTTTTATATGATAAAAACCTTTGTTTTGGAATCTTTAGAATCTTTATTATCATCCTCATCATCATCATCTGGACTAAAGTATTACACTTCCATTGAAGTACCAGGGACAATGCCATTAGGTTTTGTAAGAAAATTTGAAACTCATGTTAACTTTTTTAATGAAACTTTCTACAAATCTTTTTATGCTGATGATATAATTTGTAATTTAAAAAATTACAACCCCAAATCAGAAAAAATTGGGACATTTTGTAAAATGCATTAAAATCAAGAATCTGTGATTTGTTAATTCTATTTAAACTTTTTTTAACTGACAAAAGTACAAAGAAAAGTTTTCCAATGTTTTCACTGACCAACATAATTGTATTTTGTAAATATGAACAAATTTTGATTTTGATGGCTGCAACACACCCCAAAAAAGTTGGGACAGAGACAAAATAAAAGTGAAAAGATAATCCAAATTAGATTATCCAACTCTTTTGAAACAGTCCACAATGAGCCGGTGAATTGGTAATAGTTGAGGGTATCGTGTTTGGGTGTAAAAGTGCTTCTCAGTCTTTTTAAGCAAAGATGGGTCATGGCTCATCACTTTGTGCTAAATATCATGAGAGAATTGTCAAACAATTAAAAAAATCACATTTCTCAATGCAAGATTGCAAAGAATTTATGTATTTTATCATCTTCCATACATAATATTGTCACAAGATTCAGGGAATCCAGAGAAATCTCAGTCTGTGTTGGGTAAGGCAGTAGACCTCTGTTGAATGTGCGTGATCTTTGAGCCCTCAGATGGCATTGCACAAGATCATGCTACTCTGTCAAATACAGCCACATGTGCTCAGGAGTAATTTGGAAAACCGTTTTCACTGAACACAGTCTGACGCTGCATCAAGAAATGCCACTTGAATCTCTGTTACGCAAGGAGAAAGCTTTACATCAGTTCTATGTGGAGATGCCGGCGAGTTCTCTGGGCCTGAGCTCATCTCAGATGGTCTAGAAGAAAGTGGAAATGTGTGCTGTGGTCAGATGAGTCCATGTTTCAGCTTGTTTTTGGAAAAAAATGGACATAGAGTTCTCAGTCCCAAAGACGAAAGGGACCAACCAGACTTTCATCAGCGACAGGTGCAAAAGCAAACATCTGTCCTGGTATTGAGGTGCATCATTGCAAATGGTATGGGTAACTTGCATTATTGTGAAGGTACCATTGACATGGAGGCATATATTTGGATCATACAGAGACATAAACTGCCATCAAGATGACATCTTTCCTGGGAAGCAAGACAATGCCAGGCCTCATTCTGCACATGCTACAACTGAGTGGTTTCTAGACACTCTTCACCATAGAAGGGATGCTCCTCCTGCCTTACTGCAGTCCAGATATTTCTCTTATGGAAAATGTATGACCCATCATGAAAAGGAGAATCAGGCAATGATGACCACAGACTGTTGAGCGGCTGTCTTGTATCAGACAAGATTGGGCAAATATTCCACTAGCAAAACTCCAACAATTAGTATCCTCAACTCCCAAATGATTAAAAAGTGTAATTAAAAGGAAAGGTGATGTGACACAGTGGTAAACATGTCTCTGTCCCAACTTTTTTGGGGTGTGTTGCAGCCATCAAAATCAAAATTTGTTCATATTTACAAAATACAACTATGTTGGTCAGTGAAAACATAGGAAAACTTTTCTTTGTACTTTTGTCAGTTAAAAAAAGTTTAAATAGAATTAACAAATCACAGATTCTTGATTTTAATGCATTTTACAAAATGTCCCAACTTTTTTCTGATTTGGGGTTGTACATTGAATTGAAGAACAAAACTGCAAAGCAAAATAATTGCTACTTGTGCTCCAACTTTTGGACTCCATCATATTTACAGAGTTACTATTCAACTTAAGTATATTTTATAATATTGGGAAGGATAAAATAAATCCCTTTTAATTTCAGGAAAGCTTAAAACAAAAAAAGCTTAAAAGAATGTGTTTTTATGTTGCATATATGTGGGAGTAATTGCTTCACAACCTCTCATTTGCTGTTTAATTACCTATACATTAGTGGCTTGCAGCACGGATATAGAGGAGGCTGCCACCTTACTAATGGCTGAAGGTCCCCTTGGGCTGTGAGACCGTAATTGGTTTAGTGAGCTGTATATGTGATTTTTGATTTTAATTACTCACTCAGGTGAGTGCCAAATACATGTGCATGATTGAGCATCCTTCATAATTCAACCAGATGAGCTGCTCCTCTCATTTTTTCCCTCTTCTGCCCTTTGCCAGTCTTAGAGCAACCTGCCTTGCATTTAAAATGACATACTGTGGGGTCCAAAAGTCTAAGACCACTAGTGAAAATGCTTCTGTTTTTCAATTTTTATATAATAATAATAATAATTATTATTTTTTTATTTTTTTATTCAATTATCAAAATAGTGTGAGACAATGAATCTGTGGGGAACCCTGGTGCAATTGCTCTGTTACTGCGGTTCATTTGAATTTGTGTGACAGTGCTATCCGAACCCTGGTGCGCACCGAACAAGAGGACCGAGAACGCTGAAAAGATTGGTCTCGGTCCGCTTCCAAACGAACTATGGTGCGCAACATTGACTAAAGACATGTAAGCAAACTAAAATCGGGACATGATGTCACAAGATGCAACCCTAAAAAGGACAGAATGCTCAAGCATACCTGTTTTTTTCTGGTCAGTCGCGATGTTGCCCATTATTTCGTGTGTGTGTGTGACAGAGGGCAGGAATCCGCTGTTTTGACTCCTTTACACATTTTATAAGCTCTTCACGAGTTCTCAGCTGGTCAAAATACCATCATATGTAGGCTACACGCATACAATGAGCGCATTGTTTTGGATGTTCAGCCTCGAAACATATGTCATAGAAGCCGACCAATCCGGTTGTGAACGTATCCTTATGCCTTTAGGTTTGGTGTAAAAAATGCCGGACTAAATTAACCCCTGACCCCACCCCCCCCCCCATTTTTAAATCAGTTCCTCTTCCTCAATAGTAGGCTAGTTAGTTATTAAACATTTACACTACATAGTTACAAATATTTTATCTAGTGACCTTGAAATAGGGCAGAATCAAGATTTCCTAGTCATTTTGGCATAATAATGCTTCAATGTTTAAATGATTCAAAACCCAGAAACTTTCTTTCCAGGTTTAAATTATAATACTGAATCCCAGATTTTCAGTGTGGTTTTCCATGACATTTGGACCCCACTGTAATTGAAGGCCAGACCCCATACTTGGGTATTCTCAGTGAATCTCATTTTACATCTGGGCTGTGGAAACAGAAAGGGAACTGGGGTTGAAGGGGTTTCATTGGGGGATTGTGACGAGCATGGGGAACGGAGTGCTGTTCCCAGTCACCCCTCTGGATTACCTCAAGGCTCAAGACTCATCCTTCACCTGCAGCCGCTCTTTCATTAGCTGATAGCGGCCATTTGCACAGCCTATAATCAGTCTCGCCAGTTGGAGCCGTGCCAATTCCCTTCGAGACTTTGAAACGTGCATTTTTGTTCTTTTAAATTGACTTTTTCTTCTTCTCTCCTTCTGTCCATTTTAATCAGTTCTTTTCTCTTTGTCTCAACCTTTCTCCCTGCCTACTTTAATCTTGCGTCTCATCCCTTTTATCACTGTCTCATTTAATTTCTTTCCTGCCTCCCACTTCTCTCTCTCTTTTCCCTCTTCTCTTTTTCCTCCTCTTGCATCTCTATCATCCCAATCTGCTGAAGTTGTTTCCATTTCACAAATGTGTAATAAGTAGAGACCCTTGCGTCATTGGACCGTGACAAACGTGAAAGTGTACAAGGTGCAGCAGAGGTGAAACGGTCTTGTGTTTGTGTATTTGGATGTGCATGCTAGCTGTTTGTGCACCATCCCCATCCCCCCCGTGTCTCTCGGTGAGTGGGAGATCCCGGGAGCGGGAAGGCCGTTTAAATGAAACTCGTGAGCTGGGCAGTGCTTGTATGCAGCAGTAACGGCAGCTGTGCTCCGCTCAGAGGAGTGTTTCCCGTAAGCTAGCAAATCTGCGGCAAGCATGTGGAACCGGGCGAGTTATTCTGAGCACATCCCTCAAACCGGGCAGCCTTACTGCAGTGTGCCGCACAGGTGTGTATCTGCTCGGTTTCTCCTGCTTCAGAAACACATATCTGCAGATCTAGACCTGTATCAGTTATACTGACTTATGCATGCAAAAGTCATAGAGGAAGGTGTTAGGATGGATCTTGTTTGATACTGTTAAGCTTTTGATTCACTGGTGATGTTGACTCAAGGATTTATTTTAAGAATGCAGCCTGTGTTTATTCATGCTTGCTGTAGCTGTGTGCTCCCTGCTTTTATCTGCTTTGAAATATGTTATCCTTAAGTGAAATATTCAAGAGTCATTTGCAGAACGATCTGTGTGGGATCTATTCAGGCTTCTAGTTTAGAAATACTCTTGATATGCAGGCAGATCTAGATTCGAGCTGAGCTGGTTTCTTGTTTGGGAGCTTTTCACACACATTTCTCATATGATCTCTCACACACTACACATATTTGCATAGGACAGAAACAGATTTCTGAATTATCGCCTTAAAAGCATAGGCCTTTTGTTTAATGTTGCAAACATCTAAACTGCAATTTTTTACTTTAAAGCTACCTCAATAACTAATATTGTCAGTTGGGATTGCAGAAATAGTTCATGTTTTCAATAAGGTTTCCTGAACACTCTAGCTACTACCATTGGCTGACCAAACTGATTGCCCTACTCCTAAATTCACAGCATTGGTTGAACTCAAACAAACAGCACAATATTTTAATCGCCTTAGTCGCATTTTAACTTACAGATGTTGTTTTCATATTTTGATTTGATAGAAAGTATTTAACTTAATTTGAATATTTTCTTATAAAAAACCTGTTGTATAATGTTTTATCATCTCACGAATAATCGTAACAGCAGTTATGCATTTTAAAACTTTATAGCTTTTAAGAGGATGATAATTTACAACAAACAATCATGGTTTGTTGTAAATCTATTTAATTAACATAGTATATGTTAATTATATTGTAAATCAATACAATTAACATATACTATTAATATAAGGAATATAATATGTTCAATGTTTAACCATGAACCTGTTATATTCTTAATATTAATAGTATATGTTAATTATACTTAAATTAACAATGGGTTATAATTCCCAAAGTTGTAGTGTATTATTATTTCTCATATTGACATTGTTTAAAATCTGCACAATATCTTAGTACAGTACATTGATTTACTTTTGACAGTTTTAACCTGTCTACTCTGTCTTTATTTGACCTGCTCGATGTTTTGATGCTGAAATGATCTTGGTGTCAGAGGGGATTATGAAAAAACAGTCTCCATCCATCTATTTATCATTCCCCCCTCTGGCTGCCCTTCCTGTTACCTCCACTGTGAAACCCTGTGACAGCTCTGGCCTAGACTGCATGTCATCTTCCAGCCATCATCTGTGGTACAGCCACTGGGTCTTAATGTGGACCTTGGAAGGAGCTGCAGAGACTATTTTTATTGGGGGAAGTTCAGTCAATCAGTTATGGGTTCTTTGGTTGAGACAGAGAAACCTGGATCTGACATTCCTAGAATAGAATCATGAAACTTTTGTTTGTTTCAAGTGATTTAACACTGGAATCTGGAGTTCCAGGAAATTGTCCAAAATACCACTATGTCTTTGCTTAGGTCCTGGGAGGGAATTGTTTGTGAACAAAGGCCCTGAGTAGTATGTAGCAGGAGATGACATGCCATTCCGTTTTGAAATTCTCAATAGTCGACTGTCTTAGTATCATTACACGTATTCATCACGTAGTCAGTTGTTTTGGCTTTATGCAGTCGGTGCCATGTAGTATTTTACTTTACTTCAGAGTGCATTACTCACAGTAAACTACTTGGAAATTGTGTGATTAAGTGCTATTATCCTCATTAGACTTTTTATATGGACATAAAAGCCAACCACTATATTAGCAAACACAGTTGTAACATAAAAGCCAACTACTATATTAGCAAGCACAGTTGTAACCGAGACAGGGGTGTGCCAACTGCAACAAAAAAGGCAAACCCAAAGATATTTTGAACAGTAGCAGCACCACTGCTCTGAATGTATCGGCATAAAATGTCATGATGATGAACTCAAAGGTTCAGACTGAGTGTTAAGTGCAAAAATAAAGGTTTCCCAATGGTGTGCAAATGGTATTACAGTGGAAGTCCAAACGTATATGCAATAAATAAATAAACAGCCAAAAGTTAATTTGTATATAACTTTTGAACAATGCCAATAAATTGACCCAAAACACAGCAGCAACTATACTCCAACTCAATCTACGAGCCTCCAAACAACTCTGAGAGGCCATCTTAAAAAGGCAGAGCCCTTCCTACTTGGACTAAACCATTTAAAAGTAATAAAGAAACTTAAGAAAGACAAACAAATGTGATTTAACCGTAACAAAAATGTAAACCGTTATCATAATACAAAAATCTTGGAACAAATCTTGGAAACATTTGGAACAAAACATACTCAATTAATTATTAATGTTTAACAAACAGATCACAAATCTATCCCTCATACATGAGAACAATGAACTGTGTCTTCTATTGGCGGGAATGAGATCTTCAAAATGGTCTTGTATTTACTGTGTCTGTTTGGGAAGGGGAAAATGTTCAAGTACGCAAGTATGACTATTTATAATATGTAATTGGCTATGGAAACAATAACATTTTAATATGATTACCGGTCTGGTTTTACTTCTAAATAAATACATAAACATTAAACTGAGTAACAAATGGCATAATGGGGACAGGAACAACAATAAACAATACACATGATCAGTGACACAAACATATCTGTGTTAACTGCATGGTGTTCAAATTTGCGCCGAACAGATAATGTGGCTGAATCCGAAATCACCCCCTATACCCTCAAATAGGGCATTATTTGAGTGGACATCCATTTGTAGTGGTGTCCGAAACCATTGTGGACGTTGAGTGCACTCATTCAATCCCACATTGCACCGCAATGACAAGTCTACAGCCGATGTACGTTCAACGTCTGAATTCGCTCACTCGTTTCCATTCACTTCTTCAAGTGAACTGTATTAGTGGACTAAATTAGGGAATAGTGATTGAGGGTTTAGGGAGTAGCTTCACAGTCTAGTGACAAAATAAGAGTCCTTTTCAAAGAGCCTCACTGTGACAACACTGTTATAGGGTGCTGAATGTAAAATCGAGCACATTACATAAAACAACACTTCTGCTACCTGTAGCACTGTTTACGTCACTGGCAAAGATTTAGATTTGTCTAGTCAAGTCACCTTCATTTATAAAGCGTTTTGAACAGTATGGATTGTTTCAAAGCAGCTTTACAGTGATAATAGATGTATTTGTATTTGAGATTTATATTTCACATGTAGAATTAAAATTAAGATTTGGATTCAAGATTTATTTACATTTAGTTGCATTTAAATATGCAATAAAAATGTACATTTAATAGTATTTTTTAAATATTTATTGTATGCATAAAAAACAGAGAATTTGGCAGTTTTTATTGGTGAATCTTTCAGTAAATATTGGGTCGATTTTTATTTATTTTATTTTATTTTATTTTATTTTGGAAGGCAGACCATACTGTGTATACAAATTCATTTTCTCTGTTTCAGGAGTTTGTCACACATTCATGTCACTGATCTGTGTGGATGCTCTCCTTTTATTACCTGATAACACATTATATATAAACCTAAAATATTTGCATGTGTGATTATGATATGTAAACAGTGTGTCTTTTTTAAATAAAATGTGGGGTTGCCTGTAGTCGAAGAAATGCTTATGTATTGGACAATACGTCATATACTAATCACATTTTTGTAGTTGATATTTTGTGTAAAAGATTGCTTAATGTAAATGCTCTTGATATTCACTGAAAGTTTTATGACAAGTAAGTATGGATCAGCTGTTAATAGCTTTTGGAAGATATTCTAATCTGTTTAGCGGGCACAGTTATCAGCCATCACTGATGATCTCAGAATGACCAAATATTTATCGTCCTGACCATATTTTGGTGGATTAGATTCAGTGGTGTGATTTATGTGTGTGCATTTGGTTTTTATATAGCTAATATTTTTTTTAAATATCACGGTAGACATTTGTGAATGTAGACTGTTATGTACTCATCAATGCTTTTTGTAACTAGCCATCAGACCCTATTCAGCCCAAACATTCGACTCCCTGACCTTTCTACAGTGTCCCTGTCCTTATCTGATCGGTGCTGTTTTTAGGCAGCTGATTGTATGTACTGGCAAGGGTGTTCACAAGGCTAATACATATATATGCTTTAAAACCAGACTAGCAGTCCTATAACTGGATTGGTGCGTATGGCACTCAGTGTGTTGTGTCTGTGTGAGCATATTGACTGTGAGGTGACAGAAGGACGAAGGCCGACTGCTGGGACCAAATAGGATTGTGCAAGTTTCATTGCTTTTAGAGCCCATTAGCACTGGATTCCACACCTTTTTTTTGTTTTCTCACTCTTGATCTTTCTTTTCTACAGTTGTTATGGAAAAAGTGACTGATTATTCATAATATCTTCATTTAAATCTCTATGGAAAACAGCCCAGAAATACCACAATACCTCTAAAACCCTCTCTTAGTTGTGGTGTGGGACATATGGTCATATTTTTTTGTAATGCAGCATGACTGTTTCATAGCTACAGTTGGTTACGCATTATATACTAGGTGTAGTTTTATTGTGAAATGAAACCAGAGTTGCCTATTTTTGACTAAAGTGAAAACAGAGTTTGATCATCACACTAAGCCATATCACGATTCCGATTTTATTGCGAATAATTATGTAGCCCTAATTCGAAAAACAATTGCATATTTATAGAATTTTATTTCAGTATTAAAATGTTTTCCTAACATTTAAACACTGTGACGCTGCTATCAGCATTTCTCCATTTGTTTAAGCATTCTGTACTTTTGGCTGAACCAATAGCATTAGTTTAGGGCTGGACTGTGTTTGTGTGACCAACGGTAGACAGGTAATTATGGAAATTTACTCAGTATTTATGCAATTCTGCATTTTGTACCTAGTGGCACAACAATTTACATTTCACCTTTTAGAATTTAAGACAAAGGGCCAGCTTTCATGGGTGGGCTCTTTCTCTTTTTCTGTATTTTTTTGTAGTTGAGACGTAGGGTACACAGAGAAACTTCTGGCACTCTCACTGTAATGAATAATGTGTCTGACAGCTATTCTGTGCCTCTGTCCTTTAAGGCCTGTTTAAAAGAGGCTGTGTCTGTTCTACAACTTACCCCTGGCCCTACACAGCAGGACATGCCAGACTTCTGCTCTGCGGTGAATGTTGGTGAGCTCCTGATGCCGTATGCTGAAAAGAGAAGAAAAATCCAAATGAAACTATTTCGAAAGTTTCGGTGACTAGAAACATTAGACTGTAATATACCTTAAGAGTCCTATGGCTTCTTTGCTTTAGCCTGAGTTGGCAGTGTATTGATTTTTTTTTTTAATTGACTTGTTAGTGCCAGTTCTATTTGAACTCATTGATTATTTATTTTACAATGCAGAGAGTCCGGGGCTTTGGAGTGAGCTACATCTCCTTGCATAATGGATAGTGTTGACCTTTATGTGTAGAGGATATTGCTGAAGGCAAATTTTTAGTATCAACAATATAACAATGCTTTTTCTACTAGACTTTATTAAGATTCTGAAAGTTGGAATGGCTTATGATTTCTGTTGGGATTATGGTAATTTCAACCCCCCCCCCCCCAAGCTTTAGATTTAGACCAGAGATGAAATGGATAATCCAGATGTGAACATATGTGGTCACTAGTGTTTAAATATGTGTGTGGGTCAGATATTGCCTGGACCAGCCAACTGTACCCAGGTTTAATAAACATTCTGAATAGTGTCTTAATGAAAATGCAGAAAGGTTTCTTTGAGCTTAGGGATTTAAAAAAAGTTTAGGGATATCGAGAATTTGAAATGTCACTAGCTCAGTTACTGCTATTATAAAACATTGAGATCAATGAAAAGTCCCCACCATGATGTAAAGCAAACTTTATAGTGCACCATTACACACATATCAATTCCTTTGGTCAGTCATCATCACACCCGGGAGTTCATTTTTTTCATATTAAAAACAAAACCAGAAGAGAATGCTTGCAAGAAAACAGCTGTTCAGGTACAGCACTAAGTATGGCATCCTGTAGATAAAACAATGTGCAGCTATAAGTGCGAGTCATTGCGTCATTGAGACTTGAATATTTGCATTAAAAAAAAAAACTTCCTCTCCTTCCACATTGGGGATTCTGTCTAATGGATTGTGACATGTGCAATAATACAAAAACAATGTAATTTTGTTACATGCAACATATAAGCATTTTATCAAGGGTTTATTTAGCACAGCTGTCCCTAGGTGCAGGAAAACAAACCAAGGGTTTCCCCCCTTTTTTCCACTTGTTAATTGGTTGTTTAAGGCATTGTTGCTACTACGAGAAAGTCTAATGACCCATAGCCTTGGTTAATAGGAAGTAGTAACTTGTTTTAAAAGCCACAAATAAGAGGTAACCGTCTAAATGGTAATTGTTTGCCTCATCTGAATTAAAACCTTTTTGAAATACTGTTGTTACTATAGGTACCGTTTTTTTTTTTTGGCATGGCAGAACACTGGCTCTAATGCCATTGATGTATTCTGCCTGCTGTAAATCTGTTTTATGCACATGGAACCTAACGTTGTGACAAGGTTGCTTACATTTGGAGGAGAACCATCAGTGATAAATGTAGCTAAGTGTTTGGCTGAACTGAAGCCATCGTCTGTCGAAGCCTCAACTGCAGAGTGTCCTGAGAATAGCACAAGCCTGAACATTTCTAATCTAAAGAGATGAGCTGAAAACTGCTCAGAGGACTTGTCGGTAGCAAAGCTCTTGTAAGATTAAGAGATGTCTGAAGTTACAGAAACGCAGATAATTTAGTGCCTTCATCTGACCTAAGGAATGACAGGAGGAATTTATTCTTCCTGTGCTGCTTTAAGCATCTTTGATATTGTCCTTGGGTTACTTTTCTTTGATTTGGCTTTGACTTCGACTTCAATTTACCCTGGAGATAGCCTTTAAAATAGTTGAAAATCTACTTTTAAAATTGTATTTCTTTATTTATATATATATATATATATATGTATATATATATCACTGTCGCTTTCAGTGAGTTAAGAATGTTTGTTTGTTTGTTTGTTCGTTCGTTTGTAATATGTATATATTTGTGTATGGGTGGTTGACAAAAAAGCCTGAAAAAAAAAAAGGCTAAAAAATATTGAGTTGTGCTGTACTGACTCTTGAATTACCAAGAATATGTGTGGTCTTTTAGATTTTGTATTGGAAATTGGATTTATTCACCAATGTGTTGCATTCGTGCGTAAAATTGTCATATGGTGTGACCATACAAGTTATTCTATATAAAATGAAAATGGGATATACTCTCCCTAAGTAACTAACTTCACCATAAATCTTTATCATTACTATTTTAAGATTTAAAAATATTTTGTGCAGATTCGTTAGATTTTGTATTATTTTTCTAAATCATCATGCAAAGTAAGACATCTCTCCTCAGCCTTTCCAGATATTTTAGATTATGTTAAACCCCGTTATAAATCTATCAAAATGCTTTTGACTCTTGCTGATACTGTTTCTCTTGTGTTCCATTGATTTTTTTTAAAAAATGATTTATAACTAAAAATTATTTTTGTCAATTCTGAATGTTACACCAAATGATATACTGTCACATATGATGAACTGCAGCACACCACAATTTGTAAATGCAAAAAAGTGTATTTTATATGCATTCAATTACTTAATTTCAGCTAACATTAATAAGAATAAAAATCATCAATCATACTAACATTGTTTTAAAATGTTTTAAATGTTATTTAAGAAACTCAGAAATATGAGTAAATCAACCATCTCACGTCAAGAACATTCAACATGAGCATTTTAAAATTAGAAGAGAGTGTGTGTTGTAACAAAAATTATAATTGTTAAACAGTAAAAGTATTATCAATCTACATTTAGTCAAATGTTGGAGACATTTCAAATGAAATCAAATATGTATAGTGTTGTATAATTGTTCACATCAAACTATATAGATTTTTGGGTGAATTTCAGGTTGTTTCAACATGTGGAGAGAAGAGATTGGGGAAGAGGGATGAAGGGAATGTAAATTACAGACAATACTGAGGTGATCGGATTTGGACTGACAGTGTGAACAAGTGTTTTTGACCTTCAGAAATTTATGAGACTATGAATATAGTTATTTTTTACAATAGGAGTTTTTGCAAAATTGACGTGTTTCCATTGGGCGTCTTTTCAATTAGCTCAATTTAAAGGGTAATGGAAACACAGCTACTTTCAAGTTGTATATAAGACAAAAACATCTCTATTGCAAACCCCTCCACGTTGCTGTTGTTGTTTTTGGCGTATACCCATAGAAACCAATGCAGATATTACAGAAGACGACACGGGTCACACATTCTATTTGTGTGTGTGTGTGTGTGTGTGTGTATGTAACACTTTACAGGCTACACAGCGACTCCAAAGTGTTGTACATCCCAAGTACATTAAGGAATAATAAAAAATAAAAACACCCTACAAAAAAACAGAAACCTACGGAACATTACAATATTAGGTCTTAAAGGCAAATAGATGGTAAGAAATACCATATTTAAAAAAAAACATTCATTCCCAAGGGAGGCATATATAATAAAGGCAAATAGATGCAACTTTCTGGTTGAGTGTTGACTTCTTCATTATGATGACGTCCGAATTGTTCCCAGTTCAAAATATAGATTGCATTGTCACACCATATGATGCCCATTTTACGGACAAAATGTATTTGGCCAGAACTTGCTTTAAAATCATGCACAGACATCAACACTTTCTGTGTCCATTAAAAATGCCCAATTCTGTTACTTAAACTGTAAATCTGTCAATTATTTATACTTTGCTGAGATATATTGTCATATTAGTAAGGTCACACTCACACATAGCCCATACAGTCACATATGTCACAAAATATGACAATTTTGATGTTTAGATAAAAATGTGAAGTAGAGGTCTTTATACACCAACTACAGCTGGTATGCTGTAATAATATCTTGTCTGAGGAACAACATAAATGTATATATTTTTAACAAATACCCATTTTTATTTCTATATGACATAATGGACAGGTAGAATTGCATGTCATGTCATCCACCCATATATATATATTAGGGGTGGGAATCTAGGCACCTCATGAATCGAAAGAGGGCTGCGATTTGATGATAAAATGATTATCAGTGCATCTTTTAATGTGTGACTTTTAATGTGTGCTTAAGAAACATGTCTTATTAATGTTTTGCTGCTTAATATTTTTGGGGAAATCATGATACCTTTTCTGGATTGTTTTAATAGAGAGTTCAAAACAGCATCTATTTGAAATCGAAATCTTTTGCAACATTATACATGCATGTCTTTACTGTCACTTTTAATCAATTTAATCCATCCTTGCTAAATATAAAAGTATTCATTTCTTAAGAAAAATAATATTAATGACCCCAGACTTTTGAATGATATCTATTTGTTTTATGACCTACAAAATGGCCTTAAAAATGGAAATCTGTTATGAATTTTGAGTTGTTGAATTTAAGGTACACCATTAGCATTCTCTGTGTGCTCTCTGGATGGGCAGTTGACAGCTCTTCTTAGGAAGAGTGTGGCCTGAGAGGAATATGTATTTCCTGTATGACAGTATGATCCTGCAAAGTTTGTCCTTGCTGCAGATATTACAGGGCCGCTCTGATTTTGACTGTGTGGAGTCCACGGGAACATGTTTATGCCAAAAGAACAACTGTCCTAGCAATATTTCCCTCTGCAGCATCATGCTGACAATGTATTATCTCATATCATTGTCTCATTTTCCCTCTGACAGTCAGAAAGAAGGTATTGCATCTCAAGTTAAATCTCAGGTTAACATTTTCTGAAGTCACTGCAGGTCAGGTCACTCCCAAGATCACAGATCCTAAGAATACTGAGGCAGTCAAATGCTCAGTGTTTTACATATCTATTTGATAACATGAAGCCCACATCTGATAAGGAACTATAATGATGGAAAAGACAAGGAAAGGCATTCTTGGTTAGTTGTCACGATTTGGTCTTGTCTCTGTCACGTTTTGGTTTGTTCATGTCATGTTCCATGTCTGTCATGTGATTCCCTGTTTGTCATGTGATCCTGCCATGTGTCTTGTCATTGGTTAATCGTCTGTTCATTGTTCACAGGTGTCTCTTGTCATTAGTCTGTGTATTTAAGCCCTCATGTTTGCCATGTGTCTTGATCAAGTACTCTTTCCTGTTGTCCATTGTTTGTAAGTCTACATGCATGTTCATGTCTTGATTTTGAGTTTTTGTGAACTGATGAACTGCCTGGGGGAAAAATTCTTTTTTCCCTAGAGGAATATATTGACTATGCCCTTTTGTTAAGTGGCCTAACTTTTACTGTGGGTTTTGCGGATGAGGAACACCGCAAACCCACAGTATCCTCTCAGCCTGGGTCTGTTCACGTCATGCCTGCCAATTCTGAGTCTTTTCACTTCATGCCTACCAAGCCTGAGTCACTTCACGTCATGCCTGCCAAGCCAGAGCCTCTTCAAGTCATGCCTGTCAAGCCAGTCTCTTTACGTCATGCCTGCCAAGTCTGAGTCTCTTCACGTCATGCCTGCCAAGTCTGAGTCTCCTCATGTCATGCCTGCCAAGTCTAAGTCTCTTCCTGCCGAGCCTGAGCTTATTCACGTCACGTCTGCCAAGCCTGAGCTTTTTTTCGTCACGTCTGCCAAGCCTGAGCTTCTTCTCGTCACGTCTGCCAAGCCTGAGCTTCTTCACGTCACGTCTGCCCAGCCAGAGACTGTTCACGCCATGTCTGCCGAGCCAGAGACTGTTCACGCCACGTCTGCCGAGCCAGTGTCCCCGGACAAGATGGCCGCCGCCGAGCCAGTGTCCCCGGACAAGTTGGCCGCCGCCGAGCCAGTCTCCCCAGACAAGACGGCCACCCCAGTGTCTGTTCCTCCTGAGCCGGTGTCTGTTCCTCCTTAGCCGGTGTCTGTTCCTCCTTAGCCGGTGTCTGTTCCTCCTTAGCCGGTGTCTGTTCCTCTTTAGCCGGTGTATGTTCCAGCCCATAACTCCATAGCTTCCCCTAAGAAAATTTTTTTTGGGGGGGGCAGTAGGCTCCTTGATGGGACCATTGAGGCCGCGCCGCCATGGCCGCCTGAACTGCCTGGTCCACCCTG
Source organism: Gila orcuttii (assembly GCA_026230005.1). Classification (NCBI taxonomy): domain Eukaryota; kingdom Metazoa; phylum Chordata; class Actinopteri; order Cypriniformes; family Leuciscidae; genus Gila; species Gila orcuttii. Next base: position 21,249,016 of record JAPDVR010000001.1, read on the forward strand.
GCCCCCTGAACTGTCCGGTCCACCCTGGCCCCCTGAACTGCCTGGTCCACCCTTGACCCCTGAATTGTCTGGTCCACCCTGGCCACCTGAACTGCCTGCTCCGCCCTGGTCACCTGAACTGCCTGCTCCGCCCTGGTCACCTGAACTGCCTGGTCCACCCTGGACCCCTAAACTGTCTGGTCCACCCTGGTCACCTGAACTGCCACGATTTGGTCTTGTCTGTCACGTTTTGGTTTGTTCATGTCATGTTCCATGTCTGTCATGTGATTCCCTGTTTGTCATGTGATCCTGCCATGTGTCTTGTCATTGGTTAATCGTCTGTTTATTGTTCACAGGTGTCCCTTGTCTTGTCATTAGTCTGTGTATTTAAGCCCTCATGTTTGCCATGTGTCTTGGTCAAGTATTCTTTGCTGTTGTCCACTGTTTGTAAGTCTACGTGCATGTTCATGTCTTGATTTTGAGTTTTTCATGCCACGCCATGTTTTTGTTTCATGTTTGATCTTCTTTGAAATAAACTGCACTTGGGTTCTCTCGACAACTTGCCTCCAGTGGATCCTTACATTAGTGCATATTTGGTCTGGGTTTATTACTTTTTAATTTCCAGTCACTTTAGTCAAATTAAAACAGGAGGTAGTGTAGTGATGTGTGTATAATTTAGCTGATTGTCTCAATGATGACTTCCTCCAGTGTGACTTTTCTAGGTATTTTGTCCCACACCAATTAGGTTAAGATTTCCAGACATTTTAAGAGAAACAAGTGCCTCCTTTTGTCTTTTGTTTGTGCCTTATCCTTGTGTGTATTCCTGATCCATGTTTATTAAGTGGATCTTATTGCTGTTGATTACCTGGCTTTTGAAAGAAAATATAATAATAGTCTGTTCTCTGGCTAGTGCAAAACACAGGGGGCTTTAAATCTTAGAAGGAACAGTCCTATTTACAAAGAAAATTCACCTGGGTGTTTGCGTTTTAATAGAATTTTATACTTTTGATATTATATAATCAGTATCATTGTTTCTAATTTCGCACTATGACAGCCTCATTTGGATGGCCATGGTGATGTGGTGCCTGGGGCTGTTAAGACTACAGACCACACGCATCCTTATTACTGCGACAAATGTGCGGCCCAGTCAGTTTGTCATTACTGGTTAGCTGCGTCAGATTACTGAATACCACAATCTCTCAATTCCAAACCTAAAAACAGCACACAATCAAGACTGAGCACCTTATTCTAGCCCAGAGAATGCAGTTGTAAAGAAGATTGTCCTACGTTAACACCTATATGAAATATATGCGTGTACTGTACACTGAAAAAATGTTGGCATAGAAACAATTTTCACTCAGAAAATGCTAGTACATTTCACAAATAATTATAAAAAAATCTGCAAGTAGCACATTGAATTAAAAAAATATATTATACTTTTTTTTTTTATTATTGGTGCTATCTGTCTAGAGAAAACGGAAAACTTCAACACCCATAATGCACTGGGCATGTTCATGTTGCCTTCCAAGGCCATGCCCAGGCCAGTATGGATACAGTTGACCATAGTCAAATAGCGGCTTTCTTTAGTAGGAAATGCTTCTTAGCATACTTTTAGTCATAATGGAGTCGACTTGTATTGTTCCTGGGAGCAAGAATTCCAGAGCGCTGTAGGCAGTGGATAAAGGCTGAAAATAATCGTAAATATGGAGAGAACATTGCAAACATTGTGTTTGTAGTCAAAGAAACTGTTGTTCCGTCTGTTCTGTCAAAACTTCTGTCGCATACAGGTAAGAAAGCTGTTGCCATTTTTCCATAATGTTGTTTAAAGAGTAAACAAAGTACGATACAATTTTCTGTGATAAACCTATACCTTACAATAACTGTTTTGTTAATAACCCTCTGTCGATCTGATTGTCTGTGGGCGGTATACAAAAATGCTGAAGTTAGTAACACGGAGAAAGAGTAAACATTGTGCATTATCATATTCTACCGATATTGTAACAATTCAGAGCGAGTAGAAAATCGGTAAAGTTACACTTAAACATTACATTTTTGAAGTAAAAGAGATTTTAATAGTTTAGTATGCACATCATGCAATAGGTAACAAGTCATGAAAAGGGAAAGAAGCAAAAAAATGTTGTGTGCATTATCAACCATGATTAATTGCGTTCCCAAAGGAAGGAACAAAAACAAAGAAATACAAACTTATGCTTCTCATGTTCTGCCCTGATTCCAAAAACAAGTTTGTTATTACAATGCTTGGAACAGTTTATGATTTTGAATAGTTACCACTATAATGACATTTCAGTGGTATTCTGTTATTTGATTAATTCAAAGATTCTTTTCTATGTATTTAGAATGTAAATGTTGACTTAACTGAATTAAGATGAAGATATCCGTATGTGCTGCTGCTCTGCTGCAGTCTCAGGGCATCATATCTATTACTGCAGATGTTGAGGTACTAAACCTAGACATGGCATCTGTCGGTTTATGTGTTGGTTGACGTGCAAACTTTATGGTTTGTGATTTCATTTGTTTTTCCCCGTCTGACATTTGTTTGGCTCAGAATTACTTATCAAAACCACTCATGTCCATGTCATTCTGTCTCTCCTGTCATTAGGTCCCATCTTGCCATATGTGTTAGCAAAGCCCATAAAAGTTACATGACGTTTTTGTTAAAGTTATGCCTCTGCGTAGACGTGAGCAGTTAGCTAAACTCAATCAATGTTGACAGGCTGTGCATAGCTGAGATGAACTCACGAGGCATGTTGTAGGCTGTTGTTGGGTTTGCTACAGATAGAGTTTCTTAATTAACCCAGCACAGGTCAGTTCCTGGTTTAGATAAAGCAGGTTTGGGTGTGTTTCACTAATTTCCTTCTGATTATTTCAGGTAACAACTTTTTTTTTTCGCCCCAAGCCCCCAACACAAATTGCTGTCGCTATTGATCTTCTAAGTGCCTTTGAAAGTCATTTCATTGTGACTGGGTGGCTGTAAAACAGCGATTTCTGTGATAAATTGCTGTGAAATTGTTCTTTATAAATATTTATCAGCACAGCAGGCTAAATTTGTGTCAGTGAAGTGATGGAAGTGCTGATGCTGCCATATTCTTATGGGCGCATCTTTTCCCTCAGGCCATTGTGAAGATCTCGTTATATGGACAAAGGGGGTGTGTATAATGCTTTGTTTATCAGTAGTTATTTAACTAAGACTTTTTTGCCAACTAATGACAAGCCGTTTGATGGGCTTGTTAATGTTAGGCTATTAAAAGACCCAAAAGAAGTGCTGACCATAGGAAGCTCTATCTCATAAACGAGGATGTAAACTGTTTCAAGGCCAAGGGTTCAGCTTCTTCAACTTTTGTTTTGTTAGCTGTTCTCAAACTTTGAAGATTTTTCCAGAGTTTCTTCTCCAGGCGCTCTGGAACACACTTTTCTGGGGGCTTTGAAATCCAAAGGAGTTCATCTGAGCAAATGTTGTCATGGTAATGCTCTGTTAGCAAGCAAAGCACCGGATCAGATTTTCATTTTAATCTGTTTTGTCTGAAATTAAATGGCTTACATTAAAAACATGTGGGTTTATTTTCTGCGTAATTAGAGGTTTGATATTTTATGAGTCGTGATGGGGTAGTTGTCATTGCTTTAACTGTTTGCTTGTGTAGGAAATTGACCTAATCATTTTGGTAATTACTGTATGTCTCACTTAGCATTGGTTCTCTTTTAAGTCTCTCTTTACACTGACTGCTTGCTTGATACATCATCAGTCCATCATGCTGCTCGGTGGACTGGGTACTGCAGCTGAGCCTGTGAGCAACCAGGCGGAGCAAACAACATTTGTGTTTGTGTTATACTAAACCTCCCATTCTTTGTTCCAGGACCCTTGTCCTTTCACTTCACTCTAATTAGCTTTCTGCTGGGGTGCTCCTCAGTTTTGGGGGCTATCCTTTGAAATGTGTTGTTTAATGAACACTGTGAGCTCTCAATGTTCTTTAAAGTCTGAGGCTTTTTTGGGCATGTGATGACTTTTATGTGCTTTATCTCCTTATATTGGAAAACTGTCCTTTGTATCAAGGAAGCTTGAGGTAGCCAGAATGGAAGGATTGCTTTTTTGTACCACAGTGACAGCACCTTGCAAAACCTTTTTTTTTTCTTTGGAGGGATGCCTCACTCATGAGGGGCCAGGATCATGATGTCACCCAGCAGCAGATTAGGGTCCGTTAATGAAACGGCGGTCGGTGTGTTTAAAGGGAGGTGCTCGATGCCACCAGCAGGAAAAGAGCAGTCACTGTTGCTGGTTAGACTCAAAATAGGGTCAAAAATTTTGAAGAGAGAAGATATATATGTATATATATATATATATATATATATATATATTTATTTATTTATTTATTTATTTATTTATTTATTTATTTATTTATTTATTTATTTATTTATTTATTTATTTATTTATTTATTTATTTATTTATTTATTTATTTATTTATTTATTTATTTATTTATTTATTTATTTATTTATAAAAAATATATATTACAATATATATTTTAATATATATAAGTAATATAGTAAGTAATAAATACTTACTTACTTACTTACATGTAAATTTAGTGTGATTATTAAAATCTTAGCAAATATTCAAAATTCGAAATTATCGTCATTTGAACCATGTAATTATTTTCATTTTTATTTGATTGACAACACTTTTATATATTTGTAACTCCTCCATATCCCTTAATGTGGAGAATAACATATTTTTTTGAGTAATAGAACTTATTCAGAACAGTAAAATAGCTTTTTGAATACATTATATAAAACCTCTAAAAATCAAGTGAAACTGGCCTGTTAAAAAGAATGAATTACAATTGGACAATTTGTCTTTTGAAAAATGTCTGTTAAAGTAATTCACTGCAAGGCTGAGTAACCAAATCCCACAGTGCTTTCCTCTTATAGTTACATTTCCTTTCTTCCTCAGTCTCTCCTCTCAACTAAGATGTATAATGTTCATATAGCTATAGATTATTATAGTGTTGAGTATACTTCTTTCTGAAATGCATGATGTGATGCGTTTTGTACAAAGTTGCGTAAGTGTTTATTATTGCTGCTGACTCAGGTTTTGTTTTTGTCAGTGCTCTTGTTGCACCATTTTTTTTTAATCAAATCCTTGTATGCGTAAGTATACATATTTATCAAAGCAAACTCCACTATAGTTTCACATCCAAGTGCTTTTTAAACCTTTTGTCTATTGTTCTGTTTAGCTGAACATTTTTTTTTTTGTATCGGATTCAATATTTGCTTTAGAGCTGTGCAAATAACACCTGCTTCCCTGGTCTGCATACCTCATGTTTTATCTCTTGTGAGCTAACCCTACTAGTGTTTACAGGCCACAGTCTGGCCAGTAGATTGAAATGTTGCATGGTGTTGGAGAGAATCTGATGTAGGTGCAGTGGTGTGTGCCTGGACTCAGAAAAAGGTTTTGGTTAACGGAGGGGAAACACATTCCTCTGCAGGCTGTCATCATGTATGGTAAAATTGAAAGTAAAATTACATTTTTGCAGTGATGTTGTCAAATTATCAAACTTTTCCCCTCCAATTGTCTGTCGTTTTTTTCACAGGAAACTCAAAACAATAAAAATTTTGCTGTATGCTTTTGCCAAGAAAACCTGGCAGTACAATAGAAACAAGAGATGCTTTCTGGGAGGGCAATAGGCTAGTGCGATAAAGCCGGGTTGGTTCTGTGTTATGAAGCTCAGATAGGGAAATATTTATTTTGTCACAGAAACACCTCCCAGTTAATGGGCTGTAGTTTGGCAAGAGACCGAGAGGGTGGGAGTTTGAGAGAGAGAGAGAGAGAGAGCGACAGAGAGAAAAAGAGGGAGGGAAGGTTAGAGAAAAGAGGGTATATCTGATAAGCTGTGTGGCTGAGCTCGGTTCTGGTCATGAAGAGTTGAACGGCCGTCAAAAACTTTTCGGTAAGTGAAATTTCTGGCAGGCTGTTATCAGGAGAACTTGTGTAGATTGGAGAGCTTTGGCTGCTTTACTTCAGCAGGATTTCAACTTTCCCATCAGAGCTCTTCTCTCATCCTGCCACCGTTTCGGAGGACAAACCTGACTGGTGGAATGAGCCCAGGAGGAAGTAGATAATCTACTGCACTCTGGCAGGTGAGGCAACTTTAGGGCAGCACATAAAGAAAGAGTTGAAAACGAGGTTGAATGAGAACATCCAAAACTTTGTGTTTAAATGGTGTTAAAAAGTGTTTGTTCCCCTAGTATAGTACAGCTGAAGTCATGAAGTATCGGTGGGAATGCCATGGTGCTGCTGAACACTGATGCTAAGAGGTCTTAATTTTGATAAAGATTTACCTCTGAGCATGTTGTTCGTTGTGAACTTGGTACAGCCCGCTAGCTGACCGTTGGACTGAATATCTGCAAGGACAAAATGTAAATCTTATTGAAACAATTTAATAACTGTGCAGCCTGCATAGTGAAAGAATTTTACCGCTGAGAAAATAGACTGTGCCATGAAAGCATATCATTAAAACTTCTAGTTAAATACTTCTAAGCTCTGTTATTTTTTGTTATTGCTATTTTTAAGTTGGGTGGGGAGTGAAATTTGGTTAATCAGGCAGAGAAACCACATTTGATTCATTACAAGCTCCCTTGATAGTGCTTTGTGATAATGCTATCTTGAGACCCTTCAATACTGTTCCTAAAATAACCATTTTAATAATCTCAAGAACATTTTTCAAATATTTTTAAAAGTTTTAAGACCATAAAACCAGAAGAATGTATAAACAATTTCAACATTTTAGACAACAGACAATGATTTCAGATCGTCTTCCCTTAGACCTCTTTTAAAATACTGACCTTAGTATCTCTATCAAGAACAACTTGAATGGTAATCTTGAGTTTTAGTACTGCATTATGACTTGAATTGCTGAGACTTGGAGAAATCAATGTCTTTTTGTGTAGCTATACTACTACTATCAGCAGTTTTGTTAAATAATGGGTTCTTCTTTCTCTATATAAACATGGCTTTTGGTTTCACAATTGCCTGTTCTGCTCTTGTGAGATGCCAAATGAAATATTCATCCCACGGGTAAAAGCTTGTCATAGTGCAAGGGGAGTTGACAGTTGTGGTAATACTTGTGGACTAATCTACTGAATATAAACCGGCCCGACTGTACCACTACACAACTTCTTGCATTTGATTGTCAGCATGCTTGTGGTGTCTGTATAACTGGATGTCAAAATGATTGGGTATACTTTTACATACTTCATCTCTTTACATTAGTGATCAGCTCTGTCATGTCAAGCGCTAAATTGAACCATTGGGTAAAACATGAACAATTGACTTTCCCAAAAGGTAAATGTTTATATAAAAAAGAAAATGGTAATAATAAAATAAAATTTTAAATGTTGTCACATTTTCACATTGTGGTTTTTATTGAATTTTTTAGAAACATTGATATTGTTTTGTTTTATCAAAAAACAAAAACAGAAATATATATATTGTCATGTGACAAATTGTTCTGTTTAATTTATAAAGGGTGATTCAAGAAAAATTGCAAAGTAGCAATCTAACACAATGAGAGATTATTCATGATCAACATTCATAATGTCATAGGCTGCTTTCACTCAAACTTGCATTATGGTTAAACAAACAGCGCTACTGTTTGCAATTCTGTTTATCCTCAATGCTAATGCAGGGAATTCCGTGGCAAGTAGTTCGGAAGTAATATGATGAGAACAAAGAGCTAAAGAATGCAGATTCCTAATTAACAGTGGTAAATAGCCAAACTAGTGTATAGGGCCAATGCAGTTTAGCAAAGTGCATGATGCTTTTGGGAAAAAAAATCAGGGAATCAGGAAATGTGCTTGTTTTTTGTAGCCCATTACAGGAAGGCGCACCAATCTGTGCCTGACAGGCTGATGACGACTGAGCGAGGTACAGTAATCTTGCGTGCATCATCCTTTTTCTGGCCTGTTTTACTGTATGTGACCTAAAGAGCTACTTCTCAGATTTGGCTGTGAAACAGACCGACTGTTCTGTTTGGTGGTCTAAAAATAGATTAGAAAGATGTCCTAATTATCGCAGTTAATTGTGTTACAATGTGAAGATTTTTTATACATTGATGTCAACAGACTGTTTATGCTTAAAACAATAAAAAAAAAAATAAAAAAAAATTATGGGGTCACAGAAGTTGGTTTAAAATCACTTTGTGAAAGCAAATCTAGCTATTATGATCCATGAAAACGCTTTATTCAGCTTCTTATACCTGACTCACATTGACTCCATAGGTGCATATTCTCTTAGAAATGCCAAATGTAATTTGATGGAGTCTAATGGGAGGCCAGCGGTTAACTCCCCTCAGATGTGGATGGCATACATAAAAAAGAAAGGCCTGGTTGCAGTCAGGCTGCCCAAGAAAGGGCTGAAAGCCCTGTAATGATGAAGAACCTTTCAGAGGAGGGTCTTTTAACTTACATTACAATGATGGACGGACCAAGCTTACTGGGAAACCGGGGACGCAGCGTTTTAGGGGCACTTCCGTTGGTTCCTGTGCTTTTAGCAAACATTATTTGTTATATTATGTTTTTTATATAGGTTTTATTGATGTGTTTTTGAATTTCATTGTGTTACTATGGTTTTCCATTGCATATTTTTCTTGCATTTCAGTTTGTATTAGGTTTTCTTGTGATGATATTGATCATCACATAAATTAATTTCACAGATGAGGTAGCTGGATTGACTTCAGGATCATGTTTATTCAGGAACTGAATCGGGCTGCAACAAGATAGATAAGACCATTGTTGTAGTGAAGGCTTTGTAGTACATGCTTTTATGTCAAGCGTTCTTTGATGCAACCACTGAAAAGCTTTTATGCAGCAGAGTTTGCTGATGCACTAAATGTTCAATTAGAGATAAAAGCGTGTAGTGTTTGGAGATATATGTTTGCATTCAGCAGAACTATATTTTGAGGACATTTGTACCTCGGATTCCTGTGGTATGATTGTTCACTAAAGAATGAACTTGACAGTGTTGTGTCACTGGGGGTGTATGATGACATGTTCTGCTAAGGCAGAGAAGTGTTTTTCACAGCCTGTTAAATTTGACAGTGTACTGTGAAAGAAGCATGCCTGAGTTTATTGGTCATGGTGAACGTGCCACCACCATAAGGTTTGAGTCCAGCTCATATCATTTCCTTTCCTCTCTCTACTCTTCCAGTCAACTAGGTGCTAAGAAAAAAAAAATAAGTTCTGTTCTATTTAGTGTTGCTTGCCTTGTATCTTCTAACCAGAGTAATAAGTGCTGTTGCTGCCCTGGACTGAAAATCACCTTGTACACTGATGGTGGATACATAAGACCATAGTAATAATATGTTCTTGTCATGTTTTTTTTTTTTGGTTACACTTTATTTTAAAATGTCCTTGTTACACGTTACATGTAGTTACTACAGTAATAACAATAAATTATGCATAAATTACATGCAAATAACCATACAACAAACCTTATCCTAACTTTAACCCTATAGTGAGTACATGTAGTTAATTAATAGTACTAAGTGCTTAAATGTATAATTACACAGTAACAAGGAAGGAAACCTTTAAATAATGTGTAACCCACTATTTTAAGGTGTCCTTGTTACCATGTAATTATACATTTAAGCACTGAGTAATATTAATTAACTACTTTACTTTTGATTAGATTTGTTGTAGGGTTAGTTGCATGTAATTATGCATAATTTATAGTTATTACTGTAACAAGGATACTGTAAAATAGTGTTATCAAATTGTGTAACTGTTTTTTTAAAATATTTCTATTTCTATTTGTTTTAGTTTTAGTAATTTTAGTACTTTAGTACATTTTTCATCTAATATTTATTTTGTTTAAGTTTTGTTTCAATTAACAAAAACAATTAAATAGTTTTAGTTATAATAACAAAACTCTGAAGCGATATTTGTGTCAGGAACAGACTTGTCATAATTCACTGGAAAATCTTGCTCTCCACCATAGTTCTGAAATGTTATTCATGTCAAACTTTCACGTTGAAATGTTAAAGTTCTTGTTTATATGTCTTTTTACTGTATGACTATTTACTGCCTAGACTTACTATTCATTTACTTTTCTATAGAGAGGCAAAAGGGGACAGCGTTTACAGAGAACTGTGCTAACATCTGTTTAAACCTCTGTGTTCCGTGAAGGACATCTTCATTTGGCTTGATGATTAGGCTACTAGCACACCTGAAGCATGACTATGCCTGTTCTTTTGACTGCATATATAAGCCTTGAGTCCACAGAGAGTCACTGAGGCAATGTGACTTAATATAGCTTTTTATTTAAACATAATGGATATGATGATAGGCAGATAAGTGACTTGAATTATCCTCATATAGGAGCACATTAACTCACGGGGGGGGGGGGGTGTCTCCTTAGTCATCAAATTACCACTCCCTCTTTTTCAGCCAAAGAAACGGCATGAAGAAAAAATGAATGACTGAATCGATGACAGCAGGCATATAATGTGTGTTATTTCACAGTGCTTTTACCCTTAGAAGCCCCCCTCTGTCTTATTACACCTGATGACAGTGAGATGTTTTAATGCCCTAGTTAAAACAGTGAATGACCCTGTGTAATTGAAATCAATAGTTTCTGCAGCAGTTTGTGCTTAGCACCACACTTTTTGTTAAATAATATGAGTGGTCTTGGCCAGACTTCAGTGCTGCCTGTGCCACACATTCTGCACTCTTGCGGGAAAGTCATCAGAATTCCTCAAACTTGGTGTATTCCTGTAGAATGTTGCTCTTACGGCTGCAGTACCCACAGCAGAGAGGGAAGTGCCAAATTAAACATGATTAATATTGGATTACTCATTTTATTTTTCTTCTCTTGTCATTTTCCCCCATTTCCCTCATCTCCCTACTTTTTCTTTTTCTCTAATGCAGCCACAACCAGAGGACGACCACGTTCAGGCATCCTGTGACGGGACATATCTCCTCAGAAAACACTGACTTCCTTTTACAGGACCAGTGAGTGGTTCTCTTCCTTTTATTTGCATGAAATGTACTTTAGGAAGCACACTCCCTGTTTTCTTTGAGGGCATGTGTTCAATGCAGGTTGTTAGTATGTTTAACCATACTATGTTAGCTTGGAGCTGCATTACTGAATTTGATTTTAAATTGAAGATAATCAGGTAATCTGTGCAAAGCAGGTACATACAGTGTTGAGGAAAATAATTTAAAACTCTACCTACGGTACACAATATAATATTAAAAGAAATTAGTGAACTGCATTTTGCTATTTCCAACTAAATTTCTTGGGGGAAAAAAAGTTTTCAGATTGAATTGCTTATGACGGAGAAAGATTGGGAGTTATACAAAGACAATAAAGGCGTACTGTACAGTAAGTAGACAACATTTCTTTTGTGTGTTCTTCTCGAAGGTAAAACACAGTACTAGTGTTGTCTGAATTGTAAACATATGACTCTTATGAACAGATTATTTTAATCAATCGATCAATAGACTTAAAAAATTGGTTTCAAACATAGGCTGCATCCGAAAATGCATATTTCCATACTATATAGTAGGTCAGAAACAGTATGTGAAAAGAGTAGTATGTCCGAATTCACAGTTTTCATAAAATGGTAGGCAAAAAACATGGATATCTATATGCCGACCTCATTTGACTGCTCCAGAGTAATATTTATAAGAGCTTTACCCAAAGTGTTTTAGCACATGGAGAATTATCTAACATTAATGATAAACTAAATCCTATGAAAATAATCTGCTGCGGTCTATTCTCAGATATAGACACATGTGAATAGATTTGCTTGCAGACACACAGTCAGTCAACTTGCTTTCAAGTGCTTATGGACCGGCTTTGACCGTTCCAATATGACAGATGGCTTATATATAGCTGCCCATAGAATGTGGTCACTAATGAGGCATTTATGAATACGTCTATTAGCAAAAAGTACCCGGATGGCGAGATCGTGAAGTGTGCATCCAATGGACAACTACCGTAACAATCCTATGAGGCCACAGGAGAGGATTTGTGAATGGCATTAAAGCGACGCAACTAATGCTGGTTGGTAACGTGACAATGACAACATTACGAATGTACTTCCAGACATACATTCATACTATATAGCCATGAAGGAAGTACTGATTCAAAAAGAGAACGTATCCAGAGAGCATGCAGTTTCGGATGCAGCCTTAGTTACCGGTTTAAATCAATCAAGTGACTCATTCAGAGTGGTTCTTCTTGACTTACTCACTGAACCACAAATACTTTAATGTCCAACTCACAATTGAACTGAGAACTAGGGAAATGTTAATGAAATCAATAAGAAGGCTTGTGTTAAGTGTTGTTGATTTAGTCATTATTAACAATTATACTTAGTCATAGTACAATAGTATTAAGATTTGCTCATTTTCTTTACTATTCCATTAAAATGTGCACCACTGCACCTGTTCCTCTCCTCCTCCTCTCCATTAATTTTCATGTCTTCCCATATGTCAGTAAGCTGAGCTGGGATTTCTACATCATCAGTGCTGTGAGGGTTAAGAGAGCTCAGATTTACATGCCCCGCTGAGACAGATCTCATTCTGTTACTCGCTAACGCACGAGGAAAGAACAGGCTAAGGGTTTGCTGTTTATTTTGAGTGTTCTGCTGCCTGCTGAAACAAACCCAGGTGAAAACTGTTACGAAGTTCAGCCGCCTGCCTCGATTTCCCTGTTATCCCTCCATGTGCTCCATATAGTGGTGGGCTCATGGATTCAGAATGTTGGGCTCTCGCAGGAATATCGCACACAGCCGTCAAGACAATTTCTCATGCAGATGACAGGTAAGTAAATGTTGCTGCCAATGTTGATTGATGCTTCTCATTAGGGGCACAGTGTGTGCAGGACCTGTGCCAGGTTCAGGCTCCGATTAACCACGACCGGGAAAAGCCAGAAGAGTCACTTGACTAGTTATTAGTTTACCAGATTACAAACCTCTTGTTTGAGTGCCCACAAGATAAAGATCATGGCCAAATGTGTTAAAGAGTAAGAGAGGAAGTTTGTCACTTGCAGCTGTGTTGATAAGGCGGTAAGACTTTAAATGTAGTGTCAGCTTTAACATGCCTGTGGTTTGTAGAAGTGAGAGATAGTGAAGTTACAGGACATAACTGGAATACTTACCACTCCTGGCTGCTCATAAGAGCTATTTTAAGCACAAGTCCGGCCTCATTTGGTCCTCTCTCCCCATCAACCCAGCCTTTTCCTTTAGGAATCTAACAGTGGAAACTAACCTCACCCTAACAGCTGTGATAAGTGCTGATCTGTGGGAAAAGCCTTGTGAAATATGCCAGGAGACATATCAAAATCTTTAATCTAAATATGTAGTATGCTGATATTTCAGTTCATCTGTGTGCCTTTAATAGCGCTGCATACTCCCACCCCTCCTCAGTGAAGGGCTAAAATGTGTGCTGCGATCCCATTGGTGGGGATTTCAGTAGAAATGTGTGCAGTGATAGAAGTGTTCTGATCCCCTGGTAGTGCAGTACTATTGATCTGAATGGCTAATCTGAGCACAGTGCATATCTCGACAACACTAAAGCATGGTTCATTGTCTGCCACAAAGGCTGACTGCTTTTTTTGTATGCATTATTCATTCCTTTATCGACCAAACTGCACTACACTTTTATTGACATAATTAACAAACATGATTAGTACATTTATATAATGCTTAACAGATCCTCAGTTAAAAGGTAAATTCAGACAATAATTATAATTCTGTCATCATTTACTCACCCTCATGTCGTTCCAAACCCATGAGATTTTAGTTTATCTTTGGAACACAAATGAAGATCTTTTTAATGAAATCTGAAGCTTTCTGTCCCTCTATTGACAGTCTAACCAACTACCACTTTAAAGCCCCAGAAAAGTAGTAAAGACATCATAAAAGTAATCCATGTTTAGCCTCAATTTTATGAATCGACCCGAGTGCTTTGAGGAAAAAACATAATTTTATCCACTTTATTTAACTAAAGAATATAAATCTCCAACACGCGTTCACGAGAGTACCATTACGCATGCATGTTGTGTAGACACGAGAGCAGATGTTGTTGCGTGAATGTGCGTTGGAGATTAATATTTTGTAAATGTACATTGTATGACAAGTTAATTTCATTTTTTAAACTTTGATTCTTATCTTAAATATTCATCTTTAAATGTGTCAGTTAAGCATTTTGTGGTGTTTGTTAATGACTTATTGAACAAAAAATGGTGCTGCTATATTATCATTGTAATCATATTGAATGATATAACTTTATAGTAAATATAAATATTATTAATCATGATTTATTTAATTATCAGTTTTGTTGGCTGATAATTTTGTTTAATGGCTTTTAAACTGTATTAATTGACCATTCTTTATACAATAAACTAAACAAATTCATATTCTTTTATTTATATATTTGGTAGGTAGTTGTGCAGTAAACAGGATATTGCACAGTCAGCCACTAATTTTATAAAAAATGAACAGCCTCAGGGTAATAAAAGACCCCTGATTGTCCTGTTTGAATTTATTTTGAAATGATGAGTACATCACAGTTTGCAGACTGCTATAACTGATCTGACATCTAAAGTCTTTTTCTTTTTTTTTTTTTAGAATAATGTCATCACTACCCAAAAAGTACTGTTAAATTCCATGATTTCTGAATTTGTTCATCATTCAGTACCTTAGTACCCATCAAAGTACTGCTGTATGTGATTACATCACTCATGGTTCTTTTGGTAGCAGTCTAATAAAAACTGCTGTATCATTTTGTAAATTAAGTGGAGCTTGTTATATACTGCTGTATGCTATGTATTATATAACTTAACCAGGTTAGTGGGTCTGAAGCTCCCCCACTCTTAGCATTTGGGAGCAGATGTGGTCGGTTTTTTTTTAGCCTGAGTTTTTGCAGCCGGGATCTTTCTCATCTCTCCAGCATGAAATACAGGCCCTCTGCGCCCATCCATTCAAAATACAGTGCAGGTAAATAATATGAAAGCCTAGATAAAACACTTTAGTAAGTATAGACTTACTATAGTAAGTCCCAGGGTGCAAAGAATCTTGAGAAATGTTGGACGGGAGCCAGTTTTCAAGGTGAAAAACGAGGGTGAGAAAGACAGCAGTGCTGTTCCAATCCGCAGCACTTTCCATGACAATGCTGCTGTAGCTTCCTGCTGTTTTGATGTTGTACACGTGCCACAAACACCTCCTGACTCTTTCACACAGGAACTCCTCACATTCCTCAGGAAGAAAAGCGGTTTATGGTTTGGTTGAGGGGATGTCTGTGTGCGCATGTTTCAGTTTTTGGACAGGGTTATTGTGTTTTACCGAAAGCTCCAGCACCCATGAAAAGCGTGGAGTCAGCCTGACATGCGGCTTGGAAATCTGCTTGCTTTAGTGAGTTCTAGCAGAATAATCAGGTTTGATGACCATGTTAAGTTGCATCATGGATTTCATCATGCATCTTATTTTCCATTATCAGCACTCGTATTTGTAGCTTGGTACCAACAAAAACTGTTAAAACCTCAGATTCAAGTTTGGTGTGATAGAAATATGTAATATATAATTTTAGTTTTGTTTTATGTTTATCGGGTAATAACACACTTGCTTAAAAGCAGGCTTGAACATAGTGGAAAAAAACAAAGTAAATAATAGTAATAATTATTAATAATAATTAAACATCAGAAATGAAAATGATTCATTCTGATACATAATATATAATAGAACACACACACACACACACATATATATGTATATATATATATATATAACCTAATCATTTAATAGATACTAATAAATTAATAGTTTTATCTACAAAATCAAAGTTGAATAGATTATATTCTGCCTGCTACAGCTCTATTGGGCTATTACACCTTTTCCCTAAGTTTCTCCCCTGACATTGGGTCAATTATGTCCCAAATGTGTGTTGTTTGATGCATGAAGCTGATGATTTAAGAGCAGCACGTTTTCCCACTTATCTGCTCCTCTCAGCGTGTTCTAGATTTAACACACTCATACATCAGAGTTCACTATAAGTGTCCACACTTTCTATTAGATGTCAGAGATGGTGTGAGTTTCAGATGGTTCTCTAAAGGAGTGTCCCTTAGAGGCAGGGCTGTCTCTAAGAGAGCTTTTGGTTACCACTCTAAAGGCTTCAGAGAGTCTACTACATTTTATAGACTCCTATTATATCCTATGCTTGAGTATCAGTAGATGTGTTTTCATTTCACCTACTTCAGGCCTTTGTAATGTTTAGCCAGTCTTTTGATTGTCTGGTGCGCTTTTGCTGTTTATTCTAGCTAAGAGTCATCCAATTAGACAGGAAGAGACAATCGGACCAGAATGAAAGATGCCAAGTGAAACCTGTTTTTTGTGTAAGTTGAATATGAAGCTGAAACCAGAGCTGGAGCTTACACAGAATGGGTATCCCATGGTAGAAGAAGGGGAAACAAAGGAGATGTGAGCAGTCCGGTACCTTGTAAACAACTTTGATTCCAAGCAGTCTCAAAACACGCACCCTTACTCCTGGAAGTTGTGTTGAGTCAGCCAATCAGATTGCACTAGGTTATTTCAGCCAGCGCTTGGCATTTTTGTGTGCAATATACATCAAACAGACTAAGGCACTCTATATATGTGGCTGTGCCTTCTGGCTTTGAGACTCAAGGTTTGTTCACAGTTTATACACTGGGATAAAAACACTGTTTACACAATAACAAATACATTTTGCATGTTGATGGGAAGAGGCAACTGTGTACCCAATGAATAACTCCCTGGTACCAAAATGATTAGTCATTTCCTTGAAGGAGATTTAGAAATGTGACAGATGTTTGGTTGAACTATGGAGCTCACTGGTGGCTTTCGCTCTAGGTTATACCTTTCCCTGCTGTCTCTGAATCTGACACTTTTCTCTGACAGTGTTTGGGAGAAGTTTTTTATTTGTTGCCTGCAGCTTTGACAGTTTGTTTCACCTTTCTTCTGTCCTCTATTCCCCCCTTCTCCCTAGTCTCTCCCCCATCCCTTCTCTCTACTGACGTGCCCAAAATGTTACATTAGCATTACCTGAATCTCACTGCAGCTTTTTATGTACAGTAGTTGTCCTTATTAGGAAAGTGAAATGGAGCCAAATACTTTAAGGGAGCAGGCTGGCATTAAGACATTTGTATCACAGCAGTCGTGGCTCTGAGATTTCGCAAACATTTGGTTACTCGTTTATTATTAACGACATGATTAACAAGCCTTGCTTTTGAGATGACATACCTGAGTGTTTATACCCTCTTTACTGTAATTCCAGTGAAACTGACTCAGACTGTTTAGTGACCGTGGCCTGTGATGTGACTTCAGCTGCTGTGCATTCCTCCAATCTTCTCATCCACAGAACACCCACAAACAGATTAGCTAAATATGGGTTGTGTCATCCAAATCGTGTTATTGCATGTTACTTTTGATATGAAACAAAGTCTCAGCTTTTAAATTCTGTAAGTTTTACTACAAAATTCAAACAATGAGAATATAAATAAACTTTTGGCACTCTTTAATAATGTGCCGTGTTCAGGTGAAGCGGGAGCACACGTGAACCGATCATCTCTTTACTATTACAGCACCAAATAAACATGAATGAACATCAGAAAGAATGTTGAAAGAAACTGTATAACTTGCAGACATGAATCATGTCTCACGTAATCACTCAATGTTTCAACTGTGGAAAGACAAAAAAAAAAAACAGCTTAAGAGGAATGTCACGTAACGTCACATTTACCTCAGAAAAGCCATTCATTCAGTCAGTCCATAAACTCTGTAGTTAGAAAAATACTACTAAGTATAAAATAACTAGGGTCCCTGTATAGTTTACAACATTAGTCAAGAGTGATTTTCCTTTAAAAAAAAGTAACTTGTACTGTATATTCATGTACAGGTCCTTCTCAAAAAATTAGCATATTGTGATAAAGTTCATTATTTTCCATAATGTAATGATACAAATTAAACTTTCATATATTTTAGATTCATTGCACACCAACTGAAACATTTCAGGTCTTTTATTGTTTTAATACTGATGATTTTGGCATACAGCTCATGAAAACCCAAAATTCCTATCTAAAAAAAATTGCATATCATGAAAAGGTTCTCTAAACAAGCTATTAACCTAATCATCTGAATCAACTAATTAACTCTAAACACCTGCAAAAGATTCCTGAGGCTTTTAAAAACTCCCAGCCTGTTTCATTACTCAAAACCGCAATCATGGGTAAGACTGCCGACCTGACTGCTGTCCAGAAGGCTATCATTGACACCCTCAAGCAAGAGGGTAAGACACAGAAATACATTTCTGAACAAATAGGCTGTTCCCTGAGTGCTGTATCAAGGCACCTCAGTGGGAAGTCTGGGGGAAGGAAAAAGTGTGGCAAAAAACGCTGCACAACGAGAAGAGGTGACCGGACCCTGAGGAAGATTGTGGAGAAGGACCGATTCCAGACCTTGGGGGACCTGCGGAAGCAGTGGACTGAGTCTGGAGTAGAAACATCCAGAGCCACCGTGCACAGGCGTGTGCAGGAAATGGGCTACAGGTGCCGCATTCCCCAGGTCAAGCCACTTTTGAACCAGAAACAGCGGCAGAAGCGCCTGACCTGGGCTACAGAGAAGCAGCACTGGACTGTTGCTCAGTGGTCCAAAGTACTTTTTTCGGATGAAAGCAAATTTTGCATGTCATTGGGAAATCAAGGTGCCAGAGTCTGGAGGAAGACTGGGGAGAAGGAAATGCCAAAATGCCTGAAGTCCAGTGTCAAGTACCCACAGTCAGTGATGGTCTGGGGTGCCATGTCAGCTGCTGGTGTTGGTCCACTGTGTTTTATCAAGGGCAGGGTCAATGCAGCTAGCTATCAGGAGATTTTGGAGCACTTCATGCTTCCATCTGATTTCATTTTTCAGCACGACCTGGCACCTGCTCACAGTGCCAAAACCACTGGTAAATGGTTTACTGACCATGGTATTACTGTGCTCAATTGGTCTGCCAACTCTCCTGACCTGAACCCCATAGAGAATCTGTGGGATATTGTGAAGGGAAAGTTGAGAGACGCAAGACCCAACACTCTGGATGAGGTTAATGCCGCTATCGAAGCACACCTCAGCAGTGCCACAGGCTGATTGCCTTCATGCCACGCCGCATTGAAGCAGTCATTTCTGCAAAAGGATTCCCGACCAAGTATTGAGTGCATAACTGAACATAATTATTTGAAGGTTGAATTTTTTTTTTTGTATTAAAAACACTTCTTTTATTGGTCGGATGAAATATGCTAATTTTTTGAGATAGGAATTTTGGGTTTTCATGAGCTGTATGCCAAAATCATCAGTATTAAAACAATAAAAGACCTGAAATATTTCAGTTGGTGTGCAATGAATCTAAAATATATGAAAGTTTAATTTTTATCATTACATTATGGAAAATAATGAACTTTATCACAATATGCTACTTTTTTTAGAAGGACCTGTATATGTCCAAATAAACAATATTGAATCATAAGCTTATGAATAAGTATTCCCCCACATGAATCATTTTCATTCCAAGCTGAAATCAAAAGTTGATAGCCCCGTTTGAAGTAAGTTTAAGTTTTAGGTTTCCTAAACAACTTTTACGAAATTCACTAAGTTAACATTAGATTTTTTGTTTAACGGTTAATCAGATAAGAGAATTAAGAGAGTTCCAGTAGCCTAACATTCATTACGTTTACATCAGTGCTAGTAATACACGTAATTCGGTCAAAGTGTCTTAAGTTACAGTATAGGCTTGTATAGCAAATGTGGGGAAATGTGAAGTAATAGTGTGATCATTCATCCATGCTTTTTGATGCCAGGTTTGGGTTATAAATTAATATTCTGTCATGGTCTATGGACCCTCTGAATTAGCGTTGGTCACCCACTGGCCACCCCATTTATAAAACTTCTGTCACTGGTTAGATATAAATATGTAGATAAATAGATATGTAATAGTAACAATGTCTAGACATTAACAAAATCTATGTCCAGGTCACCTGACACTACTCTCACCAGAGCTGCTTATGCCGAGTGGTGATATTGTTTGTTTACTACTCTTCATGTCCTGGTCTGTGAGTAGTTTGCCTTTAGGGAATGTGTTTGACAACATGTTACTTGAGTGTTCAAAAGGGAGTGTGCTTCTGAGTCTCTTCCTCTTTTGTATACTTGTGTCCCTGGGCTCTGCTTTACTTTGTTGGTTATTAAACACAAAAAATGATCTATTTCACTCTTAATTTCATAGTGAATTAGTAACCGCACCTTATACTTGGTTTCAGAGATCATGTCTTTCTTCTACTATTGTAGGGCAAATTTACGCATGTCCAAGACACCACCAGAGCCGAGGCCTCCCAGCATGGTCAGCGAGTCCTCTGTCGCCATCTCCTCTTCCCCAGCGGACACCACCTCAGGATCCAGGGTGAGAAGCCTAGCCTTGTTTAGTTCTGATCTGAGACTGGTTTAATGTTTTCTGTCATGGTTCGGATTCTCAATAAAGGGAAATGTTCATGTAGAGCACTGCAGGTGCTTGAAAGTGCAAGGCTGACTAATAGTCTAGAGAGCCTCACTGTTTCATGTGTGTGTGTGCACTGTACATGTGTGTGTATCTCATATTAAATCATATTGAAAACTGATAATGTTTTATAGGTATTTAGGAAGAGTAAATTGGCTTAATCTATTTTTGCTATATTTCTCCAATTTTGACAAATGACCCAAGCTGTAGATGGAATGGGTAACTGATTTTTCTAGCCCCAGAGAAGCTGGACTTAATCTCCTGTGTGGGTCGCTGCATTTCGCAGAGGTCATGAGGTAATACTGCATATAACATCTGGAGGGTATTGAGAAATGAACAGAATGCCTCTCGCTATTTCTCGCAAATCAAATCTGAGTCTGTGAGGCACAGTCACATACATACTAAAAGTAACTAATATATATATATATATATATATATATATATATATATATATATATATATATATATATATACTGTATACTGTATTGTGTGTTTTTTATGTATTTATATACTGTATACAGTATTTTTGTGTATGTGTGTGTGTGTGTGTGTGTGTGTATATATATATATATATAATATATACTGAACAAAATTATAAACGCAACACTTTTGTTTTTGCCCTCATTTTTCATGAGCTTAACTCAAAGATCTAAGACTTTTTCTATGTAGACAAAAGGCCTATTTCTCTCAAATATTGTTCACAAATCTGTCTAAATCTGTGTTAGTGAGCACTTCTCCTATGCCGAGATAATCCATCCACCTCACAGGTGTGGCATATCAAGATGCTGATTAGACAGCAAGATTATTGCACAGGTGTGCCTTAGGCTGGCCACAATAAAAGGCCACTCTAAAATGTGCAGCTTTATCACACAGCACAATGCCACAGATGTGGCTCAGCTATTACCCGTGAATTGACTTTTCATTTCTCTATCATAAGCCATCTCCAAAGGCGTTTCAGAGAATTTGGCAGTACATCCAACTGGCCTCACAACCGCAGACCATGTGTTACCACACCAGCCCAGGACCTCCACATCCATCATCTTCACCTCCAAGATCATCTGAGAGCAGCCACCCGGACAGCTGCGGCAACATTCGGTTTGCATACCTAAAGAATTTCTGCACAAACTGTCTCGACCTGACTGCAGTTCGTCGTCGTAACCGACTTGAGTAGGCAAATGCTCACATTCAATGGCATCTGGCACTTTGGAGAGGTATTCTCTTCATAGATGAATCCCGGTTTTCACTGTAAAGGGCAGATGGCAGACAGCATGTATAGCATCGTGTGGGTGAGTGGTTTGCTGATGTCAGCGTTGTGGATCGAGTGGCCCATGGTGGCGGTGGGGTTATGGTATTGGCAGGAGTATGTTATGTTATGTTTTGAATGCACAGAGATACTGTGACGAGATCCTGAGGCCCATTGTTGTGCCATTCATCCACGACCATCACCTCATGTTGCAGCATAATAATGCACGGCCCCATGTTGCAAGGATCTGTACACAATTCCTGGAAGCTGAAAACACCCAGTTCTTGCATGGCCAGCGTACTCACTTGTATGGCTCATACAATGTCACCCATTGAGCATGTTTGGGATGCTCTGGATCGGTGTATACGACAGCGTGTTCCAGGTCCCCCCCCAATCCAGCAACTTTGCACAGCCATTGAAGAGGAGTGGACCAACCAAAGGCCACAATCAACAACCTGATCAAATCTATGCAAAGGAGATGTGTTGCACTGTATGAGGCAAATGGTGGTCATACCAGATACACACCTGTGCAATAATCATGCTGTCTAATCTGCATCTTGATATGATTATCTGGTGGATGGATTATCTCGACAAAGGAGAAGTGCTCACTAACAGATTTAGACAGATTTGTGAAAAATATGCCTTTTGTGTACTTAGATCTTTGAGATCAGCTCATGAAAAATGGGGGCAAAAACAAGTGTTGTTTATAATTTTGTTCAGTGTGTGTGTGTGTATATATACACACACACACACACACACACACACACAGACACACACACACATAATCAGTAGATTATTCGCGCTAAATGAATGGTTATTGTCATGGTGCAATGAGCAGAAACTGATTTTTGTAAATAATTGGAATCTGTTTTGGGAGCGACCAAGGCTCTTCCGCGCTGATGGCTTACACCCAAGTAGAATCGGGGCAGATCTTCTGTCGGATAACATCTCCAAGATGTTAAATACCATTTGACTAGTAACCAAAAATCCAAATCACAGTCTCTACTGCACCAATTTAATTGATATTAATACTAGTGTAGAACATTGCATAGAAACTGTGTCTATTCCTCGTTTACTAAGATCAAATAATAAATCTACTGCGGCATCGAGAAAAAATCTAATTGTTATTAAAACAAAAAATCTCGCTATTAGTGAACAAAAACAATTTCTAAAGCTAGGTCTTCTAAACATTAGATCGCTCACACCTAAGGCGGTTATTGTAAATGAAATGGTCACAGATAATAATTTCGATGTTCTGTGCCTTACTGAAACCTGGCTTAAACCAAGTGATTATTTCGTTCTAAATGAGTCTACTCCGCCAGGATACTGTTATAAGCATGAGCCCCGTCTGATCGGTCGTGGCGGCGGTGTTGCAACAATCTACAGAGATATCCTTAATGTTACTCAGAAAACTCGTCATAGGTTTAATTTGTTTGAAGTGCTTGTGCTAAATGTTACGCTCTTAGATGTAAGAAAAAAATCCCTATTATCTCTAGCATTGGCTACCGTATATAGACCTCCAGGGCCTTACGCCAATTTCTTAAAAGAGTTTGTTGACTTTCTATCAGATCTTTTGGTCAACGTCGATAAAGCATTAATTGTTGGAGATTTTAACATACACTTAGATCATTTAAATGATGCGTTAGGGGCTGCGTTTACAGATTTATTAAACTCCTTCGGGGTCAAGCAAAACGTCACCGGACCAACTCATCGTCTTAATCATACACTCGATTTAATTATATCATATGGAACCGATCCAACCGTTATAGATATCATTCCACAAAGTGATGATGTCACTGACCACTACTTGGTAACTGGCATATTACGCACTGCTGTAATATGTCATGCTGCGCCACGTTATCGACCAGGTAGAACAATTCGTCCATCCACCATAGATTATTTCTCAAATAGCTTATCTGATCTGTCTCAGCTGCTGCCTGAACCCAAACAAACAGATGAATTAGACGAACTAACTAGCACTATGAGCACCATTCTCTCTAGAACATTGGATATTGTTGCACCCATTAGATTAAAAAAGGTCAGAGAAAAAAGTATAGCACCATGGTACAATAATACTACGTATGTTTTAAAGAGAGAAACCCGTAATTTAGAGCGTAAATGAAAAAAAACTAATTTAGAGGTCTTTAGAATTGCGTGGAAAGACAGTATGTCACTTTATAAAAAGGCACTTAAAACGGCCAGGGCTGAGCACCTCAGCAAATTAATAGAAAACAACCGAAATAATTCAAGGTTTTTATTTAATACCGTGGCTAGACTAACAAATAAACAGACGTCGTCTGAACAAAATACCTCGTTACAGTTTAGTAGTAATGATTTCATGAACTTCTTCACCGAGAAAATTGAAAGCATCAGAATCAAAATCGTAAATGTTCGATCTTTGCTCGCGCCTTATAATTCGGCTGCAATTATCACCCCGCAAGAACAATTACAATGCTTTACAACCATAGAACAAAAAGAGTTAAATAAACTTATCACTTCATCTAAAACTACAACATGTTCATTAGATCCTATACCAACTGAACTGAAAGAAGTGTTACCTATAGTGGAAGAGCCTCTTCTCAATATTATTAACTCATCTTTATCTTTAGGTCATGTTCCAAGAACGTTCAAGCTGGAAGTTATAAAACCTCTTATTAAGAAACCACAATTAGATCCAAATAACCTAGCAAATTACAGACCCATTTCGAATCTTCCATTTATGTCAAAAATATTAGAAAAAGTTGTGTCCGCTCAACTCGGCTCTTTCTTGCAAGAAAACGACATCTATGAAAAGTTTCAGTCTGGATTCAGGCCACATCATAGCACTGAAACTGCGCTTGTTAGAATCACAAATGATTTACTTTTAGCTTCGGACCAAGGCTGTATCTCAGTACTAGTTTTACTTGATCTTAGTGCTGCGTTCGATACTATAGATCACACAATACTCTTAGATCGACTACAAAATTACACTGGTGTTCAAGGACAAGCATTAAGCTGGTTCAGGTCATACTTATCTGACCGCTACCATTTCGTCTACTTAAATGGAGAAAAATCGATTATAACTTCGGCAAACTATGGAGTGCCGCAGGGATCTGTGTTAGGCCCTTTATTATTCTCAATATATATGCTGCCACTTGGTAATATTCTAAGGAAACATGGAATTAGTTTCCATTGTTATGCTGATGACACTCAAATATATATTTCATCACGGCCAGATGAATACGCTAAATTATCCAAATTGACAGATTGTGTTAAAGATATAAAAGATTGGATGACGCGTAATTTTCTTTTATTAAATCCAGACAAGACAGAGGTAATACTTATCGGTTCTAAAAACCGTCCACAAAACCTTTCACAGCACGACTTTAACATAGTAGGATGCCCTGTTACTTTATCCGCTACAGTAAAAGACCTGTGTGTTACATTAGACTGCAACCTGTCTTTTGAAAAGCAATTTCATATGTTACAAAAACTGCCTTTTTCCACCTTAGAAACATTGCTAAGCTACGTAATATGCTATCAGTCTCTGATGCAGAAAAGTTAGTTCATGCATTCATGACCTCGAGACTAGATTACTGTAATGCTTTATTAGCTGGTTGTCCTGCATCTTCAATAAACAAGCTACAGTCCGAAATGCAGCCGCTAAAGTTCTTACTAGATCAAGAAAATATGATCATATAACACAGATTTTATCATCACTTCATTGGTTACCTATAAAGTTCTGTATTAAATACAAGATATTGCTTTTGACTTATAAAGCTCTAAATGGTTTAGCTCCAGTCTATTTAACGGATCTTCTATCGCCTTACAATCCATCGCGCTCTTTAAGATCACTAAATTCGAGGCTTCTGGTCATTCCTAGGATATCCAGATCCACCGAAGGAGGCAGAGCATTTTCACATTTAGCTCCGAAGCTCTGGAATAGCCTTCCTGATATTGTTCGTAGCTCAGACTCGCTCTCCCAGTTTAAAACTAGACTGAAGACGCATCTATTTAGCCAGGCATTCATATACATTTTTTATCTTACAGTTACTGTAAATTCGGCCTCTAGTTCATAAACGCCAGAGGAGAACTGGCCCCAGACTGAGCCTGGGTTCTCCCAAGGTTTTTTTTTCTCCATTGGGTCATCTGATGGGGTGTTAGGACACCATTAGGTCACTGGATGGAGTTTTTCGGTTCCTTGCCACTGTTGCCTTTGGCTTGCTCAGTTGGGGATATTCAAATTAATTAACCAATCATACCATTGATCAGCTCTACCAAACTTGGATGTCTTTTTTCCAGTAATAAACAAACATTGTTAAGTTGTTTTGATTGATACTGTGAAGCAGCTTTGATACAATCTGTATTGTAAAAAGCGCTATATAAATATATTTGACTTGACTTGACTTGACACACACACACACACAATATTGTGTATATATATTAGTAAAAGTAAACTAAAATATATTATATATATACTGTATACAGTATTTTGTATGCATATATATATATATATATATATATATATATATATATATATATATATAATATATATATATACAGGTCCTTCTCAAAAAATTAGCATATTGTGATAAAGTTAATTATTTTCCATAATGTAATGATAAAAATTAAACTTTCATATATTTTAGATTCATTGCACACCAACTGAAATATTTCAGGTCTTTTATTGTTTTAATACTGATGATTTTGGCATAAAGCTCATGAAAACCCAAAATTCCAAATCTCAAAAAATTAGCATATTTCATCCGACCAATAAAAGAAGTGTTTTTAATACAAAAAAAAAAGTCAACCTTCAAATAATTATGTTCAGTTATGCACTCAATACTTGGTCGGGAATCTTTTTGCAGAAATGACTGCTTCAATGTGGCGTGGCATGGAGGCAATCAGCCTGTAGCACTGCTGAGGTGTTATGGAGGCCCAGGATGCTTCGATAGCGGCCTTAACCTCATCCAGAGTGTTGGTTTTGCGTCTCTCAACTTTCTCTTCACAATATCCCACAGATTCTCTATGGGGTTCAGGTCAGGAGAGTTGGCAGGCCAGTTGAGCACAGTAATACCATGGTCAGTAAACCATTTACCAGTGGTTTTGGCACTGTGAGCAGGTGCCAGGTCGTGCTGAAAAATGAAATCAGATGGAAGCATGAAGTGCTCCAAAATCTCCTGATAGCTAGCTGCATTGACCCTGCCCTTGATAAAACACAGTGGACCAACACCAGCAGCTGACATGGCACCCCAGACCATCACTGACTGTGGGTACTTGACACTGGACTTCAGGCATTTTGGCATTTCCTTCTCCCCAGTCTTCCTCCAGACTCTGGCACCTTGATTTCCGAATGACATGCAAAATTTGCTTTCATCCGAAAAAAGTACTTTGGACCACTGAGCAACTGTCCAGTGTTGCTTCTCTGTAGCCCAGGTCAGGCGCTTCTGCCGCTGTTTCTGGTTCAAAAGTGGCTTGACCTGGGGAATGCGGCACCTGTAGCCCATTTCCTGCACACGCCTGTGCACGGTGGCTCTGGATGTTTCTACTCCAGACTCAGTCCACTGCTTCCGCAGGTCCCCCAATGTCTGGAATCGGTCCTTCTCCACAATCTTCCTCAGGGTCCGGTCACCTCTTCTCGTTGTGCAGCGTTTTTTGCCACACTTTTTCCTTCCCCCAGACTTCCCACTGAGGTGCCTTGATACAGCACTCTGGGAACAGCCTATTTGTTCAGAAATGTATTTCTGTGTCTTACCCTCTTGCTTGAGGGTGTCAGTGATGGCCTTCTGGACAGCAGTCAGGTCGGCTGTCTTACCCATGATTGCGGTTTTGAGTAATGAAACAGGCTGGGAGTTTTTAAAAGCCTCAGGAATCTTTTGCAGGTGTTTAGAGTTAATTAGTTGATTCAGATGATTAGGTTAATAGCTCGTTTAGAGAACCTTTTCATGATATGCTAATTTTTTTAGATAGGAATTTTGGGTTTTCATGAGCTGTATGCCAAAATCATCAGTATTAAAACAATAAAAGACCTGAAATATTTAAGTTGGTGTGCAATGAATCTAAAATATATGAAAGTTTAATTTTTATCATTACATTATGGAAAATAATGAACTTCATCACAATATGCAATTTTTTTGAGAAGGACCTGTATATATACACTCACCTAAAGGATTATTAGGAACACTATACTAATACTGTGTTTGACATCCTTTCGCCTTCAGAGCTGCCTTAATTCTACGTGGCATTGATTCAACAAGGTGCTGAAAGCAGTCTTTAGAAATGTTGGCCCATATTGATAGTATAGCATCTTGCACTTGATGGAGATTTGTGGGATGCACATCCAGGGCACTAAGCTCCCGTTCCACCACATCCCAAAAATGCTCTATTGGGTTGAGATCTGGTGACTGTGGGGGCCATTTTAGTACAGTGAACTCATTGTCATGTTCAAGAAACCAATTTGAAATGATTCGAGCTTTGTGACATGGTGCATTATCCTGCTGGAAGTAGCCATCAGAGGATGGGTACATGGTGGCCATAAAGGATGGACATGGTCAGAAACAATGTTCAGGTATGCCGTGGCATTTAAACGATGCCCAATTGGCACTAAGGGGCCTAAAGTGTGCCAAGAAAACATCCCCCACACCATTACATCACCACCACCAGGCTGCACAGTGGTAACAAGGCATGATGGATCCATGTTCTCATTCTTTTTACGCCAAATTCTGACTCTACCATCTGAATGTCTCAACAGAAATCGAGACTCATCAGACCAGGCAACATTTTTCCAGTCTTCAACTGTCCAATTTTGGTGAGCTCTTGCAAATTGTAGCCTCTTTTTCCTATTTGTAGTGGAGATGAGTGGTACCCGGTGGGGTCTTCTGCTGTTGTAACCCATCCGCCTCAAGGTTGTGCGTGTTGTGGCTTCACAAATGCTTTGCTGCATACCTCGGTTGTAACAAGTGGTTATTTCAGTCAAAGTTGCTCTTCTATCAGCTTGAACCAGTCGGCCCATTCTCCTCTGACCTCAAGCATCAACAAGGCATTTTTGCCCACAGGACTGCCGCATACGGGATGTTTTTCCCTTTTCACACCATTCTTTGTAAACCCTAGCAATGGTTGTGCGTGAAAATCCAAGTAACTGAGCACATTGTGAAATACTCAGACCGGCCCGTCTGGCACCAACAACCATGCCACGCTCAAAATTGCTTAAATCAACTTTCTTTCCCATTCTGACATTCAGTTTGGAGTTCAGGAGATTGTCTTGACAAGGACCACACCCCTAAATGCATTGAAGCAACTGCCATGTGATTGGTTGATTAGATAATTGCATTAATGAGAAATTGAACAGGTGTTCCTAATAATCCTTTAGGTGAGTGTATGTATATATATATATATATATATATATATATAGGTGAAACTCGAAAAATTAGAATATCGTGCAAAAGTTATAATTTTGATGATTATGGCTTACAGCTTATGAAAACCCCAAATTCAAAATCTCAGACAATTAGAATATTACATGAAATCAATAAAAAAAGGATTTTAAATACAGAAATGTCAGCCCTCTGAAATGTATGTAAATGTATCATGCATATGTCTATAGGTATATATACTAAATATATTAGTTTCACCTTTTCATTTTAATTACTGAAATACATGAACTGTTGCACGATATTCTAATTTTTTGTTTCACCTATATATATTATGTATATATATTATTTATATTACAGTTATAAATTTTTGTTTTACATATAATTTAAAAGTAGTACTTTTTATGATTGGCTATATTTTTTATTAGTAATGTTATAATGGTTAGAACTCATTTTGCATACACACCCTATCTTTGATTCAGGGTTAAGCGTCAGGACGATCTCTAGGCAGGCCTTGACCCGTTGGTCTCATATCAGCTAAGTAACGGCCTCTGTTTCCTCAGATCTGCTCTGGAAGTCGATATGTAGAGACGAATGTGTTTCTCCCTATTAGAGGGTGTTTTTGACACATTGAAGTTTTAGTGGCCTGGCTTGACACACATTGGCTGTGTCACTGTGTGGTAGAGAGTCTGATGCTGGCCTGTCTATGACAGCACTGTGTCAGCATCATATGAGCTTTCACAAACCAATCGATCAATCCCAGAGGCCCTTATCTCTGCACACACACTTTACTGGGACAAGACCCAGGCTCCAAATGGTCATCAGTCATCATCCAGCATTGGTTCTTTTTAACAAAGCATCTTATCATATTGTTGTATATTCTAAACAGTTAATGAAATGTCTTTCATTCTATTCTTAAAGGGACATTGTGTAGGAATTTCTCCCATCTAGCGGTGTTATTGTATTTTGCATTCAAACGAATTGTGCTCTCCAGCGCCTCGCTTTTTCAAATGCGTGTTGCGTCTACGGTAGCTGTTATGTACCAAAAAGCTATGACAGGATGTCTTCTAACAGCACTTCGTCGAGTTTTCCTTTGGGTGAACAGGTTTGTTTGGGTTGTGCTTAGGCTCTGCGTGACTGTGCGGATGAATATGGTTCTTTCTCATTACTAAAAAAAGAGATTATCCTACTGCTCATAAAACATTTACTAGGCTTAAGAGATATAACCCGTTTAGATCTCTTTTTGCCAGCAGAGTCAGACTCTCCACTGTTCTGCTTTTTTTTTTAAACGGGTGATTCCCTTAGGTTCAAGATTGAGCATGCTCCATGTCAACCTTTCTCGCTACTAACCTATGCCACTCCCACACCATACATGTGTAAATGTAGCTGGAGGAACGTCTGGGTTACGTATGTAACCCTCATTCCCTGAAGGAGGGAACAGAGATGTAGTCGACGTGTCTACTGATTGGGATCACGCTTAGGGAGCCTGTCATCTTCGAGTACTGTTAAAACGAGCCATTGCACATTGGTAGCAAGATCTGCATCTTACACTCCGCCCCGCGCCGTGGGTGTAAATACGGAAGTGGATGCACATACCAGTTGTTTTCCGCTGAGGAGCCGAGCGGGGCCCTGAGTGAGCGGTGGTCCAGCAATAGTGGCGACGGGATTACATCTCCGTTCCCTTCTTCAGGGAACGAGGGTTACATACGTAACTGAGATTTTCCCTTTCAGTTGCTCACGTTCTACGTAGTCAACGTGTTGACTGATTGGGATCCCAATTAAAATGCCACTAGTGCTACCACCTTCCAGTGCCTAGACAAAAGCCTCCTGATCCCCCCGCATTATTGAGGTGGAGATGGAACAGGGCTTAGGCCAGGGAAGTCACTGCTGTTCCACAAGACCCACTCAGTTAGACTTGGATAACACTGGGAAAGCGTGCCCTTTCGATGGAAGGAGGGGCGCTACGGAAGCCATGGACTGGGCAGATTACCGGGCAATACAACATGTCACTGGGGTGGCTCCAGCCTATAACAGGGGGGAGACTCAACCAGCCAGTGACGGCAGAGTGGGCTCTGCCAAGGGAAGACACTGGCTCGTCGTAGGGAGCTGTACCGTGGAAGAATACACCTATGGGATCGCCGTAGGGTTCACAACATATGGACCCAGCCTAACACAGGTTCCACCAGTGCATACGAGTGAAAGGTCTGGCTTGGACGCTCGCCACGTCCGTTGCCGAAGGGTATGGAGGTACTCGACAGGGTTCGGCTAATAAGGGGAATTCTACTGGAGCAAGAATTGCGCACGTATCCAGTCCATAGGAGGGCCATAGGCAAGCTGACACTTCAAACCGGGCTTACAGTGAAACTGGCTTAATGTGAAGGGAGCCCACAGGTAGCAGCGGTTCGACACATAGGCTAGTTCTCAAGCGAACGTGATAGGTGTTGCCCAGCCCCCAACTCAATTTAACATCTTTTCAGCGAGGCACTCTGTGTCAACGCCTACGAGGGAGCAATACTCTCACTTAGGAGGAGCTCACCACCCAGGTGGGCACGTCCATCTTGGGAAAACTTTCTCACCAAGATGAAGGCAACCACATGTAGTGGGCCAACCTCTGCTTGGAAACAGCCTTCCCTTCTGCTGGTCTCCGTAACTGACAAGAGCTGGTCTGAGGTCCAGGCTTTGCATTCTGAGCATGTATAACCGCAATGGAGCGGACGGACAGAGAAAAGCCAGGGCTGGGTCTGCCTCCTCCGGGGCAGTGCTTGGAGGCTCACCACCGGGTCCCATAGGAGAGGTAGGAACCTTGGGCACATATCCAGGCCAGGGTCTCAGATTTCATGAGAGTTGCCAGTAGGGCTGGACCCGAATATTCGTTCGGTGGGTTGGTATTCGATTTTCAATCGATTTCCCCTCGAAACTGTTCTCATGTGCGCTTGAAAATGTTTACACTATAAAATCTGCCGAAATACAATACTCTTTTTTTACCATTATCTTAGCTTAGCCGTTTTTATTAGGATGGACAGTTGAAGGAACCCAACCTTGTTATATAATATATTTGCTTATTCTTAGCCTACTAAAGTGTTCCCTGCACCTGGAGTATTCTCGGTCCAAAGCGCACAACTGCAGCTTGTTTTTTGGGTTAAGCTGCATTGCTTTGACATTGTGGAAAATAGAATGTGTAAAACAGAATAATAGAAACAAAATGTATTAGCCTTTTTACACGTTATTTAGGGCTGTGCTGGTAAACTTGACAACGCACCACCGCAGCTGAGTAGCACTGGCGGTGGTCCGCAAAAACAATTTTGTTTTGTATGTGAATGCTGTTTAACTGTTTTACATGAATGTTATGACACGGGTGAAGCACAAAGCATTGTTTACAAAATAAACAGTAGGTTAACAATTAAATGTTACATCGCAGCCATGGAAACATTTGGATTCATGAAGAATGAGAGAGTTGTGCGTGAGCCCATAAAAATGTCGGCTTTGTCGGCTTTGTATTCTGGTTTGCGATCTGGTCTACCGATTATCAGTATTTAACAATATTCAATTAGTTATTCCACTGGACATGGAATCTCTTGTTTCTTTTCCCAAATCTTCACTCACGTCTCACCCATTTTTGCAGAGGATTATAAATGTTTCTTCCTTTGTTTCGCTTTTAATTAGGCCTATTATATTCACATTCTTTACTGTGGTAGCCTAAAGTAGAAAAAAACGCTGTAGGACAGGTAGCCTAACTTTTTACTTGCATGTCAAATTCTTTTTAACACAGCTTGTACTTGTTATAAGACTTGGTAAGCCACGTCAAATTTATTTGTAAAGCGCGTTTCACACACACGTGTGATTTTAGTGCAGCGCAAAATCAAACATAGCCTAAATGTCTTGACACTGAGGAAGATAAAATTCACTCTTTTACAACAACTAGAATACATGAAGATATTAGAAAAGAGATGGTCTCTTTCCTGCTCGTGTCCCACATCCCTGATCCCTCTCAAAGCGCAGAGCGGTAGGCTTAGGCTATATCATGCGTCTTTGTGTGGAAATATAAAACGAATTTGAAAAAAATAACTTTATTATATTATTTAATTAACCATTATTTACTGATATTTATTTCAATGCTTTACAGGCATTGGTGTATTGTTTCATTGACGGAAGTGCTCAAATAAACACGCATGTCTGTTACGAAATGGATGTTTGAACCTTGTTTATTATCATTTTTTATTTCCCTCCAAAGGTTGGATGTTGATTACTACGGAAGCTTCGAAGCTCAAAAAATGGTATTCGGACCAGCCATAGTTGCCGGCCCGAATTCCAGGCACGATTCGTTCTGACCAATCAGTGATCTGCAGTGTTTTCACGTCACATTTTAGTATCGGTACGGTACGCTTGGAACCTCAACAGAGGTGGTACCATTTAGAGCGAGCCGAAGCGAGCCGTACCGTACCAGGCAGTGGAAAAGCGCCACAAAGTGAGCCGTGCCAAGCCGAGCCGTACCGGACCATGCAGTGGAAAAGCGCCAAAGCGTGCCAAACCGAACCGTACCGTACCATGCAGTGGAAAAGCGTCATCACTACCTGCAGGGCTCAAGGGGAGGTATCTGCAGTGCAATAGCACCAGAGATAAGTCCCAAGAGGGTAAAGAGGGGCGCAAGGCGGATTCAGTTTCCTTGCTCCCCTCAGGAACCTGACGATCAAGTCGTGTTTCCCACGGATTTGTATCCACTGCGTCATGATGTGCGTCAATACAGAGGCAACAACATTTTGAGCTGGAGGAGACGGCACTCACTCCAACCCATTAGCAGGGAAGTAGCACTGAAGTGATCGAACACCTTTGGGATCTCCTCACGGAGAGAAGACTCCATTCAACGAACAGGTTCCACTTCTAAGGGGGAATGTACCTCATTTTGAGAGGGTGCTCTCACAGAAGTGATGGTCTCTACGGCATAAAAATTATTGCGGTAGTTACCAGAACCTCCACGTCCCATTCTTTTTAGAACCAGACCTGGAACTCTCCAAGGTCTAAACGCGGGTGCCATCATGCCCCATCCTTGAGAATGTACTTGGAGGAAGGAGTCAGGAAGGGCTGTCGAGAGAAGAGGTCTGGTTGGGCCAATAAGGGGCAACTATCAAGACCTGCTGCGTCTCCTCCCTGACTTTAGCACAGTTGTGTGCAAGAAGGCTCATGGGGGAACGCATTTCTGCGGGGGCCCCGGGGCCAGCTGTGGCCAGAGTTTCTTCTGTGTCGAGGGACGACCATCAGTAACCATCTGAAGAGCTCATTCCTCCATCCCTGGGTGGGCTGTGTCAGGGATGCTTGGCCTTACACTTGCCACCTGGATTGGCAGCGTCTGACACAGGTTGGGCGGCCTGCCTGCGGCTCTCTCCACGTTGAGGCCTGCGTGGAGGCTGCTGCGGAGGCCCAGCAGGAGCAGGAGTGTTGGCTGGGGGATGCCCTCTGCGACGAGCAGGCGGAGGAACTGCCACCGGTGGCGGGGTGGAGGCAGCAGTGGGCCGCACTGTAGACCTGTAGCAACGTCATAGCATGCATAGAGGAAGCGGCATGGCCATAGGCTTTGTAAGTTCTGCCTGTAAGAACGGACGAGAACTCATAGGCCTGAGAGGGGAGACGAGGATCCCCATCCAAGAGGTAGCGGCCGCCAGACACAGGTGTGCCACGACAGACCGCTCCACTGGAGGGATAGCCTCGTAACCCTTCACCGCTCCTCCGTCAAGGGTAGTGAGGGGGGAGGAGCTATCTAGGCAGTTTCTGGCAGTAAAATGTGCTATCACCTTTTACAGGACCAAGTAAGCTCTCCATGCACTTCTGGAAAGAAAGACACTGGGGCGGCAGGCTGAGAACCAGCGTGTCCCACTCCGAGAAACTAATCATCCAACCAAGACTGAGCGGGACAAGGTGGAGGATTCCACTCGAGCCCGACAGCCTCGACAGCCCTTTTAGCATAGCTGACATTTCTGGATTTGGTTCGGGCAACGTTACACTCCCAGAGGGAAATAACACAGCCGAGTCATCTCCAGAGGCCAGCTCACCCTCCGATGCTGCACTCGTGCTGTAGAACCACCAGCAACGGGAGAGACTTCCTGAAGAAGCGCCAACACACTCGCTAGTTGTAATATAACAGCACTCTTCAGAGATATCGAAATGAAGACCGACCGATTCCATATTTATACTCTCGCCGCGGGCAGAGTGTGAGATGCAGATCTTGCACGCCAATGTGCATTGGCTCGTTTTAACAGTACGAACGTGAGCAACTGAAAGGGAACTCTATTTATGGATATGACGAGACACACATGGGCAAGTGACGTTTATACAATGTCCTGTTAAAACAATCCCGACAGGTCTAAAATATTTTTTGGGTAGATTTTTTAGACACCATCAAGGATTGATGATGCATTGACTCGTTATTTAAAGGGGTGGTAAAACACATTTTTCCAAAGGCTTGATTGTCTTTGTGGGGTGCACTGTAACGTGTTCATGCTTCGTTTTTTAAAAAATTCATTATTTTTCATATATTTTACCTTTATTCTACACTGCTCTGTCCCTCCTTGTAAAAACGGTCTGATGGTTTCCGGGTTCTAAGAAGCCAGTCCCTCAAAACTACGCAATGGGCTCAGATTGGTTAGCTGGCCCAGTGTGTTGTGATTCGCTAACCACCTAGTGCATGTTTTCCGGAAACGTCACGCCCTGTACCTTTACCGGTAGTTTGTGCTTTGGTGTATTATAAACGATGGCGTCAATAAAACCATACCAATTTGAGCCCGAATCGGACCCAGAGAATGTTAGTGAAGATGATCGAGCAGAACCTGTTCAAGAACGGCTGTTAAACAACGTTTCAGAAAGGTTTGTTTTTTGTTGTCTCATTACTTTTTAGATACGCTGTTATTTAATTGTACCAATTATTATAGTATTACAAAAAATAAGCTTCATAAACAAGAATTTCAGTCTTAACAAATTATACTACAGTCCTCAAAGGGATTTTTTTGAGTAAAGACTGCGGATCTATAGAGATTGTTACTGACTGTATGGCGCCGTTACTTTTGTATTTTTAGAACGATTGTAGCCAAATATCTGTCGCCAGAACTATTAACCCAAAACGAACACTAAACATTGGCTTTACTAGTCAAATCAAACACACAACCATAGAATGCCTGTAGATAAACAAGCATGTAGATAAACAATACATAAATAATAAAGCTCTAATCAAATAATAATTTACATTAATTCCAAGTTCGCTGTTGAGATTTAAAAAAAAGTTTGTAACGTTAGGTGTTTGTCGGATAACATTTAAGTATGAATGAGCAACAAACTGGTTTGCAGAGCCAAACAGCGTTGTCATTTGTTTACTTCCTTGCTACAACGTACAATTAACAATACAAACTATTACAGGAAAACACATCGACGAAAAATAAATCATACTTACAGGTTGTGGCCCGTAAACAACAGCTTCTGTTCTTAAAGTTGGAACTGCTCCATCTTTCAGGACAAGCCGGGTTGTGCGAATCCTGCATTGAACTCGCGAAGATTGTGGAAGCTTTCCTCCGTAAAATGTGCAGCACAGAGAGCGAGATTTGGGTAATAATTAACCATTGATCCCTAACTCCCGCGACCCTAGGAAGGCTGAACAAAGTGGACCTGCAATCTGGATGAAAATAACAGAGTTTCGACGACATTGCGGCAACAACACTCCAGCCTGCTATACCACAACAACTCTTCTCCAACGAAATATAAAATGGCCTCGCCCCCCTTATTTAGTATTTTCGGAGGAGGGGTTTAGTGGGTTAGTGATGTCAGCAACCCTGGAGGAATGTCGTGTAGTCCCTACCGGCCGTTTGCTGTAGCCAGGTTTAGCCAGTTTGTCTGCTTCCTGACCTGAGCCCCAGATTGTCATGTTTGAGCTCTAAGACTATGTGCCGTATTACTAGAGAGAAGAGCAGCACCATCCCAGGAGGGATGAATACCATCTCTTTTCAACAGGTCAGGTTTGCCCCCAAAACTTTTCCAATTGTCTATGAATTCTATATTATTTTGCTGACACCACTTAGACAACCAGCCATTGAGTGAGGACAGTATACTAACTACCTCATCACTCCTTCGAACAGGAAGGGGGCCAGAGCAAATTACAGTGCCTGACATCGTACTTGTGAGTTAACACAGCTCTTTAACCCTCTGGGGACCAAGGGGTTTTTGGGGTCCTTGGGATGTTTTGACATGCACTGACATTTGTGCTTTTTTCAGTTATTTATAAACATGTTAATGGCAAAGGTGTAAATTCACTGTATATAGCACAAACGGGGCTACCATCTCTCATTAATATGTGTGGCATTTCACACCTGAGAAAGACAAAGACCCTCCCATAATGGCCCTATTAGGTGTGCTATCAGGCCATATCATTATGAGGAGCCTTGCACAAAGAATGAGATTTAAAAAAGAATGGCTTTTAGATTGTTTGGATTTATTTACAACACACACACACACACACTGCTTAGAATAAGTGAACACACTCATGCTAAAGTTGACTAAAAAGAGGAATAAAAAATCTTAAAATACAGGGTGCATACGTCTGGACACTTCTATCACACACCCTTCACCATATAGACATGGTTTTATTTCAGTTCAAGTTCAAAGTTAGAGTTGGAAACATCTTGAAAAGAAAGTAGTCTTTTTCCATAAATGTCTTAGTTTGGTCATACATATTTCAAAGTTGAGGATTCATTATTTTGATATAGCTTGCATTGGAACAAACACTATAACATCTTAGTTGATTAGTTTATTGCCAAAACATACTATATATTTAACATATGAGCAGAAACTCCTAACAAAAGCTTATTTGATGTCTATTTTAGACTAGTCAACGAAATGTTGTCTTTTATTTCCTCTGTAACAGTGCGTATCTGTGTGTTCATTCATTCTTTCACACACACACACACACACACACACACACACACACACACACAAACATGATTCACATTTAAACGGTATGCTATTTTTCCGTTTACAGACACTAACGTTATGCTATATCGCGATTAGAACAAAGCACAAGCATAAAACACTTACTTCTCAGCTGAATCTGTTGCTCCTCTTCGTGGTAAAAATAAACCAGCACTTGTTCTGAGGTAGGTAAATGTCCCAGGATTGTTCTTCATATAGCCGCGCAAGACGACAGTAGATTAATCTGACTAAAAAATATAGTGTGTTTTCAGAGTTTATGGGCGTTAACGCGTCTCAATGTGTTGCTTCACATATTTGCGTTTGAATTAGCGCGTGCTCTCCGTGGGCGTGTCACATTACCAGAATAATGAGCTGAAAGGAAGATAATTAGACCGGCTGACACGTCTCTCTTTTTATATAGATGACATAAACGGAGAATATTTATTTTAGTTTTGAATCGGATCATTTAAAAGTACAAACTCAAATGATTTAAAAGATATATTGCTTATGGCTGGGTGAATAGTATTTGCTGAGTTTTGTTGAAGATTAGAGACGTGCTCCAGAAAAAAAGTTCACGGTGACTGAGAGGCAGAACGCACACCCTGTTTATTTTCTTTATTTTACAAAAGCACAATATTTTATTTCGATTGTATGTGGGCACATAAAAAAGTAGACATTTAACAGATTATTTTCTCATATTTCTTAACTCTATATGAACAGAAATTATGGTAGTACTTTAAGTCTATTTTCCTGCTATGTGAAAAAAAAACAAGCAAAACGCTCCGGCGCGTTTCTGGTCCCCAGAGGGTTAACGTTAATTTTAGTGATCTCCGACTGGAGAAGTCAAACATCATTAGTGCCGACTTGAATAATAGAGAATTTACGATTAGCATTAGCCAGCAGTTTTAAATTTGCTTTGATGTCAGGCGCTCTGGCTCCTGGCAAATGTGACTATGGTGGCTGGTGTCTCTATTTTCACGTTCCGTGTTATAGAATCACCAATAACTAGGGCACATTCAACAGGATTCTCAGTGGGTGTTTCACTGAGTGGGGAGAATCTATTTGATGTTGTAATCGGAACGGAAGACTACAGCGTCTCACCGTCACCCAATTGCCCTGTTGCATGGGCTCTACTACAGCCGAAACCGAACAATGTACAAACAACTCAGAACGTCAGTGGTGAAATTATATATATTAAAACCGGGGTTTTGAGACTGTCTTTGATTCACTGCAGTTTTAAGGAGAAAATACTTAGCAATGATGTAGACTTTGCACATGGTTTTTCCTTAAATCATTAAAAACACCACATATAAACAACATTAAAAATTTTTTTTTTTATTTAATTAATTATAATTTATTTATTTTTTATTATAATTATAATAATATATAATTATAATAATTTAAAATTATAATTTTAAAATTAAAAAAAAAAATTAATTTATAATTTTTAATTTTTTAATAAATAAATAAATGTATAATTAATTAATAATTTAATTATTTTTTTTTTATTAAAAAAAAGATTTTTCACCACAGGGGGTCTTTAATAAATGCAAAGCTGATTGTAGATGTTCTGTATTATTCTATGTGAACATTATATGGATCAAGATTAATAAATACCACAAACCGTATTATTGTGAACATTTTGCAGTTCTAATAGTCTTGCTAATTACCTTGGACATAAAGTGGCCCTAAAAAAGTTTTAACACTTAAGTCACACTTAAAAAATAAAAAGAAAATTTTATATTTATTGTAAGCATCCAAATACTTTTGGTTGCCACTTTAGCTTATTAATGCCTGTGTATATACAGTAAGCAATTTTAATTTAATCAAATTGTACAAGTGCTTTTCTTTTTTCTTTTAAACACCTCAGAATTTGAAACCCAGTGGGAAGGTGCATTGCTTTGGTAAGCGTGACCATTCCATCAAAAGGAACCCCAATGTCCCAGTGGTGGTGAGAGGATGGCTCTACAAACAGGTGCGGCCCTCAAAAGTGAAACCCTGGTGTGAGTGATTTATAGAGTCTGATTTTCATCTGAACTGAATGGTGTTCGGATGTTATATTAGATCTTAATTAGGCCTTGTGATGAACTAAGACCCCACAGGCAATAAACCGATTAACTGAGCATGTTATTCAACATAGAATATTTATAAATATTCAATATGAACAGAGGGGCTTCCAATTAAACGCTAATAACAATATTTACATTGGTTGGTACTGATAGATGCTTATCTTTTTTCATTATAAAACATGAAGATATATATAAAATATAACATGAAACAATAAATTCATGTTGATTATTATTAATTAAAAAAAATGAGTGCGCTTAAATTTGCTTCTAAATATAGTTTTTTTTTCTGTCTTTGTAGGGTATTCATTTTTGATGTGTACATTTCCATTTCTTACAAACACATACATATGAAAATGTTATTGTAGGCTCAAATGTTATTGTTCTTCCATCCTCAGGACAGCTCAGGCATGAGACTGTGGAAGAGGAAATGGTTTGTGTTGTCTGATTACTGCTTGTTTTATTATAAAGGTGAGTTATAATACTCCGCTTTAGTTTGCTGCAATTATCTAGAACGGTCTCTAATTGTATTGCACCGCAATCACATTTTCTGTAACGCATTATGAGAATACCTATAATTTAATAAGTAAAAGCAGGTTTCTCATTTCCTGTTTATATCCCTATTGCTTACACAGATCATATTGAATTA
Organism: Gila orcuttii; assembly: GCA_026230005.1. Classification (NCBI taxonomy): domain Eukaryota; kingdom Metazoa; phylum Chordata; class Actinopteri; order Cypriniformes; family Leuciscidae; genus Gila; species Gila orcuttii. Next base: position 21,289,812 of record JAPDVR010000001.1, read on the forward strand.
TATTATTTTAACAGTTCACATGAAGTAATATTGTTTTGATCATTTTTAATCATTTTGGTGGGCAAGGTGGATTCTCACTTATTTGCTGTGACATGTGTTTGTTTAAGAGTGTTGTTAACAAACCAATTACACCGTTGTTCAATTGTAATCTAAGACTTTTCAACTAACATCTCTACTTTGCTAACAGATAGTCGAGAGGAGACTGTATTGGGCAGCATTCCTCTTCCCAGCTATGTAATTTCTCCCGTGGGACCCGAGGACCACATCAGCCGCAAGTACACCTTTAAGGTAAGAGTGTTATAATGATCTGCACTGTAATACTACTCAGTTCCTGTGTGTAGGCTCACCCTTATTGGCTAAGCCCTCAGGAAGTCTGTGTCATGTGGCTTATTATCAGTGGTGCTGTGTGGGCAGCAGTCAGTGATGACTGATTAATGTGGCAGTTGTTTGACTCCTCTCTCTGCCCTCTTCTGACCACACAGATCAGTTACTACTGCCCTCACAACCTCATAACAGGCTCAACTAAATCTCTGCTTGTTTTCACTAATAGCATCATGTTCCTCTACTGAGTTCCTAAAATATTATTTTCAAGGAGACAAAAATACCTGAGAATTTTTGTTGGTTACAAAGGGAATAATTATTTAAAAAATTATATTTTTGCTTCTAAAAATTGTTAGAACGAGTCACATTCAAAGTGTCTGTTGAAAAACTTATCATTAAATCGCCATTAAAATGCTTATCAGCAATCAACATCCTACTGTTAAATTAATTAACTATATTATTTGCCACAAGTATTAAATGTTTTTTATTATTATAATAAATACTGTAATATTTGATTAATAAATGTATTTGTTAATAATGAAAAATATGTATAATTTAATTATTGAATTTAATAATTGATGTTTTTTTTTATCAAATTGCTGATACCACCATTTTTTTTTTTTAAATCTTTGTAATAAGCTGTGTTGTGTCTAACAGCATGCTTTAACTGTAAAACTGTATCTTGCAGCCTCTCATTTAACTTGTTTTAGCCCATCTCTTTTTGACCGGTATTTTTCCCCTCAATGTCTGTCAGCACAATGCTGTCATTACAGAAGCTGCTGTTTGTTCACAGGAATTCACACTGAGCTTCCACCCAACTCGCTCAACAAGTTTTCAACAGCCCTCTTCTCTTCTCATCATTATCTAAACCCTTCTCTGAGTGACGCCTATTGATGGCAAGCTTCCATTGAGCCTCACAAACCTCCTCCCACTGTTTACTGCATTTCGGCGGACAGTGAAATAATATCCCAGAAGGCTTAGTGCTTACCATTTCTATTACACTTACTGCACTGGAAAAAAATCAATTCTGGCTTAAACCTTTGTACCATGGAGGTGGAAAAAAATCTGCTTTTTTATTCTATAATTCACTGATAACTTACTAAGACTTTGGAATTTGTATCAAGCCGTTTGCATTTTGTGCGCAATTTAGCCCAGTCTCCTCCTGAAGCAATGCTCTTCTGAAGAACAATACTCCAGGAATGTTTGATCCCATCACTGCAGGTCATTCATTGCTCAGTCATCCTTCCCTATGGGTACGCGATGCATCGTTGAAACTCCATTTCCCTGCTTGTATTCCCCAGTGCTGGAATTTATTTGACTATTGTGCCAGCAGGGAGATTAATTATACATCTACTCCATTTGGAATATCTTACTTGCCCTAAAGTCTGTAATGTACCAGAGCAAGGTGAGAGGACTTGTTCTTGCATTGGCGCTCTGGGTGTTAATTAGCAAGTTGTTAGTTAGGAGATCTCCATCAGTGAAACTAGCCAGCAGCTATTTGAACATCTGGCTGCTTTATTTTCATGTGAATTAGACCCCAAGGTATGGTGTTTGTATAATGTTTTTACTCTTACTGGCTTCTTTGTCAGCAGTGAAGAGTCTTGCATGTTTATTTTCTGTAAGATTTCTTTAGTAGTAAGTTCTGTAGTAAGGGTAGTTTATTTATTTATTTAAATAATCACCATTAACCACGGATGGAACCGAGATTACAGAACAAATGACTCTTATGAGCATGAGGAGTTTTTTAGAGAATCAAAAACATAATTGTGTATTTTTAATATAATAAGCAAGAAAATATATACACAGCCCTGCACATGACATGCAGAAAAAATAGGCTATATCATGGCCATGAATTAATAATTCGTTCTCTCGTTTTAGTAAATCGTGGCCACAAATTGTGAATTCGTCCCCACGACTTATTAACACATTGAACTAATTTGTTCCATCGTTTTGATTTAACTAAAACAAAGGAACGGATTATTACATTGTGGCCACGATTTAGTAAAATGAGCGAACAAACTGTTATATTGTGTGCACGACTACAAATTATGTCATGTGCGAGGCTCCGAAAAAATATGACCACTTTCTTATTTGTTATTGATTAACACAAAGATAAGGCCAATTGGATTGCACATATACCATCTCTAAAAAGACAGAAAATTCTGTGTAAGAATTGCAAGAATTGTTAACATTTATTTATTATTGAAATGATCTAATCATTTGTTGATGGAATTGCATCCCCCCCTCCCTAAATATGTATTCCTTACAAGCACTAAAATAATTGGTAATGGAGATTTTAAGGAACTGGAATTGTTAGAGTAATAAGAACTGGAATTGTTAAATTCTTTAAGATTCCCATCCATGATCTGTGGCCATTTAAGAATATAAAAGATGGCATGAAGTCATGAAAGGTTTTAAATTTCATTCAGCAAATGATATGGCATAAATTTGAATTCAAGTACGCATGGGAAAACTCCTGATGCTCAGCTTCAATTGATTCAGTTGATTCATTTATTCAGCTACAGCAGTTAAATGTTTTGATGTTTATTAATGATCTTTTCCTGTTCTCTGGAGTGTTGAACTTTTGTTCTCCCAGTGGCGTAATTCTGCTTAGCTTTGCTGCCTCTAATGTTAATTGCATTTCAGCTCACCCTGCTTGCCGTATCTGACGATATTTCACAACCAGGGACATTTCAACACATCTTCTAGTTTTTGTTAACATTTTCCACATAGGCCGTGATCCACATCCCTCTGTTTTTTGCGCAACTCACTCTGATTCTCTCATTCCAATTGCCTATTGTTTCCTGTTGTGACCTGGTGCATTATGGGAGCTGAACCGGGTGCATCTGGTGGAAGGGCCGTCTCCTGAGTCAGCCTCTTGCATGAATAGGTATTTTAATTTCCATTCATTACTATCAGCGGATCTCTACTCCATCACCATCCCGTGTATGGCATTCTCCTAGGCAGATGAAAAATGCACATAGCCCATGTGCATTGCTGCGTTTCCGCATGCTTGCAACTCATCCCGCTTCCTCAGGAACAGGCAATGCCAGATCGACAATCCAATCTCCCTGATGTGAATATTGGAAATGCAGTCATGTCCTTATGAATGTGTGAATCTTATATCAAAGATGAGGACTGTTGCAGACTGGCATTGCTCTTTTCCTCTTATCACTTCATCACTTGCATCAGTAGTTCCAGTGTTGGTTATTATCCACACATTTCTCCACTCTCATTGGCTTTTCAGTCGCTGCTCAATTGTCATCAGTACTGTGAACTCTAATATGAACCGTTGTCTGTTGTTAAATTGTCGTGCATTTAGATTTCGATTTTTAACAGATACAAATATTAAGATACAGTACGCTACCGTTCAAATGTTTGGGATTGGTAGGATTTTTAAAAAAACATTTAAAGTCTCACCAAGTCTGCATTTATTTGATCAAAAATATAGTAAAACAATTTCTTTCACATGCAGTATATAGTTTATAATTTTAAATATTACAATGCGTTTTAAATCATTACTCTAGTCTTCAGTGTCACATGCTCCTTTGGGAAATTATTCTGATGCTGATTTGGTGCTAAAGAAACATTTCTTATTATTATCAATGTTGTTATTATCAATATTATTATCAATGTTCGTATTATTATCAAATTATCAATGTTGATAACAGTTGTAATGCTTAATATTATTATGGAAACTGATAAATTATTTCCAAGATTCTTTGCATAGTCTTTGAAACAAGTCTTTTGTTACATTATAAAAATATTTACTGTCACTTTTGATCAATTTAATGCATCCTTGCTGAATAAAAGTATTAATTTTTAAATCACTGACTCTAAACTTTTAAACGGTAGCGTATCACACATCTGAATTGTTACTCTGTACTGTTATTTTTGTGTTTAGCTCATTGTTAATTTCTCAAAAGGATAGGTTTTCAAGTTGAAATGTATGTATTCTTGAATGGTTAACTTTCTGAGAAATATTCCAGGTTCCAACTTGATATCAATGGACAGCATTTGTGGCATGTAGTTAAATAGTAACTTCAATTTGTCCCTCAGTTTTTAAAAATGAACATAAAAACATTTTTTATGGCTGTTCTTTTGTAACAGTTGTATATTTAAATGTTTTGGCATTCTCACCTCAATAACTATTAAGCTACAATTGTGTTTTTGGCCAATTTCACAAACTGAGAGACAATTTCCTGTCACAGATGTCATTAGATGTTAAGTTGTAAATAACCCAGAATATTCCTTTCGTCTCTGAAGAGGTTGAGCGATTGAACAAATTCCTCTGATAATTACCACATATCCCTCTTAGTGGGATAACCCTGAATGAAAGGAATGTGAGAAGAATGTATATCAGCAGACATGCTTTCCTTCAGTGGCTGATACTTGATAAATTAAAACATGCACTGAAATCAATTTTCTCTCGCCCAAGTTTTGTCTCCCATTTCTTATTGATTGTTATCATGAAAAAGTGATTAATGTTTGTAATACACAGTATGTGCCACCTTTTTCCCTTGTTTTAATTTTTTGTGCATTCTGCCATTTATTTGTATGTGTATGTATGAGACAGAGAGATATTCTGTTAAGTTAGATTAAAAGCTGTTATTTTTCTGGAATAGCATACAGAAAATATCTCTACTACCTGACTGATCACTGAAGCAAGTGTCACACACTTTTGTCTGTGACAGGTCTGTAAACTATGAAAAAATGCAGGTCACTATTTTTTTTAACTAGTCTGTCAATCATTTCAAGTGTTCAGGTTTGCTGAGATGTTTTCCTGATGACAATCAAACAGATAGACTTCTCTGGTCAACACATGTGTGCTATCAGTAAAGGAACTGAAACAACGTAGGGTCATATGAAGATTTCAGGTGCAGATATCGGACGGGCTGTATTAGCCATTAGTTCGTGACAGGTGGGATAATAGACTCCTGGAGAGGCTGAAGAAATGTGCCGTGAGCAGAGATGCAGCTGTCAAATTGTGAATTAAGAGACGCCATCGATGTAGCCCAGAAGCTGCTGCATTGACTTTCTACAGAATGAGTCAATGTTACCAGATGTAAGCTCTGTGTGTGTGTGTGTTTGGAAGGACGGTCTGTTGCCTGGGTCTGGGTGGGGCTGGCAAAAGCGCTGAGCTGGACTCTGTTTAAGCATTTAGATGAGTGAGCGGTGGCCGTACCCCCATCAGCGAGATTAGATCAACAGTTGCACTTTTGGGGGGGGGGGGGGGGGGGGTAAGAGATTTAACACCAGTAAGAGATTTAACAGCTTTGTTTATGCGTGTTAGTATTTGTGTGCATTTCTAATATTATGCGGTTTACATTTGTGTGGTGTGTTTTGGAACTAGTACTGTAGCCCTGAAACATATTTGAACACTTATGTGTACTTAAATGTATTTATTTCATAAAAAAAAGTCTTCTCAAGAATTTATTTGTATAAATAACGAAATAAAGAGGTAGAGGAAAAAAAGAGACTCTTGTTTGTAAACTTGTGTTAAATTATATAATATTCTAAGAATTTGTGGAATAAATAGACAATTGCATTCATCTCTTTTTGCATGGACAGTTTGTTTGTGGAGTAGTTCAGATCTTCAATGTTGATGTTCTGACATTGATGGTTTTTATTTTATGGAAGCCTGTTTCTACCTCAGAGTAAAAAAATAAAAAAGGAACAGACATCTATTTCTCAAAGTTGTGACTATATTGTAACTTTATTTCTTCCATCAGTGTTTTTATTGCTCACATTTGTGGCTTTATATTTTGTAATGTAATTTGTGGCAAGTTTTTGCCACTTTTTTGTCTCACAATTGTGACTTTATTTCTCTTAACTGCTGGTCATAAGTGCTGTTTTATATCTTACAATTGTTTTCAACATTAATAATAAGAAATGTTTCTTGAGGACCAATGATTTCTGAAGGATCATGTGACACTGAAGACTGGAGTAATGGCTAGTGATTATTTAAAACTTTTTTTTTTTAAATTGTAATAATACGACACAATATTACTGTTGTACTTTATTTTTGATTAAATAAATGCATCCTTGTCGAGAATAAGAGGCGTCTTTCAAAAACATTTAAATATCTTACTGACCCAAAATGGTTCATCTCACATTTCTGACTTTTTATCTCAATATATTGCATTTTCTCACAATTACAATTTTTTTTATACTCTTACGCATAATGGGCTTCCATTTTCTGAAGCATAGTCTGACTGTAGTACAACAATTACTTTTCAACAAAAGTCTCAAATGCTTGCACAGTACCTTTTGCACTAGTGCAGATCATTTGACTGAAGTGCATGGAAATATTTGTAACAATGATAATGCAGTTATCATTGGTTGGTAATCTTCTTCCTGTGCTCAGATCAACAAAATAAACAGGGCAGTTCAGCATGACGTCTGAGCTTGCTACAATGACAGTGGTGCTGTCACAGCAATACTGGTGCCCCGCTGGTCCGGGGCCTCGCATGCACGTGCAACCTCTATACATGGTCACAGCTAATGGTCCCCTCTGTATCTCTCCCTCAGGCCTGCCACACAGGAATGCGCTCCTACATTTACAATAAGAATTCTCTGATTGGCTCGCAGGCCGAGCACTGTGGCATGAGGACATACTACTTCAGCGCCGACACACAAGAGGACATGAATGGCTGGATCCGGGCCATGAACCAGTCCGCACTGATGCAAAGCCATGGCGTGAAGAGGTCAGTCCCTTCCTGCTGCTGCTGCAACAACTCTTCTCTCAGGGCTGCTGTCTCAACAAAATCCGTATCTAAGAAACCTGGGCAATATATTCTATTAAAAAATTATAAACCTTACTTTTTTTTTAAACAATTATTTTATTTGCCTGACATAAAACAGATTAGGAACCAAAGGCAGCAAATGTATTTGATGTAGTTCGGTTGCATTTTAATATCATCTAAAATACATCAAAATACAAAAGTATAGTATATTGTAAACACTTAAAAATGTTTTCCTTGCTTTAATGGATTTATTGCAGTGCACTTTATTTTAATAAATAGGGCCTCTAAAACAACATTTATGTCTTTTATATCTACATTTTTATATCTTACATGACCAGGGCTGCATGGTTGGAGAAAAACAATATTACCCAATAATATATCAGTGTAATATTTTCAGTCCTACATGGTTCAGTCAAACCCCAATGGATTTTGTCCTTACAAAGACCGTACATTATTCTGTTTTGGAAATGGAACACATTAAAAGGATAAATGCATTATGAAAGCCATTTCTTGTTTTCTTTAAGAACTAGCTCTTACCCAGTATAGTATTTATTCTTCTCTCCACTTGTTCTAGAACTTCCTCTATTAAACCCTCATTATACTGTCACTTAATGTTTAATATTATATGTTTTTACGCATCTGTATGTAATGTGAGGATTGATATTTTCTATTATTTCATGTACAACAGAATTGAAGTTGTCTTAACTGGTTTCTACACTACTTGAACATTTAATCAATCTCATTGAGGCAGTCCAATGACATCATATCAGCTGACGATCAAGGTTAAAGCTTGAATTTAACCCTTGACTCAGTGCTCTATTCATTTCTTACTCGGGAAGCTGGCAACACAAGTCAATTCAAAGAATGGTTATCTTTCAAAGTGTACTAAATTTTGGTGAAATCTGACCTGCAAATTTACATAGCACAAAGTTATTAGTCTTATAGCGGACCTAAACTGCATCTGAAGTTAAACATCACATATTAACCTTTTGGCTGAATTCAAAGCACACACAAATTCAAAGGTTGCATGGTTTGCATTAAGTAATTTTGTCCACTCAGTGTGACTGCAGCTTTACTCTTTGTGCTGACTTGTTTGTGTATGTGACATGGCAACTTTTTAAAAAGTCATTTTGGGGTATGAACTTTTTACATCACTTGAAGGACTCATGGCATTCATAAACTGTAGATGAATGATGTGTTGTAGTGATTTAATCTCATGTCTGATCCACAGATCAGGGTTACAGCAAAAGGAGTGTGGTGTTCTCACTCACCTGCTGTTTTTGTGCTGGTGCATAAGGCACAGTGCCATAGTTGTGTACACTTTGACACTGCAGCTCTGGGGAGGAGTATCACTGCGGCACGCTGCAGGCAGCTGACTGTGGGCCGCCAGCCCAAACTCAGCACTCAGACTCGGGCGTGATGTTAGTGTGCTGCCCCCATGCTCTTCACTTACATGAGGCTTTGTCCCTGGGGCTTTCCTTATGGTTGGGCTTTTATAGTGTGCATAAAAAAGATGAGTAGGTGGTGGTTAATAACTATGATGGTGGTTTATAATGTTTCTTATGGTTGGTTGGACTAGTGTAGTGGCTGTATTTTCATGCAATTTATAGGCAAAGGCTTTCTCAGAAGCACGTGGATTGTTGGCAGTGTTGCTATTCGTGCCGTTTTGATGCCAGACCACGTTTCTGATCATGATGAGTAAAATGTCAGTTAGTGCTGCTGTACTGTATTGTAATTAACTGACATTCTGCTGTTGGCCCTTGGTTCCTTTAAGGGAGAATTTGAATGTAAAATAACAGCACCATCTAGGGATGTGTTCACAATATCGCATGTGAAGACTAGGTGCATGAATCTGATTTATAGTATGAATCTGATTTATAGTGCTGAAGTGTTTTGATGCATTTCAGATCTCCTTTTTTTATTTGTTAGTTTCAGTTGTAAATGTTTCATGAATGTTTTAAAAATTGACTTTTAAAATAATTTCTTACTTTTATACAGATTTATACAGATGACCATTGGTCTGATCTAATAAAGCAAATAAGTAGCTGAAGTTAATTAATTGTGCTAAATGATGCAATTGTATTAATTATGTTACATTTATTTATTTATTATGCCATATCTGGTCAAATTAGACTTAATTGTAAGGTTATGTGACGTAAAGGAATAGCTCATCCAAAAATGGTAATGAATATTGCCATTTACACGTGTCTTTTGAAACCAATTGTCTGTCTTTCCCTGAGCACAAAAAGATTTGGGGTTGCTGAATGCTTAAGCTGCTCTTTTAAGAGCAGAGTCTAATTTCAAAACATTAAAAATCATACATTCCAAATTTAGGAACACAGTATTGAATATTCAAATATGTATAAAATATATAGTGCATGAGTTATATGGGCTACTTTTATGATGCTATAATGGTGCATTTTTGTCCTTTTTGGAGCGTGACAGTCCTTGTTACCCTCCTCTTTCATTTTGTAGAAGAAAGCAGCTCAGATATAATGCTAAAATCTTCTTTTGATGTTCCACGAAAGAAAGAGACAGTCAGATCAAGGTCAGTTATCAGCACATTAAATCAACACATTAAATCAAGAATTAATTCAAAAGTCTAAACTCATTTCTGTTTTTTACTTCCTAGTATACTTCAGTCACAGGTCATTTTGAAGGTTAAATATTAACTATATTTATTTTTTACTATTAAATCAAGTTAAAATTTTTTAAGATAACTTGCGGGCAATTTGGATGCAGCGTAGTAGACGTATACATAAAATACACACCACAACATAAAACAAAACAAATAAATGAAATAAGAACATACAACAGTACATATAAATCTAAAATACTAATGTTTGCCATTCAGAGTATTTAACAATCGACTCCCTTTAACAAATAACTCCCTTTCACTCCACAGAGAGGCCGAAAGAAGCTCTAAACCTGAACAGCACGCAGTCCCTCAGACCAACCATTTCAGAAGCATCAAAAGCTCCTCCCAGACCGAGGGTCTCCAGAAGACGCTGCATGTAGAGGTGGCAGAGCTGAGGCCGGAGCGGGATGGGGACGAGTGCTTTGTTTACAGCAAGGAAGTGTTGGAGGATCCTGTTAAAACCATTTCCCCTGGAGAGATGGAGGGGGTTTCCCAATCAGGTGCCCATTCTCGCCCGTCGTCCACGGTGCCCTCTCACAGGAACGGGCTGCCCTCCTCAGGCATGCCCCCTGATCAGAACGGGAACGTGGTGTATAAGAGGGGTCTCGTCCCCCGTACAGACACAGAGAAAAAGGTACAAAGGAAAACTGCGCTGGCTCAGGTCGAGCACTGGGTGAAGGTTCAGAAAGGAGACCCCAAAAGGTCAGTTTTGTTTGCGTAGACACCCTTATACAGTGGTGGTCAGAATTAATGGCACCCCTGGTAAATAGGATAAAAAATGCCTGTAAAAAATAAATCTGCATTGTTTATCCTTTTGATCTTTCATTCAAAAAATGTGCAAAAATCTAACCTTTCATTAAAGTAAAATAATTGAAAGTTGGGGGGAAATCACATTATGAAATAAATGCTTTTCTACAAAACACGTTGGCCACAATTATTGGCACCCCTAGAATTTATTACGAGTAAAATATCTGTGAAGTATATTCCCATTAATATTGACCTTTTTTTAGACTAGGAACATGAAATTGTCTAGCTATTACTTCTTGCTTCACAGGAGTTTAAATATGAGAAAACACAAAGGCAAAATTTCCTTAATCATCCATCACAATGAGTAAAACCAAAGAATATAGTTCTGATGTGCATCAAAAGATTGTTGAGCATCACAAAATAAAAAGTGGATGAAAGAAAATAGCTAAAGAATTGAAAATCCCCATTTTGACCATCAGGGCAATAATTAAGAAGTTCCAATCAACTAACGATGTTACGAATCTGCCAGGAAGAGGACGTGTGTCTATATTGTCTTAATGCAAGGCGAGGAGGAAAGTTTGAGTTGCCAAAGACTCTCCAAGGATCACAGATGGAGAATTGCAGAGATTACTTGAGTCTTGGTGGTCAGAAAGCCTAAAAATATATATCAAACAACCCCTACATCACCACATGTTGTTTGGGAGGGTTTCAAGAAAAATCCTCCTCTCGCCTCCAAAAACTCCAGTATATTCAGTTTTCAGACACGACTGGATCTTCAAAAGGGACTGGATTCTATGGTCAGATGAAACAAAAAAGGGCTTTTTGGCAGCAAACCCACCAGATGTGTTTGGTGCAAACAGGGATAAAAAGTACCCCATGCCTACGGTTAAATACACGGCTGGATCTTATATGTTGTGGGCCTATTTATTTATTTTTTTTCCTGGACATCTTGTTCAGATACATGGTATTATGGATTCTAGCAAATACCAACCGATAAAAAATCTAAACCTGACTGCCTCTGCTAGAAAGCTTATAATGGGCCGTGGTTGGATTTTCCATCAGGACAACGGTCCAAAACAAACATCAAAATCAACACAAAACTGGGTAACTGAGAAAAAAATGAAGCTTCTGCCATGACCGTCCCAGTCCCCTAAACTGAACCCTATATAAAATGATTGGGGTGAACTGAAGAGAAGAAGCGCAAACATGAACTTGTGAATCTGAAGGATCTGGAGAGATTCTGTATGGAGGAATGGTCTCTGATCTCTTGTCAGTTGTTCTCCAAACTCATCAGGCATTATAGAAGAAAACTCAGAGCTGTTATCTTGGCAAAAGGAGGTTGCAAAAAGTATTTAATAACAGGGAGCCAATAATTATGACCAGCGTGTTTTGGAGAAAAGCATTTATTTCATAATGTGATTTACCCCCCACTTTCAATTCTTTTACTTAAATGAAAGATTAGATTTTTTCGAATTTTTTTTAATGAAAGATCAGAAAGATAAACAATGCTAATTTTTTTTACAGCCATTTTTGATCATATTTACCAGGGGGGCCATTAATTCTGACCACCACTGTATGTGCTGTGATGGGGGAAAATGATAGGAATCATACAGGGTTATGTGTAATAAGCATCCATGGTTTCTTCTTATAAAGGAGCTCCCTCTAGCGGTTATGATAAAAACGCACTGAATATTGAAGGGAATGTTTTGTGTTCAGTGGTTCTAGCAACAGCATTTTGGTTACTACTGAAAAAATGTCATCTCCTCACGTTATCAAAAACCAAAAAAATTACATTTACATTATTACAATAAGAGTCAGTCTCTAGAATAAACTTAAAATAAAATGATATATGGAATATGTATTAACTATATCTGTAATATACTGTATATTGGTTATAATATATATTAAATTATATTCTTATTTTTACAATTGTATTATATAATGTATTATAATATTTGATGTATAATAATAATATTAATAATAATAATAAAAATTAAATATTATGTTTTCAAGTATTATATTAATAAATGCTATTATTATCATTGTTATTATCAATTTAATTTGTAGCTCAAAATTAAATTGCATTTACATTTTTGCACTCACAATAAGAACCATCCTCTAGAATATTTTAAAAAACGTGTTTGTATTAAACAGAACTTTCCCTAAATATTTTTTTCTCTGAAATGTATATCTGTAGCATATATTAAATAAGTTATTAGATATAAGTTATAATAAAAGATCAACTATTAAAATATGTTCTTATTTGTGTTATTTTATTAGTAAAAAAAAAGAAAGAATAATAAATATATCAAATATTAGATATAAAATATGAATGTATTATTATTATTGTTATTAATAATAATAATAATACTTTATTTTGCAGCTCAGTGTTTCTCAGCTCAGACAAAAAAACATTTTAGGGAAAAGAAAAAAATAAATAATTGTTTTTATATAAATATTGTGTATGTATTGCATATGTATGCTGATTGACCGTGAGAAGGGCATCAATATTAACAGTAAAAAACTTAAAATTACAGCCATCCCACTGCTGAGTACACCCTACCCAGACGGACACCTCCTCTCCAGCCTAAGTCCGCCATGATGGATACGTACCAGTCGTTGCCAAAGACCACTCGCCACCACTCCGGAGGAAGTTCCCCCCCAGTGCCCCGCAACCTGCCTAGTGACTACAAGTACGCCCACGACCGTCTGAGTCACTTTCGTATGTCCACTGACGAGCGGATGGCCACTAAAGAAGGCATGGTGTGGCAACTGTACGAGTGGCAGCAGCGCCAACAGTTCCGCCACGGAAGCCCCACCGCGCCAATCTACACCGGGCCTGACTACATGGACACGTCTGGCTTCAGGGTCACTCTGGAAATGCCACGATCCATATCTGTGCCACCATCACCATGTGACATGCCCTCAACCGGGCACCCTTCCAGGTCCTTGTCCCCACGCAGGCCCCACACGCCCTCCGACAGGGTGACGGTGCGCCCGCTGGATGATTTTGCCACCGTGGACACACCCAGTTTGGGTTCTCCCAGAGGAATATGTTCCCAGATCTCAAAGGTAGGGAACATGGAGCAGTTCACATAATCTCACAATTTTAAATTAGTTGTGGAAAGTTCATCTCTTTGTTCAGACCACAGGAGCCTTGACCACCAAAGGCGTGAAGGGTTATGGGAAAAACTGAGTTTCCCTCTACTCAGGCTTTGATTTGGACTTTGTGACCGGATTCACACAGTCTTCTCTCAGGGTTTGACTCCCAGGTGCAGAGGGTGTGTCTAAAGAGAGCGTTTTTTTGTTTACATGTGTCGCTGAAGTTGTTTGTGTGACAAATAGTAGCATCTGCTGGCTACACCCCCCACATGAGAGCAGCGCTCCCAGCGCCACATTCACACGCAGCGGCAGTCACAGAAGCCTCTGTGCCTCTTACAAGTTAACATACTGTCACCCACTTCAGCTCTGCATACGCTGGGACTCGTGTGAACTCACTAATTACATGCCTCCAACAGAAAGATTCACAGATGCTGTCAAAAGACAGATAGAAAGAAAAACACAGCTTCAGTCAATGTAGTGATACCACAAAGAACATCTCAGTGGGATCTGAAAATCTGAGACTACTAGTGAAAATGCTTTCACTATGGCTTCATTACATATTATATTGTCAGCATAACAATTGACGTAACAATTATCAGCATTAATTAAGTGGGAAAATTTTACATTTCATTTTAGATGACATTTAGATTTAGATAAAAATGTTTGTCCCCTTTTGCTTTACTTACAGCAGCATTTAAGCTGCACAAACTCCACAGGTTTGTTTAAAACCCGATGACCATGTTCTCCAGCATGATTTGAGAATGATTCAAAGAGCATCACTGTGACAAGTTTGCTTCTTATTATAAATTATGAAGAAATCTTAAATATTTCTTCATAATTTTGAATCCCACTGTATATAAATGAGTGGAGATGAGGACCTTTCAATACTGTTCAAAAGTTTGGTGTTAGCAATTAAAAATAAATTAATTAATAGTTTTATTCAGCAAGGATGCATTCAATTTATCTTAAGTGACAGTAAAGACATTTTTTTTTCTAATCAGTATATTAAAATTATTTCTGAAGGATCATGTGACAATAAATACCGGAGTTATGATGCGGACAATTCAGCTTTGCCATCACGAGAATAAATTATATTTGAAAATATATCAAAATGGAAAACTAATAGAAAATTGAGAAGTAAATACATAAAATATAATACGGAAAGTGTTCATTTTGGTGGTGTAGCTTGTGACCATTTCAAGTTTTAACCATTTTAATCACTTTTTTTTTGCCCTCGCAACGCGCAAGTTGAAATAGTTCTGCAGTGTGACTCCTCCCCCCCCCCCCAAAGTATTTTAATATTTGTTTAAAAAAATATTGAACATGTTTGTTTTTGAAAGTACAGAATTGTAATCTCTCAATCAATATGGAGTAGTAAGTACTGCATGTATACAATTAGAGAAGAATTAGAAAAGTTGTTTTCCAAAAGTAGTTTCAGATAAACGAATTATATCACACAGAAAGACACTGCTGTCACTGCTCGACTTGATGTCAATTACCCAGCTGCAGACGCCTATCTATAGATGCATCTTAAAGGCTAAAGTGTGTTTCGTAGAGTGGTTTTATGGACCTCCACGGTGGATCACTAGACTGTTTAGCTGATAAGATTCACCAAAGGCTAAGCAAAGCACCCAATAAACCGCCTCCGCAGTGGTCTCTTTCTTCTGATCTTGTATTTAAATAAAAAACCTATTATACAGCAAAAATGCAGTGCCGTGGGATTCGCATTGGAAACAGAGTCTACAGTGCTACTCTGCTGGTAGCAAACAAATGTTATATTAAGAAAGCGGGTTGGAGATAATTTATGTGTAGTTAATTAAATCTCTTGTTGTTTGTGTCTTTTTGAGGTGCTATGATGGTCCTAGATGAAGAATTTTGTATGTTAAGCAAAACTGTCAAACCCTCAAAGCCCTGTGGCACATTTGAAATCAAGCACACACTTTCTTAACTAAAAGAAACAGATGAATGAGTAAAATGTGCTCTGCTGAGCCCTAGTTTTTTTAAATTGACTTTTACTTGACTTTAAAAATTTACAATATCCGTAACTAAAAGTGAGAATTTGAGAATAGTAGTAAGAGGACTGAATTTCTTCATTGTCATCATCAACGCCACCATTTTGTATAATTTTGTGTCTCTGCAGACCTCGCAAATAGAAAGGAGATCCATGCCAATGATGGGCTACATCACACACACAGTCAGTGCACCAAGTCTTCATGGAAAAACGGTAAGACTTCCATAAAGAACAGACTTTTTCAGACCTATCTTGGAAACATAGGGAAACAGAAGATCTGGTTGGTAGATTACATTTCGGCCATGAGGAACGTTTTGCTTTCTAGTTTTGAGAAAGTGATCTGAGATATGCCCTTGTAGCCTGGCAGTTACATTTCGCCACTCCTATTTGGCAAATTTCACAACATCTCACCGCTGCCCTGGTGGTCACCTCCTGAAGTGCTTTCTTTCCCGTCTCCCCGCTGTCCTGCAGCCGGAGGAGTTGACCCTGCTGCTCATCCAGCTCAGGAAACATCAGGCCAAGATGGCCAGCGTGCACAGCGACACATTCACACACCTGCAGAACCAGCACAACGGCCTCTCAGGCCCCATTTTGAAGGTTAGAGGGTCATTTCCCCCTCAACCCACCCTGAGCATATCATACCCCCCTTTCCTTAACCCCCATTCTGTGCTCATCTTTAAAGTTGTGCGCTGTTGGTTCTAGTTGTGATTGCGTTGGTTTGGTGTTAGCTCCCCGTTAGCATGGAGAACGTTACAGCTTGGGCTTCACAATTTGACGTAACAGCCTGTTTAGTGTTTTTGAAGAACCTTTCCTCTGCATTTTGCTTTTTTTGGACTTTTTTTGTAGTTTCTTCCTCTCTTGTATTTTTGATCCTCAGATTGCTTCTCAGATGTTAACAGCATGTTGCTTGGTTGACTTGCCTGCATTCACATGATTGAATGTTGCCATGAACAGAAAATATAAAAAACATCACTGGTTTACTTGTGTATATGGAATTTTAGATATGAAATGTGTCAGAAAGGTACTCAGAAATTAGTATAAACATTTGGTAAATAGTAACACACAAGCTGTGTCCCACTCCCATTCCACACTCTAGATCTCTGTCGGTTGCAGGGTTAAAACATTAAAACTTAACTAGCATTCTACAACATTTACAGCATTGTTATAAAATGCTTTACTGCAAACAGATTTTTGCACTCTGTGTAAAAGGGGTCCATTTCATGTTTTCTTAAATCACGTCTTTACAAAAATTCATGCTCTAAATAAGTATAGACATTTAGAGTGAAGAAACAAATCATTTATTTATTCAATAAACTTATAGCACACCTTTAACAGTGCATCAGTCCAAGTACAAATTGAAGATGCTTGTTGACAATAGGAATAAAAAAAGGGTCAGTCACCCATAACATGCACTTGTGTTATAATGTATCAGCATTTTACAGTGTCCATGAACATCAGTCTCACTCTTGAATGCTGTACTCTTAGCCATGAGTCATGTGACCTCTTTCTTCATTTCCACACTCAAGGCAGATGACACTTACATCCAGCTGAAGAAGGACCTGGAATATCTAGACCTGAAGGTGGGCTTTAGTGGACCTGCCTTCACCTTCTTCCTCTGCCCATCTTCTCCCTCTCTCCTCAAGGCATAAACTCTTCCTGATTTATTTCCCCTCCTTATTCTCTGTAACGGCTGCTCTGCTCTTTAACCCTGAAGGATGTGTAGAGTGAATTTTGAAACCGATGATTAAATTTACATCAGTCAATATTCACAGAGAGCAATGCGTCATTTTAAGCTTTTATTGCTAAAAAACTGATTTTATGCTGCAATTTAGCAATAAAAGTCTTGGCGGATGCATGGATGTAGTGACTAGTGGTGGCTGCAAATGTTAAGAGTCCAGGAGGAGAGTTTGTCAATTGAAGGTCAGATAGACGCTAGAATCTGACTCTGAATTCTCTTTCCTTCTGTTCAGTATGTGCAGTGGCATCAGTTGCATTTAGGGCTGCACGATATTGATGAAAGATGTGATATACAGTAACTTGTTAAATAATGCGATTATGTGATGTGTGTAATTTAAAGTCAATAATTTTATCCCTTAAAACACATCTCCTGAGAAAAGCTTTGATCATCATAGAACGTCAGTGGAGAAAGGCATATAGTTCATAATAACATTGTAATATACATCATACACATAATTCACCTGCTATATTGCTAAATGTACCCGATTTTTCATATCAACAGAAAAATATACCGGGATAACCTGGCTTCCCCTGTTTTACAGCATAGTAATGATATGCTAAAGCCCTTCCACACGTTGACATGAGGGTTTGTGACGTCAGAAACACCGGCGATTTCAAACCGTGGATTTGTATTTGGTTCACTGCAGTTTTAAGGAGAAAATACTTAGCAATGGTGTTGACTTGTGAATTTGCACATGGTTTGTTTTAAAGCATATTAAAAACACCACATAGACATATTAACAACATTAAAAACTTGTTTTTAACAACAGGGGGTCTTTAAATTATATTTAAATATATTTAAAAACTGAAAATGATACGACCAACATATGTTTCTCATTCTTTTGCTATCCTCGGTAGCATCTGCAGGTGACTTAGGATATCTAATCTTCTCAGACTAGTTTAAGTCAAAACAGCTTAACATACACTGTAAGAAAAAAGAAAAATCCTTTATATTAACACAATACATTGAACCCTATTTTTTATAGACTTTTCTTGTACACAAGACAATCATTCTCTACTTTCTGTGTCAACTTTAACACTTCAAAAAGTTATGTAAAATCGAAGTTTTAAGTATTAAATTAAGCCATTGCAATATGCAAATCACGATTTGAACATATGCAATATTTTGATCAATTCAATATATCGTGCAGCCCTAGTAGCCTTTATATATCTTATATAGAGTTTTCTTCGCTTTTGTCACAAACTTTATGGTCACTGACTTTTCCGACCCTCTTTGAAGTGGGAGTGCATTACTTGCTTTAAATAATCATTCATATTTCAAATGTATATTTCCAATGTATGCCAAAATTTATACCTACAGTTCACAGAAACCCTTTTTATCTTCATTTCAAACAGATGAAAAG
Organism: Gila orcuttii; assembly: GCA_026230005.1. NCBI lineage: Eukaryota > Metazoa > Chordata > Actinopteri > Cypriniformes > Leuciscidae > Gila > Gila orcuttii. The sequence goes on from JAPDVR010000001.1 coordinate 21,308,478, forward strand.
TATTGAACCTCTCATCTATTCGGTACACAGTGCATTCTGTTTGAATGTAAGGATGGCGTGTGCACAAAATGTGACCACTTCATGCCTTCACCTGCTGCAGTGATGTAATCCCCCTGGTTATCCTTGTGTGCATTGCACATGATCTGTAGAGTCATACTCATATGCATGTGCTTTTTTTGTTTTGTTGTTGTTGTTCTTTTGGTAAAATATCAATACTGCACTGATGAGGGATTGTCATAGAGATTGCATTGTAATTGTGACCATTATGTGAATTATTTCAGTACAAACATTGAGCATCAACTAATTATTCTAGAGTCTGAGGTTTTCTGTTAATGAGTGAACGTTTACCGACAGCTGCTCTTACTTATGCAGTATCCTTTAGCTAACCCTTGTTTATCACTAAATGATTCACTACCACATGAGTTCGTGTCAAGTTCACTGCCAATGAAAGTATTGATACTTTGCCAAAGATAGAACAGCGCTTTGGGTGGATCGTTGCGGCTCTCCCCAAATACCCCAGTTGCTATTTGTTCGTAAACACATCTCAGAGCTTCCAAAAACAGTGTTGGTTTGTTTTGTTTAGCTTTTTTTGTTTGTTTGTTCGTCTTGAGATTTTACGGCCTTGTTGTTTTAGTTTGCCATAGCACAGTTTGTTTACATGATTTCGTCAACATTTTGTCAATAGAATGTGCAGTCTTGTTGGTTGCTTGATCGATGCAACCTTACAGCCAACACAGTCTTGATGTTGATGCTAATGTTGGTGAAAGTGTATGAGATTTTGCATTTTGTCAACAGGTAACTGGACGTGACTCTCTTAAAGATCGACCACCCCGGCCTGTTAAAATAGCTGAAAGTGACATAGATGTAAGTTCTCTTCTCTCTTTATTAATGCCCACTTTCTGATCATGGCCACCCCTTCAGTTCTCTCTGTTTGCTTCTCACAAAAAGCTGTTACTCAAGCCTGAATTTGTACGCGCTCTGTGGGGAGAAGCAAGCTCTCTCTGTGTCAAGTAGAAATTGAAATTATTGACGAGGGCTTTTTATATTCAATCCTCAATTTAAAGAGAAAAATACATGCAATGGGAGTTTTATACTTTGGGCTTGTACATTTTTCAGTTTGATTTTTGTATTCCAGTGCGCTCGCTGTTTTTCAGTTGATTGGAGGTAAATAATCTGGAAGTCCTGGCTTTTCATCATTAACATTGTTTCGGTTTAACAATTTATACGAATTTTGTTGGTTGATTTATCTGTGTGATGAATATTTAATGTTGTTAAAACAACAATATATGGCTGTAAAATAATAACAGCTTAATAATTAATTGGAGGGAATGATAAACAGAGTGGAGAATAAACAGGCAGTGTGAAGAAGACCGTAAACAAGACACTTCTGCAGCTTCCTTCTCTCGCACGCGCGCACGTACCCTGTAACCCATTTTTCACTGAGAAAATGCTGTTTGTTTCTGCAAATAATGACACCAAAATTGTCTTGGGTGCATGGAGTTTATGCTAATGAATATCTTCAATAGTGGAAAATGTTGAATATGGAATAGCGGAAGAATGTTTTCCGTCGGCCCTCTGTTTGATATGTTTGTATACTTTAATGGATTCAGTTCAGTCAAGCCTTCTGTTTGGTGACCATGATTTATTGTTTTTTGTGATTGTCTCCCCAGGTTAAGCTTAGTAGGTTATGCGAGCAAGACAAGATCCTACAGGAGCTGGAGGCCAGTATACGCACACTCAAAGAAGATAAGGTGCTTTGTGTTTTTTCCTCATCTAAATTCCGTATTGTAACCCAGGCGTTGATGCTATATTGTGTTGCACAATGTCAACTTTATACACTACCGTTCAAAAGTTTCGGGCCAGTAAGATTTTGTTTTTAAGAAATGTATACTTTTATTCATCAAAGATGCATTAAATTGATCCTAAGCATAAGTAAAGACATTTATAATATTACAAAATAATGTTACCAAAGTTAGATATTTCTGTGCTGTTCTTTTGAACTTTCTATTCATCAAAGAATCTTTGAAAAAAAGTGTCATGGTTTCCATGAATATATTAAGGAATATTGAGCGAAAGTGACTTACTTGAAATAAAAAAAAAAAGAAAATCTAACAGACCCCAAAAAGCCATTGTTAGCTTGAAGATCTATTTCTACTTGATCTAAGCCTTTAAAATGACTTTAGCTGTTATAACCTAATATAGTCAGATTGATTCAGCCATATTAAATAACCGGTTTTAGATCTAATTTTAGATGTTACTACATAAAGCAAATTTTGACCTAAATTAAATGTTTTTTTCAGAATTCATTAATCACAGAGGAGCCTAGCCTGATGTTTCAGGTCTCTAGTTCTTTTTCTTTCTAACTTCTTTATCTGCATCGTCTTCTGTTTCTTACCTTATCTAGGACAAGCTCGAGTCAGTTCTGGATGTTTCCCATCAGCAGATGGAACAGTACCAGGACCAGCCCGCCCATGCAGAGAAGATCGCCTATCAGCAGAAGCTGTTACGGGAGGATGTGGTCCACATCAGGGCGGACATCTCACAGGTGTCCACGGTGAGGACACATACCTGTGTCCATACACTGACAGAAGACTCAAGAATATCAATGCAATACTAATATCAGCTTATTGCACTAGTATTGAGGCTTGCTTCTGTTCTGTGTTAAACAGGAGATGGAGAACGCTTGGGCAGAGTACAACCACTTAGAGAGAGATGTGGACAGACTGCGTTCAGTCCTTCAAGACCAGATGACCCACAGTGCTCTCTCTCAGGTCAGACCCAGAGGAAAATGACACCAAGCTGATTTAACTCTTTTCAAAATGTAAATGAAGGACAGAGGTCTTTCTTTACTCAAACCCAACATTGTATTTCAGCTTTTATCCCTTTAATGCATGCTTCCAAACTAAAGTATCAATACTGTTTGAGCGGCAAAATGTATCAAAAGATGTTAAACCGTGTCTCCTTTTCTATTCAGCATGCACCTCTCAGTCCGGTAATTGATAGAGAAAGAACAAAGTAATGAAAGAGATATGGAGCTCTCGGAGGCGAAGTGAAGATCTAATGTTAGTTTTTGATCAGCGTGATAAGAGTCTTAAGAACAAGGCATACCGTGTCTAAGATTATTGATTTCTCAAGTGTTTGTGTGAGAGCGCACACAGGCAGAGTCAATAAATTATGGCTTGTTCTGAAAATACAAATAAGAGAAAATCCTATCCTTTCTTCAGTGCCCCTTTGAGCTCTAAATTTGCCTCTTAGAAAATCAAAAACAAGCCTCAGGGTCATCATATTTTTATTTTTTTTACACTGATCACAGCAGTAAGAAAGTACTTGTATTCTATTCTATCATGTTATATCATATATTATATTATATTTTTAAGCTGTTGGTTAATTTAGATTTTTCATCCGTTTCTGTTGAAAATATTGTTCTATATTATATGAATTATATTATATTAATGATCTGAATACTCAAAGACAGACACTTATTTTCAATATTCTATACACTTGAATAGCATTTATATATTCTGATTATGACATTATATATATATATATATATATATATATATATGGATTTTCTGTTCAGATAAGCTTAATTTGTGTGTGTATTTGCATATCAAATAATATATTCAGTTTTATTATTTAAGTAAATGTAATGCATATAATTATGTACTGAAGTATGCGCATTTGTATTCTATTCCCTCCTGTTTCAGGCTTATATTATTTACTCTTTTCTTCTGTTTAATAGTTGGACTGTTTTATTTCATCCAAAATGATTAAATTCTGTGCTACTGTGCAGCAGGAGAAATCTCAGCTGAGGAAGGAGCTGTGGCGGATCGAGGACGTGCTTGCAGGCCTGAGCTCCAGTAAAGCCAACTACAGAGTGACCATTGACTCTGTGCGTAATCCAGGTGAGAGCGGGCCCCTGCCTGCCATCACTCCCATGCACTGGAGCACAGACCGAGGTACTGAGGTCAAACACGCATCTTACTGCATACAGATGCTACTGATAATCATACATGCATTTTTTTTTTTTTTTTGCTTTGTGATGTCGACGTTTGGGATATTTGCGTGTCCCAGAGAGGAAACTTGTGCCTTCAGCATCATTGTCCACAGTGCCTTCACTCTTCACTCCATCCATGGGTGAACTGAAAGCTGCTCAGTCCAGCCCCCATCTCAGCCCGGTGCAGTCTACCCAGCAGCCCCTGCAGCTCTCAAACCCAGCCCTCAAGCAAAAATGGGTGAGTGAGTGAAACTAGGCAATCAAGACACTACTTTAGTCTATTTATCTGTATTTATGGATGTTTATGTTTACATATGCAGCCTGAGGAAGATGCTCCACCCAGACCCCCCCTGCCTCACCTCTACAGCCCAGATGAACACCCCCCAGCTGTGCCCCCTCTCCCCAAAGAGACCTCCGTCATCCGCCACACATCAGTCAGGGGCCTGAAACGACAGTCTGATGAGCGGAAACGTGACCGTGAGATCGGGCAGTACACTAACGGAGATCATAAGGTTTGTGACACTCAATGGCACCCGGATAAGGCCAGCTGTCACCTGTGCTGGTGGTTAAATGTTATTATAGTTCTGAGCTCTATGCTTCTGGGACTGTAGGTTGAGATCCGGGCATTCCTCAGTGAGCCTGAACTGCTGGCAGTTGGTGGACAAATGGGGGGCTTGAGCCGTGACAGTGGCTACCAAACTCTACCAAACAGAGGTACACACAGACCTGTACACAGTCAGACTCAGGTTTGCACAAGGTTACCACATTCGCTGAAAAGGGAATGTGAGGTTCGGTTCATGTAAACCACAGTACAGTTCATTAGTGATGTGAAAACAATCCGCAAGTAATATTATGAATTATTAACTACTAATTAATTATTATGTATATTTGCTTTGTAGCCTGTGCAGGTGCTTCCCATCTTCCATAATTCACATTTGGAGAATTTCAACAAATTCTGCAAGTGTGGAAATATTAATGAATGCGTTTAGGCTTCATAAGATGCTGTGAATATGAACTTAGTCTTAACATAACGAACTACGAAAGAGCCAAATAGGTGAACAATATAATTTCCACCACCATAATTTTCTTCAAAGAATGCTGTTAAACACAATACATAATTTGAGATGTGATGATAAATTATACTGAGGTGAAAATGTGCATGACTTTCAGGAAAAAAAATCACAGAATTTTCCTTTGATACAGCGATAATTCCGTTCAGAAGTTTGGGGTTAGTAAGATATCTTTTTTAAAGATATTAGTACTTTTATTCAGTAAGGATGCATTATATCGATTTCAAATCAATTCTATTTCAAACAAATGCTCTTTTCAACTCTCTCTTTATCAAAGAATCCTTTGTATAATGTTTCCAAAATAATCCAAAAGAATAATGGTTTCCACAAAAACATTAAGTAGCACAACTTTTTTCCAACATTGATAATAATAAGAAATGGTTCTTGAGCATCAAATCAGCAAAATAGAATGATTTCTTAAGGATCATGAGACACTTTGCAATCACAGGAATAACAATACATTTAAAAATAGAAAATAGTTACTTTAATTTGCTCTAATATGTCCCAATGTTACCGTTTATTTATTTTATTTTAGATCAAATAAATGCAGCCTGCAGATTCTTTTTTTTTTTTAATATTAAAAATCTTACCAACCCCAAACTTTTGAAATACTGTTGGACATTGTTAGCAGGCAAATTAAAACTACTAAAAACAATTGTGCTTTAATAGCATCCACAGGGCCAAAAGTGCCCATAGCTGAAGAAACACGCTTGCCTAATTGCGTACCAAGTGTGAATGTGAATGTAAAGACTGTTTGATTTTTAAAAGTATGATCTCTCAGTTCAGAATTTGACATGGTCTAAAAGATTAGTCTAATCCAGTCCAACTTCTGTTAGGTTTGACTAGCTCATCTTCAAGACTGAACCAGTCATCAAATATTTCATCGTTCGTCACCCTTAGAAGAGGACTCACCACCACAAGCTTGAAGGTAGGAAGCCAAACCACTCCTTAAAGTGTCTATCGAGAGGCAGAGGGACATAAAGGGTCTCTCATAGTTTGCTTTGGCTGGTTGATTAGATGCAGCAGCAGTACAAACCGCTGAGCACATGAAATAAAAGCAGCCAGTGTGGGCTTGAGCCAGACTGTACTTTGCGAATGAGTTTCTGCCGTTGTGTTGCCATGCAGACTGTGAACACAGTGTGTGTCTCCAACCCTGATGGATTCATGCAGAAAATGTTAACAGAAATGAGCACAGCAGAGCTTTTCTCATTCTCCCTTTCTGACTGTCTGACTGACTGTTCACACATTATTAACAACACATCATACAAAATCAATTAAATTAAATTGTCTCCAAAATATATAATATATTGTGATTTAAATATACAATATTGTTCAAAAGTTTGGTTTGAAAGGAAAAGGTTTTAAGGAAAGTTTTTGAAAGGAAACTGTTATGTTCATCAAGGTTGCATTTATTTGATCAAAAACAGTAGAAACATTAATATTCTGAAACATTACAATTTATTACCAATTTTAACTACTGCGATGGCAAAGCTAAATTTTCAGTAGTCTTCAGTGTCACATGATCCTTCAGAAATCATTCTAATATGCTGATTTGCTGCTCAAAAAAACATTTCATATTATCAATATTGAAAACAGTTGTGCTGTTTAATATTTTTGAGGAAACAGTGATGCATGATTTTCTCCCCGCTGTTGCTTTGGTCCAGTTTCTTTCAGCATTATTAACACATCCTCTGGTGTCTCCTAGGAGAGACCAAAGAGTGCCTTGGAGCGGCTCTACTCTGGGGAGATCGTGCAGCAGCGCGGACGCATGAGCGCTGAAGAGCAGCTGGAGAGGATGAAGCGTCACCAAAAGGCTCTCGTACGGGAGCGCAAGAGAACGCTCAGCCAGGGCGAGCGCCAGGCCTCCACATCTCGCTCCTCCTCCGCATCCAGACCCGTGTCTGCAGACCTGGGATCAGTACGTTAGAGCACAATGACATCTTTTCCTCCAGAGAGGATTATCACCCTGACATAAATGTACATTCAGCTATTTACACTGTTTTGATGGAGAACTGTAAGATTTTGCGTTAATGCGATCAGCATTTTAGCGTAGTAGTGTCTGCCGCAGGTAAGTGGGTTTGTGGGAGGTGTTACAGAAGGAGACGGGAGAGATTTTATCATATGTTGTCGGGCCGCATGGATGGGCTACAGAATAAGGACAGATGGGAGATATACTATTTGCCAATGAAAGACATGGACTAATGTGTTTAGAGGATTAATAATGAAAGCTGATGTGCTATTGACTCTCATTACAGGTTCAGAATGTTGTAATGACTTATATGAGTGTTTAATTATAAACTTGGGACATGGATCCCAAAGGAGCAGTTCATCTGGGATAGTGAATCAAAGTAGTGTGCTTTAACTTGGGGGGTGTATGAAAAGGCCAAAGGAAGCACTAACATCAAAATGCTCTTTTAACCTCTATAACAATAACCCAATGCTCAAAGTTATGGGAAACAATGTCTGCTGTATTAGTGGACTCATATACTAAACTAAATTTCAAGCACAACAAGCTCTCAAGCCTTTTAGCAGTTCATCACTCAACCACAATAATTATAGCATAACTAAAGTGTGAAACCAGACTATATTGTGCTTACCTCACTCATAAATGTTTTGTTTTATACTAATTTCACCAAATTTCCCTTTTCACATCCGGCTTTCTAATAACAATTCTTCCAAAACCTGCAAAATATTTTTTTTTCATGCAATTTGGGTCTGACTTGAGGCAAGTTATATGGGCTTCTTTGTACAGAATAAATGACATGATCTTATTTTGTTTTTGTTTAAAAAAATATATAATTTAATTTTACAAAACCAGACCTGGTTTAACTTACCCTGGCTTTTGTTATTTTATTTTTTTAAATACATTTATAATTTTTCTCCTTGTTTTACCAAAATGTATTGGCCTGGGTGATGTATGAATGAGTTGTTTATAATTGTACTACTTACTGAACATGTTTTTTAATCACTTGCATGGTCATAATAATATAACAGCGAATTGTAGCATAATTTGCAAAGAGAAAATCTTTTTTGTAGATTTTTGCACAAGAAAATAAACACTTTGCTAGTAAAAAAGCAAAAGGAGGTAATTGTTCTTTTTCTGTCAACTGTGAATGTAAAACGGCAGTTTATTTCACGACACACTGATTTATTTTCTTTCCAGTAAGAACAATAAAGCCTGGGAATGAAGCATGTAAATGAAGTTGCAGATGGAGCTTTTTATTGCATCTTTCTTGGTCTGCAGGAGTGTTATACGCTACGGTTTGAGAGCTTGAACATGTGACACTTCAGACGCAATCACTCCAATCCCTTTTTACATGGTACAGAGGTACAGGAGAGCACTGGGACAATATATAATTATGCTCATGGTTGCAGTTTAACCAAGTTTTGTGTGTTGTTTTTGTGCAAGGCTCCCCTATTTAAACATTTCATGTAAATACTGAATGTTGGATGTGAACTTATATGTGGAGCACAAAGGTCATTTTAGCTTTAATAGTGTCTAAGGTTCAGGAAAAAATCCTTTCTCCTTAGTTAAGATCTCTTGAGCGTTACACAGTGTAACTGGAATTTTTTTTTTTTGTACATTTTTCTTGTCCTGTAAATCATGAGAAGAACTAAAATTGGATGAGTGTAAGGTCTAGATTGGCTGTCTCAGGGCTCTGTGTGTTTGTGTGCCTTCAGTGGAGAAGAGAGCAAGACTTTGATTTGCAGCTACTTGAGCGGGCCGTGCAGGGTGAGGAGAGACCAGTCGAACACAAAGAGAGACAGCGCTCTCACTCAGACGAATGGCTTACCCTGAGTAGCACACCCATGAGAGAGTTGGATCTTGAGCCTCTGGACTACCAGCTGGACCTCAGCAAAGAGGTAACCATACTACTTATAGGGAGAATTCCCCTAAAAATGAAAATTTTGACATTTCCCCCTTGTGTGGATCAGAAAATGCTCAGTAACCATGCACTTGTGTTGTATGTACAAAAAGTGAGTGTTGAGTGAGACCACAAATGTTGAGTCCATTAGTGGTGCTCACTGCAGAGCCACATGACGTCCAGCTCCACCTCCATGGACCTAATGGCTGGAGTTATGTTTAGCGATAGGGTTATGGGTAGAATTAGGGTGTTGTTTGATGTCAAGCTCCACCCATCCCGCTCTGCAGTGAGCAGCCTCTTAAAATGTGCCTAAATTTTTCAGTTTTTTCTGTTCCACAGAAGAAAGTATGACAGAATTTTCATTTTTGGTTGAACTATCCTGAGTTTAATTAAAGGGCAATCTCAGTAACCGTTTGCAATGTACTGTACACTTGAATGTTAAAAAAAAGTTTTACAATAATGAAAAATTAATAAAGTAAAGAAAATATTACAATAAAAGCCAATAGATTTCAGATTAAAGTAATTGATGATGTATGTTTGGTCTCAATGCCTGTATAGCTGTCAAAGCCTCAAAAGGTGGCCATCCCTGAGCGCTATGTGGACATGGATCCAGAAGAGCCCCTCAGCCCTCAGGAGATGGAGGCCCGGCATCGTAAAGTGGAACGAATCAAGAGCATCCTGGCTAAGTCTAGGTACTTACAGATCAGTCTCATTTAACATATAGAGGGTATGCATTGATGTCACTTTCCTGCTGGAACACGCCCCCTCAGCTGGACTGAGTGGCAAAAGAGCTGCTGCATGACTAGATTTAATAGGGGAAACCGCGAGTAAAACAAATGATTTTCAGTTTAAATTACAGAATCCTTTAGAAATCATTCTAAAATCCTGATTTAATACTCAATAAATATTTCAATTAATTTCCCTTTTATTGTCATTGCTTAAAATACAACAAAATTAGTTATGGTGCATCCACACATAACAGCACAACAGAAATAGGTACTGTACAACTATGACACAGTAAGTATAATAAAATTCAGTACAATAACTTTGGCAAGTGAAGTGAGGTATTGCATGTAAAAATATTGCACAGCATTATCTTGCAGTGGCCCTATACAATTAGTCAAGTCAAGTCAAATATATTTATATAGCGCTTTTCAGAATACAGATTGTATCAAATCTGCTTCACAGTATCAATCAAAACAACTTAACAATGTTTGTTTATTACTGGAAAAAAGACATCCAAGTTTGGTAGAGCTGATCAATGGTATGATTGGTTAATTAATTTGAATATCCCCAACTGAGCAAGCCAAAGGCAACAGTGGCAAGGAACCGAAAAACTCCATCCAGTGACCTAATGGTGTCCTAACACCCCATCAGATGACCCAATGGAGAAAAAAAAACCTTGGGAGAACCCCGGCTCAGTCGGGGGCCAGTTCTCCTCTGGCGTTTATGAACTAGAGGCCGAATTTACAGTAACTGTAAGATAAAAAATTTATATGAATGCCTGGCTAAATAGATGCGTCTTCAGTCTAGTTTTAAACTGGGAGAGCGAGTCTGAGCTACGAACACATATCAGGAAGGCTATTCCAGAGCTTCGGAGCTAAATGTGAAAATGCTCTGCCTCCTTTGGTGGATCTGGATATCCTAGGAATGACCAGAAGCCTCGAATTTAGTGATCTTAAAGAGCGCGATGGATTGTAAGGCGATAGAAGATCCGTTAAATAGACTGGAGCTAAACCATTTAGAGCTTTATAAGTCAAAAGCAATACCTTGTATTTAATACGGAACTTTATAGGTAACCAATGAAGTGATGATAAAATCGGTGTTATATGATCATATTTTCTTGATCTAGTAAGAACTCTAGCGGCTGCATTTTGGACTAACTGTAGCTTGTTTATTGAAGATGCAGGACAACCAGCTAATAAAGCATTACAGTAATCTAGTCTCGAGGTCATGAATGCATGAACTAACTTTTCTGCATCAGAGACTGATAGCATATTACGTAGCTTAGCAATGTTTCTAAGGTGGAAAAAGGCAGTTTTTGTAACACATGAAATAGGCTTTTCAAAAGACAGGTTGCAGTCTAATGTAACACCCAGGTCTTTTACTGTAGCGGATAAAGTAACAGGGCATCCTACTATGTTAAAGTCGTGCTGTGAAAGGTTTTGTGGACGTTTTTTAGAACCGATAAGTATTACCTCAGTCTTGTCTGGATTTAATAAAAGAAAATTACGCGTCATCCAATCTTTTATATCTTTAACACAATCTGTCAATTTGGATAATTTAGCGTATTCATCTGGCCGTGATGAAATATATATTTGAGTGTCATCAGCATAACAATGGAAACTAATTCCATGTTTCCTTAGAATATTATGGCAGCATATATATTGAGAATAATAAAGGACCTAACACAGATCCCTGCGGCACTCCATAGTTTGCCGAAGTTATAATCGATTTTTCTCCATTTAAGTAGACGAAATGGTAGCGGTCAGATAAGTATGACCTGAACCAGCTTAATGCTTGTCCTTGAACACCAGTGCTATTTTGTAGTCGATCTAAGAGTATTGTGTGATCTATAGTATCGAACGCAGCACTAAGATCAAGTAAAACTAGTACTGAGATACAGCCTTGGTCCGAAGCTAAAAGTAAATCATTTGTGATTCTAACAAGCGCAGTTTCAATGCTATGATGTGGCCTGAATCCAGACTGAAACTTTTCATAGATGTCGTTTTCTTGCAAGAAAGAGCCGAGTTGAGTGGACACAACTTTTTCTAATATTTTTGACATAAATGGAAGATTCGAAATGGGTCTGTAATTTGCTAGGTTATTTGGATCCAATTGTGGTTTCTTAATAAGAGGTTTTATAACTGCCAGCTTGAACGTTCTTGGAACATGACCTAAAGATAAAGATGAGTTAATCATATTGAGAAGAGGCTCTTCCACTATAGGTAACACTTCTTTCAGTAGTTCAGTTGGTATAGGATCTAATAAACATGTTGTTGTTTTAGATGAAGTGATAAGTTTATTTAACTCTTTTTGTTCTACGGTTGTAAAGCATTGTAATTGTTCTTGCGGGGTGATAATTGCGGCTGAATTATAAGGCGCGAGCAAAGATCGAACGTTTACGATTTTGATTCTGATGCTTTAAATTTTCTTGGTGAAGAAGTTCATGAAATCATTACTACTAAACTGTAACGAGGTATTTTGTTCAGACGACGTCTGTTTATTTGTTAGTCTAGCCACGGTATTAAATAAAAACCTTGGATTATTTCGGTTGTTTTCTATTAATTTGCTGAGGTGCTCAGCCCTGGCCGTTTTAAGGGCCTTTTTATAACGTGACATACTGTCTTTCCACGCGATTCTAAAGACCTCTAAATTAGTTTTTTTTCCATTTACGCTCTAAATTACGGGTTTCTCTCTTTAAAACATACGTAGTATTATTGTATCATGGTGCTATACTTTTTTCTCTGACCTTTTTTAATCTAATGGGTGCAACAATATCCAATGTTCTAGAGAGAATGGTGCTCATAGTGCTAGTTAGTTCGTCTAATTCATCTGTTTGTTTGGGTTCAGGCAGCAGCTGAGACAGATCAGATAAGCTATTTGAGAAATGATCTATGGTGGATGGACGAATTGTTCTACCTGGTCGATAACGTGGCGCAGCATGACATATTACAGCAGTGCGTAATATGCAAGTTACCAAGTAGTGGTCAGTGACATCATCACTTTGTGGAATGATATCTATAACGGTTGGATCGGTTCCATATGATATAATTAAATCGAGTGTATGATTAAGACGATGAGTTGGTCCGGTGATGTTTTGCTTGACCCCGAAGGAGTTTAATAAATCTGTAAACGCAGCCCCTAACGCATCATTTAAATGATCTAAGTGTATGTTAAAATCTCCAACAATTAATGCTTTATCGACGTTGACCAAAAGATCTGATAGAAAGTCAGCAAACTCTTTTAGGAAATTGGCGTAAGGCCCTGGAGGTCTATATACGGTAGCCAATGCTAGAGATAATAGGGATTTTTTTCTTACATCTAAGAGCTTAACATTTAGCACAAGCACTTCAAACGAATTAAACCTATGACGAGTTTTCTGAGTAACATTAAGGATATCTCTGTAGATTGTTGCAACACCGCCGCCACGACCGATCAGACGGGGCTCATGCTTATAACATTATCCTGGCGGAGTAGACTCATTTAGACCGAAATAATCATTTGGTTTAAGCCAGGTTTCAGTAAGGCACAGAACATCGAAATTATTATCTGTGACCATTTCATTTACAATAACCGCCTTAGGTGTGAGCGATCTAATGTTTAGAAGACCTAGCTTTAGAAATAGTTTTTGTTCACTAATAGCGAGATTTTTTGTTTTAATAACAATTAGATTTTTTTCTAGATCCCGCAATTAGTGCAAAGCGTATTTCTTATTATCAGTGTAAAACACTTGTGCTGCTTAATATTTTTGCGTGATTTTTTTCATGATTCATTGATGAAAGAAAAGTTCAAAAGAACAGCATTTATTTGAAATAGAAATTGTATGCTTATCTTTACTGTGCCTTTTGATCAATTCAATCCTTGCTGATGCTGAGAACATTTTTGTTACACTTTTCTCTGTGAGTTCATTCTCGTGTACCTGTTTTTTGTTTTTGTGTCTGTGTGTACGTAAGTGTCCAGAATATACCTCCTCCTGCAGCAGTAGACAAGCCAGTGCTTCCGGACATAGACTCTGCTCTACAACAGCAGGAGAGAATCATCACCATGTCCTATGCCTTAGCATCAGAGGCCTCACTAAAGAGCAAACAAGTGGCAGGTAAACTAACCAGGAAGATTACTGTTCTACACAGTGAATTGATCTCCTCAAATTACTTGTATCTTGTTAATACACTCCATATTCTATGGAAATGCATCCTGTATTTTACATGGCATTTATTAGTCAAATCACAGATTGTACATTTACTTGTGCAAAGTGCCCGTGCAAAATCAGTTTTTGTGTGTGTTTTTAGGAATTTTTGGTTTGGTGTGTTTGAGTGCTCATTGTTAAAATTAAACAGCAAAAGTTCAGTGACATTTTTATTTGTGCATGGTAGAAAGCAAATACTGATACTGACATAATGACATACAATAAATATGGAAAATTGAACTACACGATTCAGGGAGCAGCTACACAGTGAACTCCGAGAAATCGCTACGCTTGAGCAAACAGTTTGTGAACAGACTACTGCAAATGATGGCCGTGAAAGAGACTGTGAACGCATTGAATAGGATATGTTTAGTTGGTGAATAGCATAGGCTACTATTAAACAGTAGCGATAACGTTAAGCGCCCCAGAATAAAATATAATATTCAGAAGTAAACAGCGTAGCTGACTTACAGATTCAGTTAACATCCACAAATGAACAAGCGCGATGATTCAGGGAGCAGCTACACAGTGAACTCCGAAAAAACGTTACGCTTGAGCAAACAGTTTGTGAATAGGCTACTACAAATGATGGCCGTGAATAAAATATAATATTCAGAAGTAAACAGTGTAGCTGACTTAATGTTTAGCTGACAGAGTGTTTATGTCAGAATGTTTAATTTTAAACCACAACCTTCTAAGTGCTTCTTTTACCGATATATTTACCGATATCTTTTGGATTTCTGATCCAAACAGCATCAAACTTGGGACTGCACTTACTCGTGCCCGTAGCAAGACACCTGTCAAGTTTGAAATCCATCGAACTAACGGTTCGAGAGATATGCGAATAAAAGACACACAGACAGACAGATGTTCCTGTGATTTATAGATAGATGTTTTAAGCAGTAAGGAACTTTGTGAAAAGCACAAATTATGTTAAATGGGAAGTGCAAGGACAGGGAGTACACAATGTGTGTTAAGATAGGCTAAGGAAGATGAATGAGAAGCCGTTAATAACCATACAATCAGTTCACACTTGTTTGACTGTCAGAGCTCCATTTGAACAGATTAATTTCAGATATGGTCTGCAGTACACCTTGACAGTTCAAATACTCTGAAAAGATCAAGGTAAATGTGAAGAAAACCCTTCAGAAACAGTTACTTGTAATTCTAATCTGACAGTGCCAATAAAACTTCCTAAACCGTCACTCTGACAACTACGGAATAACTGTGAACGCTCTGAGAAACGGTCCACCCTGTTTCAAAACATCGGTAATGGAGGCGTGATGAGGAAGAAGAAAGAGCAAAGCCAAGCCTATCAACCACGACGTTAATAACTGAACATTATTCCTTATTAGCGCAGATCTGACGAGTAAAGATGCTTGCTAATTGGGAGACATGTCGGATCTTTCAGGCTGGGATGAATCTCTTGATGAGGCCATTTTTTTCAGAGCCGATCAATGACCCAGTTGAATATGCACTGGGGCTTGTTCACTCTGCATCCCGTGGCAGCACTTTGAACATCTTTCTGAAATGGCATAAAAGCACACCATCGTTTCATCTTTAGTTCTTACAGAGGCCTCACTCACTCTGCCAGGTCTAACCTTCAGACATGGAGCAGCGTGTCGCTCTTAGTCACACAGGTTTGCAGTCAATTCGTCCTGACGTGATGGATCATAATGTGTAAGGCAGTATGGCGTAGTCAACAATTATCATTGGAGAACATGTCAGAATACATCATCTGTGAAGGCAGGTCTGGGTTTTGATCAACTTCTGCACATCATTGTGCATTTATTTTGAGTAAAGACTAAAGTAGTCAGACCTGTGGCCTTTAAGCAAACAGTATAAATAAAAAACGTTCTTTTTGTTAGACACAGGGCCGTATTAAGACAGTGTGGTGCCCCTGGGCACTATACCTCAAAAGGCCCCACCCCCCAAACCCCCCCTTCAGACATAATTAAGGTGATTTCTCAAATGCAATTTACTAACTTGTCCAACTACATACATGTAGGCATATGAGCAGTGAGCACTATATTCAAATGTCTCAAATCCAAATGTACATCAATTTATTGACAGCGTCAATTCACGTTTGCCCAAAAATAATAATAAATCTATCAGGTTTCTTACCTTTACAGGCTTGAAAACGGGTCAGGGGTGGAAAAGGTGAGAAGGATATTCCCTCTAGGAATATCACCCCCTCTAGGGGGGTCCGGGGAATGCTCCCCCGTAAGAAAATGTTAAATATTCCATATTTTAAAGCATCAATCTGATGCATTTTGAGATGCATTTTTTGCCAACCAGGGGAGAGCTGGAGAAACTTGACTTCAGCCATGAGTCAAAAATATTATGGCCTCCGTAGCGTTAGCTAATTATTTTACCAGTGCAGTTAAAAAAAAAAAAAATCAAGTCGAATTTCTGTAACTCTGTGTGTTGAACTGATAATCACTCTTTTGTGTGTTAAACACAATCTACTTAATACAGACAACTCCATTATAAAGAAAAACAACAAATAAAAAAAAATATGATCAAAATCTATGACAAAACTTATATTGTAAACTAGATTAGTGAGTAACTCAGCAGTAAAATCACAAGTGCACAATAACTGTACAAAATCTGAACATTTTGTGAAAAAAATAACATTATTTAGTGGGGAACAAATAAGAGACAATAAGTGTAGCACTAAATCTGGTAAAACGTTTTCATGTATGAAGTTTAGCAGAACTGCTTCTTCCTTGATTTTGCGCAATTTCTATGTTACCGTCTCCACAGTTAGCTCCGGCTTCATCAGACTCAGCGCTGCAAGTGATCGCAATTCCCGTGATGGTCTCACAAAAAACTAGTGATGTTCTCACAAAAAAACTTTCGATCCCTGGAACATTTTGAATTGTAGCTAAACGTCTAGCGTCCTTGTCTTTCTTTAACTTTCTTTTTTTAAAACCACTCAATTGACGTCTGTCCATTTTGGATTTAGATTCATTTTCTGTAGCCGGTAAAAAAAATGACACATTTACTTGTTGTGGACCAACTCAACTCTGACAGATTGGGGAGGGGGGAGTGATAGTGGTCATGTAATCTTTATTTATTTATAATATATATATATTATTATTATTGTTAAATTAGTGTTCATAAACGAGTTATGCATGGTCTTTCAAGAATTTCAAGTTAATAATATAACAATTTACGAAAAATATTTTTAAAGCTCGTGTCATGTGGTGCCCCCCTAGTGGTTGTGAATGGTTGGTGCCCCTGGGCACTGGCCCAAGTGCCCTTATGGATAATACGGCTCTGGTTAGACAAACTTTATTTTAAAAGTTGAATGAACTATCGAATGTAGAAAAAGTTACACAAACAATTGTTGACAGTTTTTACGCTGGTTAGTATGAGCAACTTAAAATATTAAACAGCAAGAACTTACAATGTCAAGTTTGGTTGTGAGAGTCCAATTAACAGGCTGCTGAGCATGCTCAGTTTGATCATTGATGATGCACTTGAATAATTGTGTTTTTAGTCAAAGCATGTGATGAAAAAATTACATTACATTTACATTTATTCATTTAGCTGACGCTTTTATCCAAAGCGACTTACAATTGCTATGTATGTCAGAGGTCGCACGCCTCTGGAGCAATTAGGGGTTAAGTGTCTTGCTCAGGGACACATTGGTGTCTCACAACGGATTCGAACCCGGGACAAAGTGTTTGTTTTTCAGAAATAATAGTTGTTTTAGCTTTATTTGGTGTTTTAAATTATTTATTTGCTGTACAATTTAAACTAATGTCACCATCAGAGTGATAAGTGTTCTCTTTGGTGAAGTTTCTTCCATTTCAATGAGTATATACGACTTGTTTCGGTGTATACGTAGAAGTATAACCTTTTCAGTTTGTTCAACAAACTGATTCAACAAACTTAAGTTTTATGTTACTTGTGTAATTTTAATGATCAGCTTAATGCAATGTAAAACTTGGGATCCACAAGTAAAAACATGATTAATTTTGAGTTTACAGAACTTATTATATTGTTTGGCCAACTTTAAGTTTATACAACAATTTTTCCTTAAGTTGAGTACTCAAAGTCCTGAAGCTGGTTACCTCAAGTTTTCTCAGCTTCTGATATTTACAGTGCATTCTCTTAACATATTGAGTTGTTCTGCACATGAGGGTTGGCTTGTGACATCGCCTGGTTCCACTAACCCTCTTTGCAACATTGTTTTATGTCATGTCTTTTCTGTTCTATCAATAAAAGGTAAAGGCCAAAATTTTTTGCTAAAACTGCTACCAACTGGTCCAATGGTGGACTACCAGCCAGAGGAGCCATGGTCAACCTGGTTAAAGCTGGTAGACTACCTTGGTTAAAGGAATAATTTGCCAAACATGTAAATGTACTCACCCTAATATCATTTCAAACCTGTACGACTTTATTTCTAACTTGGAACCAAAGGGAGGAGTTAGTGCCTATGAGCACTTGGGATTTCATGTTTTAAAAAGGTTTCAAAAGCACCGTCAATGGTCCATGAGACTTGTGTGCTATATTCCTAATCTTTTGGATGTAGATGACCAAAAAATTTGCAAGTCATTATTTATTATGTTTACCACTTCTCGAGTTGAACTCGAGAACCAGATCATTCAGTTTGGTGAACTGAAAATACATTAGGCCTACTGTTCAAAAGTTTGTGATCAGTAAGATTTTTTTTTTTTATGTTTTTGAAAGAAGTCTCATATGTTCACCACGGCTGTATTTATTTGATTATAAAACAGTAAAAAAAAAGTTTATATTGTGAAATACTTTTTTATAATTTAAAATAACTTTTTAATATATTTTAAAATGTAATGTATTCCTGTGATGGCACATCATTCTCCAGAAATCATTCTAATATGCTGATTTCTGTGCTAAAGAAACATTTCTTATTATCACTATGTTGAAAACAGTTGTGCTGCTTAATATTTTCGTGGAAATCCTGATATTCTTTTTTTTTAGGATTCTTTGAATAAAGTTCTGACAAACAGCATTTATTTGAAATGGAAACAGAAATATTTGTAACAATGTAAAATACTTTTTTTCTTGTCACGTTTGATTATTTTAATGCATCCTTGCTGAATAAAAGTATTCATTCTTGTTTTATTAATTTTTTTAGTAGGCTAAATCTAACACAATGTTTTTTTCTAAATCTGGTTTTCTCTCATGAATGTGCCAATGAGAGCTACTGCAGAAGGTTTTCAATAACTAATCTGTTCTTCAAATACAATAAAGTTATTGTATGGCTTCAAAAGACTTTGTATTAAGCTCGTAAATCATACAGACCATTTTTATGATCATTTATTGTGCTTTTTACTTCCTTTTTGAAAGCAAGAGCAACCAGTACATCTCATTGTTTAAAAGGTCCCCCTTTGCGTTACACATTGGTAGAATGGAAGTCATACAGGTTTGGAATGACATGAAGGTAAGTAAATGAGGAAATTTTTTTTGATGAACTATCATTTTAAGTTTGACTGCGGTGATGACCAGTCTTATGTACCTACAAAAAGCTGTTTGTATTATGTAGCAGCAGTTAACTGTGACACTAGCTCTTTGTGTGTTACTGTGCACCCCTCTGTTTCTGCTTTAGCCTCACCGCCGGTTAACAGTCCCACCTCACTCCCTCAACCTCCTCCACCTCCTCCTCTTCCTCCCCCCACTCCTGCTGCCGTCTCTACGGCTCAGTCTGCTCCCCCTTCCCTGAGCAATGGATTTCACTACACCTTTGTCTAATCAGAGAAAAAAAAACAAAAGTAAGAACTAACCGCTTAGCACGCTAATGTGCTTTTGCTAATTGTTCCGTGTGTGTTTTGACACCTTTTCTGTCTGCATGCTGCATGATTGTGCTTCATCAGGGCTTGTGCTGTAACGTTACTAGTAACTTCATGAGTAGTGTAGATTGGCCCCCATCTAACAACTGCTTCCACATCTGGAGATAGAGAGGTGTGTAAATTGTGTGCAAATTGGCTTTTTGTGTACTGATAAGCCTAAAAAGCCATAAACAAATGCTGTCTTGTGAAATGTTTGTAATTAACAAAGACTCTGGGAATCACGGTGGCAGCACTTATCGTTGTGTTGCCAAACAACACTGGCTTTGCCATCTGCAAAGAGCTTTTTGAAGTCTGTGACTGAAATAAAGAACAGAATGGCAGTCAGGGTTTTGTAAAAACTTTAGAAGTACTTTAGATTTGCTATTCTTTACAAAACTGTTTCAGTGCAGTTCATGAAAAAGTGTGAATGGCTCACTACTGTATGTCTGTTTCACTTTCACCTGCTTTGTGTGCTCTGCTTCCCAGCATGCCCTAAATCAGTGCATTGCCATGCCTTCTCATTTGACATATGCCTGCCGTGAGCTGTTTTATATACCAAGGCACTGTCCACAAATTCGGTACACTTTTGGGTCCCATTACTTTTCTTAAGGTGTTATAGGCTCAAATGTCTTGTTGTTTGCAATGACAACTATTACATAAACCATTATCTAACAATTAAATTAACCTAGCATCAAAAGTAGATCATTTTACCATATACCTGATGCCTTAAAAAAGCATGCAATGTCATTATTTTGGTATTTTTATTTGATATTCAATTTGATGAAGTCAAAACTAATTTCTATTTTTAATTAATATTAATCACCATAACTGTAATATCACTGTAATATAACCCGTTCACTAACTATTAGTAGCTTATTGTTAGGTATAGGATTATGGTTAGTAGAATAAGGATAACGATCAACTTTTCTGAAGGTTAAAAAATTTCATTTTTTAAGTCTTAAACCCAGTTTTATATTTTATTTGTGGACCACACCATGATTATACTGTACGAGAGATTTGAGTCGCCTCATAGCTGCACATTTTATACGTTTATTAGCCAGTCCATTTAATCACTGAATGCCTGAGCTGCCTGTGTTATTCTGCTGTTTCAGCAGCATTTGAATGAAATTGAGCTGCATGATGCATGTCATGCACATGCATGTTTGAAGTGTGTTTAGCTCAACACTGTCTTTATGTAATATGCTGTACTGAAAGGAGGAGAATGGAGAGTGTTTACCTGTCTGCTTTTTAGTAAGGTAATCAGGGGTGGATCTAGAAAATTATTCATAGGGTGGCAAGAGGACTGTGAGGGGTGACAACACCAATCATCTATACTTAAATTATACTATATCATCTATACTACATCTACTATTGTTAAAATCAAAATATAAAGAGGCAATAATCAGGGTCCCAGCACCAATGGTCAATGTAGATGATTAGCTGTCCAATTAAAATGAATCTTATAATGTTTTTTTTACAGAAAAGTTGAATCTTCACTGAAAGTTAGGGTTTGGTGAATCAGGTTACAGCAACACACATTTGTCAAAAGGGCAACTGACTTTCAAAGGAAATCACTCTCATACTGTTAGATTAAACAAGAAGTAAAAAAAAAATACCGCTTTAAAAATGTTTACTGTTGTAAGGCGTGTGATCATAATATTTAACATTTAAATTTAGATTAATCACATGTCATAGGATAACACAGGACAATTTCAAATCAAAGTGAATATCTGGAAAAAGACAGATACACTTGTTTTAAATGGGAAGCAATGTTTAATCATGTCTGGCAACTTGAAATTTTTTTTATTGGGGTCTATAAAAGTTAAATATGCATTTCACAGATTTCTATGTACAGTACCAAATTAAATAAAACTGTACTGTCAGTACACCATAGTTATACAAATGAACTAAATCAATGCATTTATTTCCATTCTAAGTAATGAAAACTGATAGAAAAACATTAGGCTTAAAATAATCCTTATCCTATGAACAATATTAATATCACAACCTTCTTCTTTCAGTCGAAATGTCTGATAGTTTAGAATTTGTAGTTAGCATCATAAATTCACTAGGTATCCAATTATTCAACTTATGTGCTTAACTTTGGTCAACTTAAAGCCTGTCTTTCAAAAATGTAAATCTAGTTAAAACTAGATTCTTACCTAACTCTGCTATTAGTTTCTGTGATTGGGATCTACTTATTGGTTTCATTTTATTTTGTCGGATGTAAATTATATTCATGATGAAAGTGGATGAAAAAGAACCATAAAAGTCATATCTGTTAAGGAAGTTGAATGCACAGTGCGTGTTGATTTTTTTTTTTTGTCATCACATTAAAGTGCAGCTATTAAAATGCGGTACAGAAAATGTTGTGTAAATTTATATTTTACACTGGGATATATCTGGGGTGGCAATGATTTTTCTTAGGATGGCAGCTGCCACCCCCACCCTGGTAGATCCGCCCCTGAAGGTAATGCTTATGTTATTTAAAAAAAAAAGGGAAAAAAGGCAGTTGAATTTAACAGACTAAGTACTTGCAAAACATGGGTTTCAACTGTAACTTTTTTCTCTTTTTAGCACATTGACAAATTTGTTACTTTAGTACACCCTTATTTGTGGGTCCTTTTTATTATTAAGTGTATTATGTTATTTGTTTCGCTTTGTTTCTTTACATTTGACATCTCTTACTCTTCATCTCTTTTCTAGCCAAAGCTGTGTCTGGATATTGAGGTGCTGTCACATTCTGAAAACCCCACTAGTGGTGGACAAACTTAACTCTGCTTATCCAATCTCATCGCTCACATTTAGAGATGACGTTAGCGCACTTTTGGACTCACATGGGAACTCACTTCTGACAAGCATTTTTGTAGAGCTTTTATTTGATATGGACATTTTGCTGTGGAAACTGCTGTGCATATACAAGATCTTACCATGTTAACCCAGATATAGAGAGCCATTTTATATACATTATTGCACTTTTAATATGCACCGTATTGTAGAGAACATTTAAAAGCTCATGTTTCACTTCTCAAGGCAAGACAGAAGTCTGGATGGATTTCAGTTTGAAATACAATGGTAATGTAATGACAAAAAAAGTATTATAAATGTGACGCGTTATTAACATGAAGGGTACAAAAATGTCAAATGTTGATTGTATTTTGTCAATTCAGATGATATTCTTACACCAAATCACTTGAAATATTATTTTTATGTATCCAGCACTGCCAGTTTCCAGTTAGCTTGCAAATGCATTTTATTTTTGTTGACAAAGTTAGGGGAAAAAAATAACAAAATAATATTTTCAAACAGGATTTGTGTGAAACGGGTTTGGGAGGGATATGCCACATACTTTTTTTTCTTTTCTTTTTTTTTTAAGAAATTGTGAATATTAAAGATATTAACAAGCTATTTGTCTTTTATTCTGTTTGTGTTATTAATGAAAGAAGGGGAGAGAGAGATAACAATTTCAAGTTTTTATCTTCAGAGGAAAAGTGATGTCAAATAAGGTATTTGTGAAATGATTTAAGGGTTTTATATTTGCATTAAAAGCAGTCATGAACTCCAGTCTCCCAAAGTAATCTCTGAAATGACTTTGACACAGAAATTTATGAAACTTATTGCCCATTAATGTGCTCTCATCATTGCTTCAAGGATTTCCTTTAAAATGTGCATTAAGTGTTTTGACCACTATATGATGAATAAGGTTACAAACATAAGCATTTTAATATTTGAATTTCACACAGCTTTCTACAGTTTTGATCAGCATTTAATGTATACAATACTGTGCAAAAGTCTGCCACAGTTCTTCTGGACTTATTTATTAAATTCTGATCAAAAATGTAGAGAGCTATGTGAAATTAAAATCCTTATAAAGGTCTCATTCTTAAATACATTTAAGATTGAGACCTTTATTTCAACTCCACGTTTTGCTGACTGATTCAGTGCCACTTTTGTTTATCTGTTACTGAGTTAGTTTGAATAAAAGCATCCTTTACATGATGGAGATTATCATTACCTGCAAAGGACATTCTTGATTGGACTTTTTTTGAGTTGTAGTGTGAGTGGGTCTGCATGGCTGTTAGGACACTTTGTGTTGCAGCCCTCAAGTGAGATCTTTATCTGTAATTGGAGAGTAATTACAGTCTCTCCACTGCTGTATCTTGTTCTTTGAAAGCACCTGTGAGACATGCTGCTCCTCCCATAGCTCCACAGCAGGAGCTGCCACATCTCACTGCATCTGATTAGAAGAAGTGAGAGGTGGGCTACTGTGTGTGTGTGTGTGTGTGCGCGCATTAGCGAGCCTGGTGGGCATGAGTTTGATCACATCCGCTTTTCTGCTTATTTTGCAATAAGCGGGCTGTTTTTCCTCCTCCAGCAGAAATCCACCCAAGACCATCCACAGAGAATTGTGGCATTTCCATTTATTGATGTTTGGCTGCTATTTCATATACATTTGTTATTCTGCACTCTGGATTTCAAAGAGAATAAGAAAAAACCCATTATGCAAATTCTGTCCTGTTCCGTTAAATGCACTGAATGTCTCGAGCACTAATGCTGCACAAAATATTTCACACTCGTTCAAAGAAGTTTAAAGACACACATGCACGTACGCCTACAACTGTATTTAAACGCTTTGTCATCCAAGGATTCTGTGACATTGAGTGTTTGAAAAACATTTAACCTTTGTTCAATCCAATTCATTTGAGTATCTACTGCGTTATTCCATACCGAAGTTCTGGCACGTCACAGGTGCTATTGTTTTGATGTAATTCAATTCTTGATGAATACATGGCTGTTTAGAATAGATGTTCCTTGGAAATGCAGAAGGAATGCTGTATTTAAATGTGAATACTGTAAATGTCCTTCATTTAAATGAATGAATGATAGATTGAAGAGATGGTGGAGGAGGAGGAGAGGAGGAGGAGGAGGAGGAGGAGGAGGGGGGGGGGGGGGATTATTGCACTTTATCCACCTCCTGAAAACTCTCAGGAGGATTGTGGGGATTTTCAGCAATAATGTCCATGGCAAGAGCTGTAGTCATTGCCAAGAATCATTTGCAAATATGCAGTTGAGTATAGACTATTTGTCAATATTGACATGAATCTGGGTGGTGTTCTCTCCACAGTACTACTCCAAATGCTCTCTGGTGAATTGGAGGCGACTGTTTACTAAATGTCTAGAAGTGACTGAATTAATTAGCTTAAAACTGTGTGCAGCATTTCTCCACGAGTCTCCATAAATTTGTCAAAACATGATGTGTTTTGGAGTGGCTAAAAATTATTCCATTCTGTAAATAGCCACCTGTTTCAAAGTGAAATCTGAGCGGCCGGAGTGGTTTTTAACTATTCTGACCTTGTCTTAAGAATGATAGCTATGTTGACAGTGGAGTTTGACAGCTTGGCCTAAAGCTCTGCTTTTTGCCTTTTTGAATCGATGCTGACAAAACTTCAGTCGTTTATTCCACTATTCAGCTGAGGAAAAAAACAGAGATAAAAACAGTTCACAAAAGAAGCCAAATTGCGTTTAGTAGTGAAGAACCACAGATGGCCCCTGAAAGGCACAATGCAATCCATGAACCTAATGTGTGGACGCAACCGTATGCCCCCAAAAAACAAAACAAAATGTTTACACAAACTTAGGCCTGGTTTTGCAGTACCAAATGCAAGTGATTTCTCATAACACTCTATTCATGATAGCATTTATTTAAAAGGACCAAATTTGACCCGTTGTGACAAAATACAATTTACAATTCATGGGCTCTTTCTTCATAAAATATTAGTAGCCTCACAAGTCTATCACATTTGTTGTTTAAATGCATTTAATATATTCTGTTATAACTATTTGTTAATTATATAGACAATTTTATTGCTTGATTTTCCTGAAAAATATACACTCTCAGAAAAAAAGGTACAAAAGCTGTCACTGTGGCGGTACACCTTTGTACCTAAAGAGTGCATATTAGTCCCTCAAACGTACATATTAGTACCTAAATGGTACATATTAGAACCCTTTTGTAGGGTACTATCCTAGTGACCGCTTTTGTACCTTTTTTTCTGAGAGCGTATAAAATTACTGATATAATGTAACCGTACATATAACTGTATTTCATATTTATTACATAAAATGCCATTGAACATTTTAAATATTTTTGAAAGTCTCTTATGTTCACCAAGGCTGCATTTATTTGATCAATACAGTGAAATCAGTAATATTGTGAAATATTTATCATTTTAAATAACTTTTTTTTATTTAAATAAATATATTTTAAGATGTAGCCTAATAGATTCCTTTGATGACAAAGCTGAATTTTCAGCATCATTACCTCAGTCTTCAGTGTCACAAGATCATTCAGAAATCATTGTAATATGCTAATTTTATGCTCAAGTAACATTTATTATTATTTTCACAGTTGAAAAGAGTTGTGCTGCTTAAAGGGTTAGTTCACCCAAAAATTGAATTCTGTCATTAATTACTCTCCCTCATTTCGTTGCGTATCTATACAACGAATGTTATTTCTCGTGCCATTTATACGGCAAAAATAGTTTTTGCGTGCATATGATACGCACTTTATGATACGCACTCCCCACCCCTGGCCCTAATCCTACCCAAGAGGTTTTCAGGGCGTATATACACGAAAAAAAACATTTTTGGCGTATAAATGGCACGAGAAATAAAATTTGTGGTATAGATATCATATGCACTTTCATGAGATTGTGTTGGTCGTTCCAAACCCGTAAGACATTCGTTAATTTACAAAATATGAATCTCCAACGTGCATTTATGTAACAACTTCTGTTCTCGTGTCAACACAACTCCTGGGTTGTGGTGTTTTCGTTAAAATGTGTTGGAGATTGATATTTTGTAAATAAAGTGGTAAATTATGTTGTTGTTTTTTTGTGCAAACAGCTGGAGTCATGGATTAATTTTATGATGTCTTTACTACCTTTCTGGGGCTTGAAAGTGGTAGTTGCATAGATTGTCAATAGAGGGACAGTCAGATTTCATCAAAAAGATCTTCATTTGTGTTCCGAAGATGAACAAAAGTCTTACGGGTGTGGAACAACATGATGGTGAGTAATTAACGACATAATATTCATTTTGGGACGAACTAACCCTTTAAAAAAAATTTTTTTCAAGATTCTTTGATTTTTTTTACATTTATTTTGTAACAATGTAAAAGTTTTTACTGTTTCCTGAATTAAAAATATGCATTTCTTAAAGAAAAAATATTGCAGCATATATGCATTATTATTATTATTATTTTTATTAATTTTTTTTGTGTGTGTGAAATGACATTATAATGCATATTGTAGGTGGTTGGTATCAAACTTAATTGGGATGTCAGCTCCTGTTTTGAAAATAAGGACATCAAATGTTGATAAATTGATCAAATGTGGCTTGTGATTGATGCATAAAAAGCACTGTATTGAAAAAAAAAATCACATTAGAGGAAGAAAACATCCAGGAGGGATTGCTCTTCAGAAAACGTTTTTGGGAATGAAGAATCCCTGTCTGGTCGCTCTAAACTTTAGTTTCTCTCCATTCCCATAAGCGAAATGGGTCACCTGTAGCCAAACCTGTATGGGTGAATATGAGGATATTGAGCTGGAGAAGAAGCCACATTGTTACATGCCACATTAGACATTCTGGCAAGTATGCCAGTCATTGATTTGCATGTGCCCTTTCTTCACTCTCTTATTTCATTGCCCTGACTCTCAGATGTAAAGGGACATCCCAGATTCACTATGATATCCATTGTGTGCACAAATGATGTTCAGCTGTGAAATCACAAATTCACTCTTTTCTAGATCCATCCACGTCTCTCCGGGTGCTAATAATTCAAAGGCACACAATTACAGTGTTTTAAGACTTTGTGTTGTCTCGACATGGCATTCCCAACACGGCAGGGATCCTCATAGCTTCTGCATCTGACTTATGCATTCACCTTAGGGAGGATGAAATTCTAATACAAAAGGTACTTTGAATCCAAAATGGTATCTTATGCTCTTTTATCACCATTGATTTACTATCTATATGTTTGGTGAGAGACGCTGAATAATTGAGGAGGTCGGCTTAACATCATTCAGTGTTCTTTTATACAGATTCCTGCATATCTAACAGAAGAATAGATAAAACTAGAACAGAATGTAGGCGGATAATACCTCAGAGTCCTGCCTCATCTTCAGTTGTACAGCAGAGCAAAGATTTACTGTCAAGCCATCTTTGTTTGTTCACGACAACAATAAAGATGTTAATATTCACCGAGACCAACATCTTGGCTTTCTGCTTAAAACAAGATGAGAGAGAAAACGTAATCGTTCCAGACAAACGATTACCTCTGCATGCGTAAAAAGTGCTGTGTGCAACAAAGCAATGAAACATTTTCCCTAAATGCCCGGCATTTACAATACCTACAGTGAATTGGGCTTTTTGTAAACATAAATGAGGTAAATGTCCTTGGGCTTTTCAGTTGATCCAACAGTTCTTTTAACTTCAGGAAGCCTTTTTTGCTGCACTTCTCACATCAAATTAAAACGAAGCACTGTCTCAAGGCAGAAAAACGCAACACTTCGGCTTCGTTTTCTTGCTGTGTTTGCGAAACCTGCCAATTAATCTTTGATGAAACCATTTAATGAGGCTCACCTAAAGCTTCTAGTGTTGTGTTCTGCACCAGCCCTGCCCTACATGTTTCTTTAGGGGGTTTTCAAATGGGTTGGGAAGTTCATGTGCATATTTACCCTCCATTAACAAATACTGTGGGTTGCTGAATTGAAAATTGACTACCAGGGTCAATATTAAAAGCCTTACTTTAAGTTAACTTCAGAGACGCCCAATTAAGAATGTTCTGTTATACTGCTTTTTGTTGTTGTTGTTGTGAGTATTAGATGTTAATGATCTACCATGTATTATTCACAGTTAACCATTACATCTGTTATGGTGTTAGAAATACAATGTTTGAACCTTGAATCTGCATTTGTCTGATCAGAACCACAGGGCGAATTGATTTGTCCCAATGTAAAACTTGGACGGAAGTCTTGCACCATTGGTGTTTGATCAAAGTCAAATCAAATCCGAAAGTCTCGTCGGGGGATCTGGGACGTAGTCATTTAGATTTACATTTATGTAGATTTACACTAATTGGAAAGAACGTATTCATAAACCATCCTAGAGTAAAGAAGCTGAAGCTCACAGTCATGATGTAATTAAGAGCATGTAGCTTTCTTTCATTTAAACGTTTAATTAATCAACTGTTCCTTGTTAACTTAAAAGGAAATTATAATACTAATAAAAAACTTTGATGAAATGTAGAGTGACAAGTAATATTTAGGTCAGCAAATGAGAACAGTGTCCCACTTTGCAGTTCCAAATGGGACTGGGGTGATTTGCATGTATGCAAATGAGGCATGTTTTAATCACATAACTTTAATGTAAAAGTGCAGTACTTCCTAGGCTGTTCTTCCTTTTAGAGATTCTGGCATTTACTGTATTTTGGAGTGTGTGGTAGATAGAGCGCTCTGTCCTCAGACTCGAAGTGACAAAACTGTTTTATGTTTGACCTTGTGGAACATGCTTGATTTACAATGACCGCTTTCACAGCGCTCTTATGCCATTATTCTCTTGCCTTTGTTACCTTACGGAGAGGTTGTGCTTACAGAACAAAACGGACATATCGTTAAAGAGTCTTTTTTTAAGGACATAAAATTGTAATAATTTAAATACTTTAAAGAACATTTTTACAAGAAATATCTTGTAAATATAAATATAAATCTATTTAAAAGAAATATCTTGTAAATATATCTTGTAAATATAACTTACTGTTCTTACAAGTACACTGTAAAAAAAGATTAGTTGACTCAACTTAACTAAGTCAAGTCATCTTGTTGCTTTGACTGAGTTAATTTGAGTCAACTTATAGTGTCAAGTTTATTACACTTCAACACACGAATTGATGCATCAGAAAACATTACTTAAGAGAACTAAAAAAATATGATGGTTGGTTGAACTTGGTAAATGGACTGCATTTAAATAGTGCTTTAAACAGACCCATAGCCACCAAAGCGCTTTACTCATTGCCTCGCATTCACCCATTCATACACCAATTATTGATGCCTGTGTGTGTCTGGCTGATCAAGAAGTTAAAAATGTTCTGAGTATAACCTTTTTAAAATCATAACTATTTTCTGGACGTCAAATCCCCGATAGATCTCAATCTGTAAAAACACAATAACAACAAAATCAAAACTACAAGACATCAACCATTTAACAACTTCAGGCAGCAAATGAGATCATTAAATCGGGCCGTTATATGATGATTGTGACTATTAACAAACAGTCATTGTCATCCTGTTGTCTTCAGCTTTGTGACATAGCTAATGTATTTTAAAGACACAGCTACAGCAGCCAAAGAAAAACTAATGTTCAAAAGTCAAGGGTCAAGAGCCCAACTAAAGCAATCACTGATCACCATTATGGTAACATCAAATGAAAATAAAATGACATCTAAACCTCTGTCACCTTTTAATAAGAACTTCTGTAGACGTCTGACAGAAATAAAGTCAGTCTGGTTAGTAATAAGTGAAGCTGGTAATGCTGTTTGTGGAGATGTTTAATCCTCCTCTGCTGAGATCTTTTGCTAAGATTTAATGTCTTTTATCTTGATTTCGTCTTTTTTTCTGTTCTTCTTGTTCCTATTTCCTTCAGTGATTCTGATTGTTAACAGCAGGTGTTCATCAGGGTCTCAATTAACTTTTAATTATTCAGTAC
Organism: Gila orcuttii; assembly: GCA_026230005.1. Taxonomy (NCBI): domain Eukaryota; kingdom Metazoa; phylum Chordata; class Actinopteri; order Cypriniformes; family Leuciscidae; genus Gila; species Gila orcuttii. The sequence continues at coordinate 21,338,900 of JAPDVR010000001.1, forward strand.
AATATAATAATTCAGATAATTCAGAAACAGTACAATAATTATTTTATAATTGAATTATTCACTCAGTCAAGTGGACTATATTAGTGAACTTATAGGGAATAGTGAATGAGGGTATAGGATATGATTTTGAACACAGCCTCTGAGTGTTGACTTTGAGCGCTGTTAATTCACAGTATATTCCTGTAGGCTACTTTCTCGAAAACGACAAATATCACCCTGAATGCATTTTTTCTATGGTATATTGCTGTTTTAATGGAAAACAGCATGATACTGTAAAATTTGGCTGTTTTTTACAGCAATTTTTTACAGTGTATTCTCAGCTAAAAAAACCTCAAAAAACACTAGATGGAATGGAACACACTAATGTGTGCAACAATAATGGTTACAATATTTACTTTTTTTCAGGAGATATTTTCTCCCCATTAACTTTGAGGTCCAGTGTTGTTTGGACCCAATTTCGTCTTGAAATAAATTCTTGTGTGTTCCACAGAACACTGAACCTCATACTGATTTCGAATGACATGATGGTGAGTAAATGAAAACACAATTGTTTTGGGGTGAACTATCCCTTTAAGGGTGTAATTGTATCTGCTTAGTTTTGGTAATAAGTTGAAATGTCATACGACTGATCTTTGTGTTTCAGAGATGCAAGTAATGCAGATTAAGATGCAAAGACCATGCAACTACAAAGAGTTTGTAATCTTAATTATTGATATTGAAGATCATTATTCAAGTTATTCTATGCACGTGTCCTTTCTACAATACTTTTATATTTAATTAAAATGTTCATAAACTCTTTGAAACGTAATAATGGATTGGGTTTTCCAACCACTGACATTTAAATTACCTCTTCCTGTGTTTCCTGCCACATAATGGTTTGCAGTTTGTCATTTTCTCTCTCTTGCTTTTTTTTTTTTTTTTTTTTCTTCAACACAGACCCTTAAGTGATGCTGAAACCCTCCAGACTACAACAGGGCTGTTTCATGCAAGGTTTAAATGGATGTTGTGGAGAATCTTCATCCAGTGTGTTAAGTCTCATTGAGCAACACAGACACGGTTCTGTAGATTTTGGATAAAAATGTATAGCTCATTAATTAAACCTATCAGATGTATTTCCATGGCTCCTGCAGATATGGAAATGTCTGAAATGAGTTTTTAATAGAGGCCTCTCATACGCAGATCCTCTGTGAGGCATTTGAATTACCAGACAAATATATTTGTGAAGTGTTGTTTGCCAGTTCTCAAGTAATCACAGCAAATCATATGGCAGCCTTTATATTTCCTTTGACAGAAGAGAGCGGCCTAATTAAACATGCAGAACTGGAGAAGAACACATGTTAATTTAATGTAACAAAAATGTTGATTTTTATGCAGGCCTTTTTTTAAATATTAATAGGCTAGGCTTGAATTTCATGATGCATCAAAGCATTTCATGATATGCTAATGTGATGAATGCTGCCTCTTTCTCTAACGAGCTGGACAGAACATTGGTCCAGACCAGACCTACAGGCTTGAACCCGCTCGCTCACACCCGCAAAATGCTTAATTACAGGCTCTTCAGAAAAGAACTTGTGATTTGAGGATTTTGTCAAAGGGGCAGCAAAAAATGACTTGTACATTTGTTCAGAGCTAATTAGTTAAGACCTGAACACTATTAGGGAGACACAAAATGAATCCTGTCCTTGTTAAAACCTATAAGTATTTGAGTGACTGTTTTGCACAGTCAAGGCCAAACTACATCAGAGGCAATAACCAAGGATTAAATAAAACAAACTTACAATTTATTCATGAATAGAATTTGGTTTTAAAAGAAGTTTTATTACAGCTCTCTAAAACGTTGTGGTCTTTTACACATTGACTCAAATTTGCAGATTGAAGATGCTTATTAGTCAGAATTTCTCTTTTAATTGAGACTTACTGCACTGTTGGTCCTCTGATAATGTGACTATAGCAGCCACTTGCGATTTTCATAAAAAAAAAAAATGCATACAAATAATAAATACAATTGTTAGGTTTAAGAATGGCGTTGAAGCTCAACCCCATATCTAACCGTTAGCTTAAAATTAACAGATTTCAAAAACAAGAACACATCCTACTTGACAACCTACTTGCAAGCATTAAGAAGCAATCCAGAGGTGTAATTCCTCGAGTAATCAATGGGTGGCGCATTAGCCCTGTACAAAACATCGATGAGCAGCGCCAGCGTCTACCTGACACTACCTGCCTTCGGCAGGAGCACGAGAGCTTTGGTTGTTGTTCAGCGCAACTCTACCTAAAAAGTAAGACGTTCTTTTTACTGCGTAATAGTGGCTGGAAAAAATACTACCCACCAAAATACATTTTACAATTGAATGATAAAATAATTACTTTCTGGCATAAACTAAATTTCTGTGGTCTGAAACCCGTTTGAGCTACCTAGACAGTGAATATGACGTCGAAAAATGCTGTCTAGTCAGGCAGCTCACTTGGTTTTGAGACACAGCCTATGTGTTTACCTTCAGAGAAACACTTGTCTGAAGACTGTTGGCTGCATTTTTTATTTTATGAAGTGTTTTGCGCGGTGGCAGTTTGAATGTGCCTGTTTACATTTTTCACCTTGTGTGAGAACATCGACATCAATAAACCAGTCAGAAAATATGTCGGCACCTTTTCGCTATATTAAGCTGAAATGTCGAACAGCCAAACGAACTTCAGATTGAGTATTAGTAGCCTAATGATTGTCACTGTTTGAAAATTAGACGTTTAGGGAAACTTTTTCAGGGAAATACTTTCGGTGTCAGCTGGAATAGGCTGTAAAACAAAAAAGTTTCAGTGCAGTGGCTTTATTGCCTTGAAGGCAAGGCTTTGTTTGAATAATTAATCTTCTCTTTGGTGTAGATAGAATCTGGGGATGAAGATGTGACGCGTGGATAGGATTTTTCTCAGGAAAAAAGGGAATGTGAAAATGAAAGACAGACAAGAGCCAGAACAGATGTGATGAGATGTTGTGAAAGGATATCTATTCTGGCATACCCGCTACATCCTTAATCCCCCCCCCCCCATCTCTCTCTCTCTCTCTCTCTCTCTCTCTCTCTCTCTCTCTCTCTCTCTCTCTCTCTCTCTCTCTCTCTCTCTCTCTCTCTATCTCCCCCTTTCTTTAGCCCTGTGTGACTCTTCAGTTAACAAACAGCATTTTCTTCTGCATCTGCCCTTATCATTGTAAGTACAACATTGTATTATGTATACTGTTTTCTTATGTATTGAATTTCTGATATTTTCACCACAAAATAAATTATAGCCTACATTTAAAATAAGATGCAGGCAATTTTATAAAAATAAAAAACCGGCGACAGTTGACAGTCATTATAGGCTATATGCGATTTGTTTTTAACTAGCCTACTTACTTTAGTTTTTACTGCATGTCTTTGTAACTGCTGAACATAACTGTATTTATAGTTTCCGATCTCTGCATAAGTCTGTCAGTGTTGTAGATTTTTATTTTTTTTATCTTCACAGTCTGACCAACCAGCATTCCTAAAGTGCGCTGCACATTCAAATAGCTATACTCAATCTCATCTGACCTCATCTTTGTCCGTTTAAGAGCGAACAGATTTGTTACAACTTAATATAATTATACGGTGAATCGTCTAAAAAGCTGTCTGGAGAGGAATGTCTCCGTAGTTTTGTTCATGCACTTTATTGGTGACTTCTTAAATATTTCTATACCAGTGTAAATGAAACCGTTTCAAACAAATCAGACAGTGTTAAGCCAAACATATGATTTTTTTGTTTAAAAAATAATCATTTATTATAGGCTTCGCGAAAAAAAAAAAAACAGGTTTGTAAAAAAATTGTTATTATTTCAAAATCGTTGACCTGAATTCGAATAATCATGTCTGCCTCCCTGAAATTAATTTGGAATAGCCTACAATTTTAAATAGCCTATTGAGTAAAATAAAATCAGTTTTTGGATTTTTGCATTAATGAGACAATGTAATTATTTCCCCATAGTTCTAGGGAGACACCGGAGGTGATGCATTTAAATTCTGATCGCAATGCCCTAAATCATCAATATATCGATCAAATAATTTGCTATAGCCTAACTGCATATGATGCTTTTTAAACATGATTCTTCTACATTCGGTTTTGAAGAATGACCTGAGATGGCCTTTGGTTGTTGGCACAATACTAACTTCAATAATCGTTCCAGGTGTAAAACACAGTTTTACAATCTTTTGAGAAGAAGGCGCGTTGGATAAATATGGGCTACGCAGTAAGCATTCTTATAGCGGAACTAACCATTTTTCAATTTTATAACATAATATAAACGTCTGTGAGAGATACATTACGATGTTTCCTCTGGCGTGAGGATTTGCTTAGCTTATAGGTAACTTCAAAATCCATAAAAATGCTCATAGATTTTTTGCCGTCGCATATAACTTTTTTTCGACATGTTATCCTCAAAAGTAGTGTAAAGCAGTGAAATCGCAATCTTTACATTTTCACCATTATATCATGTTCAAGTCCCTAGCTCCAGCTTAACCCAAGAACAAAATTTGCAAAATTGGGCTATATAAGCTTTTTTCTAATCAGCACCATGATCGTTGCAAATGCAAATGAGTTTTAATTTATAACTCATTTATTTTTAAATAGCTATGCTATAACTTTAACAGATGACTTGACGCGTGAATATTAACAAATGTTTTAAACGCAAAATTGTATATGGCTAACAATATCCTGACATTTGAAAATGTACATCACCTGAGTTCTTTTTCCACCTCACAATACACTATTCTACCCCACCGCTCTCTCTCTCTCTCTCTCTCTCTCTCTCTCTCTCTCTCTCTCTCTCTCTCTCTCTCTCTCTCTCTCTCTCTCTCTCTCTCTCTCTCTCTCTCTCTCTCTCTCTCTCTCTCTCTCTCTCTCATGTGTTGTCTGGGAGGGGGAGCCCTGCCTCTTTCCTCAGATCAATGCCCTGGCCACTCACTTTCTGATGTTGCACGACGGGAAATGCTTTGAATACTTGCGACATGGCCGCTTGCATTGATTGCCAAGATTGACAGCAGTAACCATCGTCTTCTGTCGCTTCTGTTTTAGAGTAGAGAGGAAATCGCGATAAATATACTTACAACTGCTCTCAGCAGTTCTGACAGTTCAACTTCATACAGCCAAAGCGGGATTCCCTCTACGGTCAGTGGAAGCGACACACTTCAGTTTTCTTCTTTCTTTGCTACTACACTCAGTGTTCATTATCTTTAACCTGTTTCAAAATCAATAACGGGATACGGCGAAGACGAGCGCTTGTTTTGGTACCCTGCTCACATCAAGGTAAACTTTTATCATTGGTAACCTGTCGTCCGTGATTTCGTGTCTTTTCGTCATGTTGTGTTTATCGTCTTTTTGCGTCATAACACCGCAGCTACCGGATCGATACATTCACGTGTTATTTACAGAAGCTTTACAGTAAGTATCCAAACTATTTGAAAGGGTTTGCTTGTCCAGGATTGATATTTGTCTAAACGGTAATTTTCAACGAAGAGTGACGCATGATAGCCTACTCCGTAGACCGATGACGAGGAGCGATTAAGAGCATATTTCTTAAAAAAAACCTGCAAAAATCTTGTCGACTAACAGAAAAAAGTTAAACAGACATTATCCAAGCGGTTCTTGTATGTTCTCCCAGCAGTTATAATGTTTTGTTTGTACTTCATTGTCCGCTATTGAACTATTGTAGTGTAGCCTGCTCACAAACGCACGCGCCGAAATGAAACAATGATGCGCAGGTTTGATTTCTAACAATGTACGTATGATAATAACTCCAGGTGCAGTGCTATTTAATTAGTTTTATTTCTGAGTAATAGATAGCATGTAGTTGTCATCAGGACGGCGGATAAGTTCACTACCCGGAGGTAATTTCACTTTTGTCCACAGAGCGGTACTATTCATTGACAAAAACGGGAGAAACGCTGCTATAGGTGGTACTGGCAAGTAGCCTATCCGATTCGACGTCGTTTTAACTTTCTCTCTATTAAAAACTGGACATGCTTTGTGTTTTTTTTAAAGATCAGACACCTTTCCAGCCCGCGAGAGATAGCTAAGCTGGTAGTTAAAAAAAAAAAATGTTTGAAGGCAAAATTGTTCTCTAAGCGAGCATGGGAATTGTTTCTCAACTTTCGCTCGAGGTCAGGCATATTGACCTTTGAAGAATGCATAAGCCATAAATTAAAATGAAGTCCTCATCTAAAGCTGAACCATTTAGAGACAATAAACAACTTGGACAAGCGGACTCATTTTAATCTCGCAGGTGCTCTGAAACACACTGCATTCAGACTGAAAGTAAGTGAACTCCGGGAATTATTTCTTATTTATTTGATCAGAATGTGTGATATTTTATCTGAGAAATTACGGCGCTTATTAAAAAACAAATGCCTTTTGTTAACGTACTTATCGTTTTTGTTTTAAAACGTCAAAAAGGTATAGGCTATGTGTAGCCTAATAAAAAAAAAAACCAAAAACTTTACACAACACAAATCAAATAGTCCAGTAGTTTAAAATTACATTCACAGTGAAATTCTATTCAAAAAATAATTTTAACGTTTATTTTCCGTTATACGCGATTTGCACTTTGCATTATCCTTATTCTGCCTCTTTTTTAAGTTGTGTGCTTTACGATGCTTTTGAGATTTCCAGAAACAGAACGGTGAGGTATTGAGAGGACAAATGGAGCGCAATGTGTGTGAACTCAGTCTGTGGGACACCGATAGCCCATCGTCTCATGGGTGTTTCCCAAATGTAGACCCTCATACCACACAGATAAGCCCTTTTTTTCGACTGCTGCAAGAGATGCGATAATATTTTAATAAGGAACACAACACGCCGACGTAGGCTATGACGTTTTTAAAAACTCCTGAAGCCCCTCAGACACGACAAACGGGACATTAAAAATAATACAGAAATTAATACACATAAATGACTTCTTGTTAAACACTTTTCCGGCGCTAGAAAGCGAAACACTCTCCTCCTTTTTTTCTTTTCTAAACCTCAGAGCAGAAACACAAAAGCTTTGTTGTTCCCGTCAGGGACGCAACCTGACACCTTAATTAAACACAGCTTAACTTTGCTAGTTTTTCTCTCCTGAAATTGTGTATAGTCTGTAAGAATAACCGGGTGTCTAATAATACATTCTTGTCTTAAGTGAGGGGGGCTGTTTGAAAAACAATCCCCTTGGCTTGTCCCTCTGTTGGGGTGAAGTTGAGCCCGTAATGGCATTTTGTTTTGAGCAGTTGCTGTTAGCTGTTCCCTCATAAGGTAAGATGGCACTGGAGCCCAATGGAACATTTATAATTAGACTGCCAGTTCAGCACATTGTCCTGATTGCTATACAGGGATGTGCTGCTCTCAATAGAGATAGACTTATTCACTGCCTTTGAGAAAGGGTCTCTGTTACCTATCCCTTACATTTATTTACTTAGCCTATTCGGAAGTCATGCATTTAAAAGACAGACCGTGGTCACCTGTATTAATTCATCGAGATTTAAAAGGCAATCAAATGTGTTATTTGCCAATACAGAATTTAATGAACTTATAAAAATCCCTCTTCTTTTATTAGTGTTAACACACTGCACAAATGTACGCATCCGTGTTTTTTATTTTTATTAATTTAACTTGACGGCTCGCTGTTTCAAGTTTAAACGCAGTATTCATATATAGCCTAAGCGTATTTTTCATGCATAGACTGGATTTTCCAAATGCTTTCTTTATGGACAGAAATTAAGTATGATTGAAGGTTTTTGTGCAGTTTCATAACTGTATTTCACAGACAAATGCACTTTCATTTTCGCTGAGATTAAGTGTTTGAGATAATGACGATCTCAGTTGATGTTGTTGTTGTTTTTTTCTTCAGGACTTTCTGCCCGTGGATTTGGGGAGGAACTTGTGGTTTTGTGCATCTAAAGAGCATTTCCTAACTGGATCCGGCGAGCAGATACCGACAGATCGCAGACGAACGCTTATGGTGCCAGTAAGTTCAGAGATTTGGACCGTATTCTATTCTGCGATGCCTCGCTTGTCTTTGAATAGATCTTATGTTCTGAGACTTGACAGCTGGAATATGTATTTTAACACGTAGTGTGTGAAGGAGGGTTTTAGTTTAGTTTTTTTCTTTAATACTCTAATCATTCTTACAGTTTATGCGGATTAATTTAATTTTTATTAGAGATTATATGCAGTGATGATAGTTTTGCATTTTTTAATTGAGGCATTTCATCGTTTAAGGGATTGAATCATGAGGCTCTAAATCATTAAAACACTCGCGGAGTGTCATTATGATACCTTGCAGTGACTGAGTGATTGTAATTTCATGCCATCAAAATGCATTTAATTTTTAAATGCATACAAGTTTTTTTTTGAGTGTGCAAAAACATTTCCCCCACATAATTTATTTTGTGGGATCTCCTAATTTTAAGATACATACAATATATCAGACAACTTTATTTGATACTCAGTGTTTCATATTTAAATCATTTTGAAATGAGATGATCACTTTTCTGTGCATACAGGATATAATAAGTTCAGTTGTTTAGCTATAATTAGGTATGTTCTCTGTTATAAATGGACTTTTGATTACTTTCTTGGGAACATTAATTGCAGAGCTGGCATCAATTGAATGCATTGTCAGTTTTAAAATCTGGACAGTAAATGAACTTTGAATAATTCTCTTTCATGTACCACAGTCTGTTGTTTCTAGAGGTTGTCTGCCATATGTTTTAGTAGTTCAGAAATATTGTCAGTAATTTTAAGTTTTAATCAGTTTTCAATGGTTTTACACAGCTTTGGAATTTTATTTATTCCCTGTTTTATTATTTACATTTTCATTGACCTAATCTGGCCTTGCTTATCGCTTCCTACTTTAGTTAAGCAGTATGTCTTTAATCATTGAAATGATGTTGTTTATACGTCTTAAGTGGATGTATATCTTGAAAATAAAGTAAAGGATGAAGTGAGTGTAGCAAATAATTTTTTTTGAGCTCAAGCTGTTTATTTATGAACAATCACGTTCTTGTCCGAGCCAATTCTTTCAAAATGATATTTCATCTCATAATTTATTAAACAAATACTCTTGTTTTAACTCTTGTTAATTTTTAATTTAATTTATTTTTTTATTTTTGTTGTTCAGTAGTGCGTAACCCAGTTTACAGTAGCATATTTAGTATTTAGTGGAAAAGAGCAAGTTGAGGTTGTGGTAGATGCTCAGGTGTAAGTGTCGCCTATAGTTCTGTCTTGTATTGGAGGGGTTAGAACAGTGCCAGCAGAATCCTAATGATAAACAACACTGGAGGTAAACAACAGCAGGCCTGGTAAAGGTAAGCAGCGCGCCAGCCGTAGGGGAGGAATGCATGAGGAGGAAATGTGGCAGCACATGTTGTGACATCTGTCTTTATAAGTGTTAGCTAATTTGCTGTGGAATATTTCAACAATGATCAAAACCAATGGCAACATGTTTATTAGAAGGCTTTTTCCCCCCTTTTGTGGCAGAATCTCTCAAGTTTCTGGAATGTGTTATTGAAGCTCTGCTGCACTTTTAATTATAGTAAGTTTTGTCTACTAATTAGCGAAATAAGGAAGACACTAGGAAGGTGGCGTTTTCTTGTGGATGATATTCAGATCTTGAATGACTACATAAAGCATGAATTTCTTTTTGCAGCTGATTATTATTATACACATGCTGATGTTTAAGTGCATGCAGTGGCTTTTCTCGCGGCCGTCCACTGCGTTCCTGCAGAATGATAGATCCATTGTCATCATGGAAGATGGCACGGTGACAGTTGCTTGAGATCCCCAGGGCTTCCAGTATCTCCTATGATTTAATGATTTACATAGGCAGGAATGCTGACCCTGGACTCACCGAAATGAAATCAAAGCTGTAACAATCAAATGACAGATAGTAAATAAATAGATATGTAGTCTTGTGAAGACCTTTAATATTAGGACTTAAGTATTTATTTTATATACTAGCAAGTATAAATTATCCAACCTATACTTATCTGCGGCTTAACAACACGCCCAAATTGCAGTCTTGCTTCTGAAAAAAAGATTGTGAAGCTATAGCTTAGGAGGCCTTGTAAAATGCCAATACAGATGGCCATGTCTTTCAGCGACAGTCTTTTTTTCCCTACAACGTTTTGTTTTTTGCCCTTTTGCAATCTCAGGTCTAGACGTTACAATCGCACAAGGATAAAAAATTAAAGACCTCTTTGATATCTTGGACACTCTTTGTAAATGAAGGCCACACTTTTTTGCCCTCCACTGAAAACGCATGTTCACCTACGGCCTGATGCTGCACAATGAACTGGAGAGATAGATGCTTTTCACTCCAAAATATTAGTAAATGCTTTATTTTCCTCATCTTCTCACAGCATTTGCCTGATAACAGGATGTGCTAGCACAATAATAGAGCTGTTCCATCAATACACACTATTGCTTAAATCAAAATGTCCCGAACTTAGTGTTGCATGACACATAAAGCCTACAGTTTTTTTAAATTAGGTGCATGACAAATATGCCTTCTATATTATAAAATGGCTTCCTAGCTCTTTTATAAGCACACATGAATATGTAGATTTAATGCTAGGGATCTCTGGGACTGTGAGGTTGTTGACACTGGCTTTATTGGTGGTTATAATCAGCATTATCAGGTCTAGGCTCTGGTGTAGCATATTGTTTTGTTTTTTTTTCAAATCAGAAGAAGATTTCTGCTGTGCAGAGGAAGATTCTGAGTCCATTTCCATTTCAAAGGGGTTTGCTGTGCTTGCTGGCAGTAATTAAAATGCAGTGGTTTGGAGCCTGTATACACACACGCGCTCTGGGGTGGAGGGTTTGCTGGGAGAGAGTGAGCGTAGGGAACCGTGTGCAGGCGGTTGACTCCTGCATGCGTCTCCAAATGCACTTATAATTTTGTACAAATGTTTATGCCAGTCCGTGCTCTTTTGTGGAGAGCTTGTCTCTTGGCCAAAACCATTTCAAGACAAAGTTAGTTTGCTTTTTCCTTAACCTTCTTGTTGTGGCCGCTCTCCCCCTCTCGCTCACTACAGCTGCTCTCTGACACACAGGCTTTGGCACATGCTTAACCTTTAATTGGTGTATGAATAAATAATACAAATAAATCTGTTGATATCTGTGTTTAGGACTAGTCCTTTGCTGTTCGCAATTGTCCTTGCATTTTTTACTTCACCTCTTTCATCCTCCATTTATAAGTAATTATCATTAATATTTAATGTAATTTATGAAAGTAAATATTGCTGATTGGTAGATGTTGTTTTATCTTAGAATTTTTTTATTGTAGATGCTGAAAAAAGTCTACAGATGGTGTACTGTTATATAGGTATCAAGAATTTAATTGGAAAGTACTATGATTTTTCATAGGCTTCTTGTTCATTTTTTACTATTAATAAGAGGTACTCTATGAATTCATCATGCTTTACTGGGGTAGGAATGATGTGTATTGAGTTTAGATTTAGATTAGTTTCAGATTCCTCTAGATATAATAAGCATTACATTTTTGAGACTCAGTAATTCCCTCTTAAATGCCTGAAACTCCACTAAACAACAAATTTAGTGGCTTTTTATTCTAGTATTTATCACTTTCACAATGCGAATTTCATATTACATCATCTTATGGTGAAAGTGTGCTGTGTTAGCTAAATCATTGTCAAACACAGATTAAGGGAATCAGGACAGTGTTGGGAGCTAGGCACTTTTTAGTACGAGATTTGTGATAATCCTGGCCTTTCGTGGTAGAGAATAATTGATCATTATTCTAAGATGCTATGTGTTCCATTACAAAGGGATCTGTGCAGCCCCCGACAGAAGACTCCGTCCACTCTGAATGCTCTGCTATTAGATCATATGTGAGCCAGTAAGATCAAGCTGGCAGATTGCCCTCTACCTAACTCTCATAGTACGCATGTGATTAAGCAGGTCAATATGTGATGCTCCAGATTCCTATAAGTCTGTCTTATATGATGGATCACAAACCACAGTAAGTTAGTACATGATGGTACACATGATGTCCAAAATATAATGTATTTTAATGTTTTACATATACATATATTTTATATAGTTGATGTACTTCAATCAGTTGTTCATTCTAGCTTGTTCAGGATAGAAGGCATGATTTAGCCCTCACAACATAGAAAATTATTTTTGTTAAGAACTGTGTCAAAGAAATATCCACCCTGAAGTTGAGTTCCTCTTAAGACAAAAGGGCCTTTGAATTCCCCGGGACTTTTCTGTTTTGTGCCTGTTGCTATCTTCTAAAACAGTATTGTTTATGTTAATGAGAATCTTCTAGAATGAAGAAATGCTGAAGCTTGGAGCTAATTGCAGGCATGTTTTTTGATAGGATATCTAAAAGTCTGGAAATTTTTATGGAAAAAACAGAAGATTTGATGCCAAAATCACATCACCCACAGTTTTCTCAGTGTGTGTGTGTGTATGTGTGGAAACTCAGGATGCAAAATGCCAGAAGCAAATTAAAGTGACAAAGGAGGTTGGTAAGGAGAAGGGAGGAATGCTGTGGCTGTGTGTCTGACAGTAGTTCAACTGAAGGATTTTTGAAACCAGCCCCTTTTGTTTCCTATTCTGCGATTATGTGCACCCTCTTGCAGTTTTAAAGGCTTTCTGCTGTCGGTGTACATGTGCGTCACAAGAAAATGGCTTCAGCAGAACAAACCACAAGTGTTCTCTCTCTCTCTCTCCCTCCCTCACACTTATCTCCATCTCTCTTTTCTTTCTTTCTGAATAAGTAAAAAGGCTCTGCTACCTGACTGTCAGTGTAATAAGATGTAGTGCAGCCGCAAACAGACAGATTGAGAGAAAGCCCTTGACTATCATTATGTATGTGTCCATGAACCGCTTTTGATGATGGGTCAAGTGGTGACAGCAGCTGATGTGATGAGTGTGTGTGTGTGTGTTAGCTTGATCTGCCATTCTAGCCTTCACAGTTTAGAGAGCGGCTTGTCTAAATGGTCTCTTCGTGAAGAGACTCAGCAGTTAATGATGTTGGTCTTAATTCAGAGATGCAGAGCTGGGAGCAACTGTATGGAGTGGAGAAGGTTCCAGAAGATCCCATAGGGATCATTCATCATTCCTTGGGTCATGGCACTACTGGCTTTACGATAGTGGACATGAAAACTCTAAAGGTGCGGTCAATTCACCGTTGTTTGGTGGATTTTCATGTGCAAAACCCAGTCCACACGAAATCCAATCCACATAATCAGGAATTTCGCTTGAGGGTGAAATATTTTCCTACACAGATTTCGAGTTCAAGTTCACATCACTTCTTGGTTTGAAAGTGACTTCTATGGGAGCCGTGCTTCATACATCGCTACACAATTGACAATAGACAATGGACCTTTTTTTGCCTGTGAAATTTAATGAACATTCAGCAAAATTTTGAAAGTAGTTTGAATTCAGTCCCACTATAGATTTCACACTCAATTCACATCCATACATACGCAAGCAAAGACATCTCATCTTCTTGAGTATTCACATTGAAAGTAGGGACACACTTAAAAGCTGCAAATATAAAGTATGGACATACTTAAAAGCTGCAAATTTTGTGGTGTTGTTGAGGTAATTTATTATACGTTGAAACTTGGTGTGACTGCAGTTTAGTACTGCAATATAATCAAAGTGAAGTCTTTCCTCTTCCGCTCTCTCTCTTTTTGGCTTTGCCAGGATGTATTAACCACACCAAAGTGAAAACACCAGACTGGAAAAAGTGAATGCTTTCTTGCAGAGGAAAACAAATTGAAATTGAATAAAAAGAAATTACCCCCTTTTTCATTAGTTTGTCATGTTAAATCTATGGGCAGGAAGGTCTACGAACATAATTTAAGCCCAAATTTGTCTTATGTGTAGTTGTGGTGTCAAAAAGGCTGTAATGTAGTGATCTTTTTTTTATAGGATGGCAGAAATCCGTTGAAATAATGGAGAAAATAGTGCGGTTTTGCCTCCCCTGCATATCTTTGGAGCCTCTTTGACATCTATCAGCATACCCACACTGGCACTCAACATATCACTCTGAATCACTCATCGTAGGCCAGAGTTTAGGAACATACAAACTCCACAAAAAGAGAGGAAAGCTGGAATAAAGGGAGGATCCTGGCAGGCTTACAGCCCCACCAGCCTTTTTCCACCGGCGGGCATGCCGTCCGGCAGCGCTCCGTCATGGGCCTGCAGCTGAAAAAAGCTCACTCATACCACACAATGTTTCTCTAGCAGGAAAGAAACTGAAACTATGACACAGGGCTAAACTAAACCCCCGAGACCTGCCAGGATGCAAATAAGACATTTTCTCCACAACACTAGTCGTCCCAGAGCCAGGCCTTTTTCGCCTTGTTCCACTTGGTACTGGAGCCGGGAGCTGCTCCTGCTGTTACCTTGAAAACACCTCTCTCCTCCTGGACCATTTTTAGCAGCTTCTACTACTATTAGAGTGTTACTTAAATCTTTAAGCATTGTATTAATATTTCAGAGTGCCACATGTTGGTAATTGGGTGAGCGTTGAGGTGCATGCGCACTTAGGGGATGCAAGCTTGAGCGATGATGGCGCATGAACGACTTGCAATGTGGTGTCAGAGGGGAAGAATGTTTTCTGTCTCTGATTGGAGGTGGTACTTAGATGACAAGAAAGAGAAGTTGTGAAGGGGGAGGGAGCGGTGGAAGAAAGGAGCAAAAGATGGCCCTACTCTTCTTCACTGTTGCTAAATTTATTCCATCTGCAGGGTGGAGGAGTTTGGGCTGACTCCAGACCAGAGAGAGGCTTCTAATTAAATCGTCATCATTATCAACTTGTGGTCAACGATCATCCTAGAACGCTCGCTCTTCCAAGATGAACATGGAACCAGAGTGGCTTTTCCTTCAAGCCTTGTGTTGGACTGAATTAGAAAGCGAAAAGCAGGATAGGAAAGTGCTGCACAGGCCTGTTTCTCCTTTTTTTTTTTGCGTAGGGTGAAAAAAGGAACTCATCCACTTCCACTCAGGGTTAAACAATTACTGCACATGAGAGGGAGGTAGAGGTATCTTACCTGTGTCTGCTAGACTTGCTCGATTTCAGGGGGAACATTAGCTGTAGCGTTAGCATGTTCAAACCTGTAATAATTTCAATTAGAGCTGATGGGCGTGTTTGCCATATTTGGATCAGCACTGTTTGGGAAGTGCTCCCCTTAAGGGCTGACAGCTCTTAATACGGTATTCCAAGCATAGATATGTGAGTGACACTGAAGAGTGCGTTAAAATGCTTTATCAAATCATAATTACAGCCCCAGTGATTAAAGGGGAAGTGACTCTGATTAGAAGAGTTTCTGGGGACGTGGAAACGGGATGAATATTCAAATGGGAAAGGCAATGAGAAATATTATTTAGAGTTTTGTTTTTTCTTCTCTCTCTCTAGAGTGAGGTATGTGTCTGCCAGACTGCTGTGCAACCACAATGCTATGATATCATCTTTACCACACAGATTTCATCTGGGCCCTTTCAGCTCTAGCTATTGGGCAGAAAATGTGCATACAGATATCGGTCCATTAATGTTCAGCTTCTCGCTCTCTCTCTTAACCCTCTGATGTATGGGATTGTCGATATTAGATGTTTAGAAGCAATTTTAAATCATTTAAAGTGTGTTCCAGACCACTTTGAGTGGCACATTCGAGCCTTTCACATAATTCTACACTTGGAAGAACTTTTCGGAGAACCTCTAGGCACCCTAAGTACATTACAGGATATTTGAGGCATCCTCATGAGGTAGAGATTCTCCAGAAGGTTCAAACTGTCTAAGGCCCTGAAGTCCATGATTCTTCAAGTAGGCCTATCTTTTAATTTATATAGTGTTTTGGACTGTTCATTGTGTGTGTGTGTGTGTGTGTGTGTGTGTGTGTTTTAAATTGATGGCAAAATTAATTGAATATATTTTTATATCAGCCTGTTCTCACGTAAATCTGTCTCTATAACACGCATGGTGTATTGTCGTGTAATTTATACGCGAAAATGAGTTTTTACGTGCATATGAGACGCAGGTTTTTGCGTGCATTTGATACGCAGTTCATTTGTGTGTAATACACACGCACCCCACACCACTAATTCTACCCAAACGTATAATACACACGCATAAATTACACGACAATACACATGCGTGCTATAAAGACGCATTTAGGTTGTTTATATACTGAGAAAATATATATAATATATAATTTTTTTTAATTTTGAAGCTAAAAGAACATTAGGACATTTATTTATTCATGTATATCAAGTTTATTTTGTTTTAAACAGCTTGGTTTTAAGCCATATTTAGAACTTTTTATTAATTTAATCATTCTTGCAGAGGGTTAACCTGCTCATTGGGAATATATCGAGTGATTTTTTTTCCCTCTCTTTTGTAGTGTCTTATTAAGTTCTGTATGGCCAATGTACAATGGCTGCCAATTATAATCAGGGAAAACAAGGGTAGGATGGACGGCATTTGACTGTTGTTTTTGTATTCTATCAGCCTGGCATGCAGGCTTAATGCAGAGGACTTTCAGAGCAAATTGGACTTGAATCTGTGAGGAATGTGAAGGGGAAAATGTCCTCTCTCCCTCTTGCTCGCTCTTTCTCGCTCTCTCTTTCCCTCTCTCCACTCTGTTGCGCTTGGAGAGCTCGATGAGAATCACACGTTTTTGTGAACTTCAAGGTATGCACTGTTTAAGCAAAGGAGATAAAGGAGCGTATTATTAGTGGCCGTCTTCAGCAGGCAGATTAGGATTGCTTGAGCCTTTTCTCGCCTCACCTTTGTGAGCCTCAAACACTGACTGCCATGTGATAGCCTCTTTTTATGAATAATTTCAGAGAGCGTTCATAAAATGTAGGCTGTGAAATAGACAGCGAGAGCCTTACAATTTTACAATTTCACAACCGACTTCCCTCTTAGAATGACAGTGGCTAACCTGACTATTACCGCTTTTGATTTCAGCAGGGCATGGTTTTGCGCTCGGCGAGCTATACATAAAAAAGCTTAGCGCCGACTCTAAATTTATAGCTAAATGCTGCTTATCTGGCAGCCTTTTCAAACACTTTAGAAAAGAGTTGTATTTTCAGCTCACTTCAAAAAATTCCCGCCTGTGTTGTTGTGTACTTGAGCCTCGGCTCTGTTGTGAGCCGCACAAAATAGAAGAAGTGCAGCATTGATATTTTATACAGATGGGATTCTTTCAGCATGCAAACACAGATACGGCATGCAAACAGCAGTGATGTGCAGATGTTTCAGGTGAAGGCAAATTTTTATGTTCTATTCATATACATTTCTTTTAGTTCTTCGGAAGGTGCAGGACTCGATTGTGTGTTTAGCTTGTGTCGTGTTGTATTCACATCACACCCAGCTCTTAAACACTTTCCCAAATGCCTCCTCAAATCCCCACATTTATTTATTTATGTGTCGGGTTCCCTCCAAATCTACCCTTCGAAGCCCAGTAGGCAGGGAAAATTTACATTGCTACATAATCTAAGATACATTTGAAAATAGTGTGTGGCGAACAGTAGTGGTGGTGGAAGCCTCCTGATATTTTCATTGGAGCGTTGTCAGCTTTTCTAGAGAATAATATGAACCATGTGTCCCGTTTGCAAGAGAAAATTAGAGACCTTTCATGTGACCCACCTGTCGTGCTTTCAGCGGTGATAATGTTAACCTCATGTCACCATCAACGGCCACTAGAGCTATAGAGTATGTGCGTGTCGACACCAGAGGAGGTTCTCATCTCGCTAGATTTCCCTGCATTTGACACACATTCACGGATCTCGCAGGGAAAGACTGTTTCTCATAAGAGAAACGGATCTCACAAACACACATGGTTCATGGTGGTAGTTTTTCCGTCTTTATTTTCTTCTCAGTTTTCCTTTTTTCCCCCTCTGTTTTTGTTAGCTTCTCAACTGTTGTGTAGTTTTGAGTATTGGGGTTCCTCATGGTTCCTCAAGGTTCCTCGGGTTTCATGTGGCCTGTGCCATGCTGTAATAGGTTCCTTGTGCATGATTGGAATATAATAACCATTTTACAGTGTTTCTTTTACCCCCCTATGTGCTGAGAAAATGCAAAACGTTCACGAGCACCACAGGGCATATGGTTGGACCTGTGATGTCAGTTGTTATTGCTGGATGCGTAGGATAGGAAAAGTTGGATTATTTTCCAAAAATCCACTGTGCGAGGAGCATTATGTCACAAAGGCGACATTGTAGCCAGTTGGGTGTGTTGCAGTGTGGGTCCGTGAATGTGCGTTTTGTGTGCCTCCCAGCTCGCTTTCTTATTCTATACATTGTCCAACTGTCCTTAAGTACACGCTTGGCGTGCGTCACACCACTCCCGTGCAGAAATCAATGGAAACAGTTCCATACAGTATCTCAGCTTCATAATGGAAAAAAACATTCTATTATGCCTGTCCATTTTTAAACCTCAGTCACTATATGGAAACGTAGAGTGTGTCTTAAAAGGTATAGTTCACTCAAATGAAAATTTCGAAACCTCCTTTCTTCTGCAGAACACAAAGTTATTATTTTTTTTTTTTGGTCCATACAAGGGAAGTTAATTGAGTACAATACAACATTTTACAAAAAAAACTTTTTTGTTCAGGAGAAAAAGGGTCATACAGGATTTATTGTCCTTAAGGTCATACATGTAATTGATTACATACTTTTAATTTTGGGTGAACTATCCCTTTAACGGCAGTTTCAGCACTGTTATTTAGATCATGGCTTTCTAACAATATTAGGCTTGGTAGATTATAGCTCTTTGGCTTATTGCGAGAGGGCATAGAAAGACCAACAATAATCTCACCCTCCGACTTGCCTGCACTGGTCATGTGACTGTAATTTGGCCAAGACTCCCACGATCGCTGGGACGGAGTGGATTTCTTTAAAGCTGTCCTCCATCAGCGGTGTACTCCAGCCTGATTGCCTTGTGCAGAATGAGAGCATCATGGGAAAGGACATGCATCTAATAGCTAACTGAAGAGCCACGCATCTCTTGTTTTTCACTAATTGAATTCTGCACTAAAATATGCTGGCAGGAGCCCTTACCTTGTTTGACTTATTTATTGCCTGACTGGAGAGCTAATTTGACCTCCTCTTTTCAAAGACTCTTTTTTTCCTGCAGAAAAGGAGTGTTAAACTCAATTACACCACCGATCAGTGACTCAAACAATAAATTTGTTTTCTCTGAGGGGGGAAGAAGGTAAACATAGAGAAGAGAAGAGCTCTCTCTCTCTCGTACAGTCAGATTATATATGGGAGAGTGTGTGACTCCCAGTTATGTCAATTGAGATTTGTGTCCATCGTTTAAATCATTTTCCTCTCTAGAAAATTAAGAACGAAGAATTCTCAAGCCAACAATTTTTTTTTCACTCTTATTAATGGATTCGTTTGCATATGCTGAGTGATTTGTGGATTTTGAGGTGATTTTTTTTTTTAGAAATAAAAGAGAAAATGATTTTTTTCAATGGTTAAGATTTACATCTATGCTGGCATTGTTGCTGTAAGACTTTTAAAAAAGAGTTTTAGAGAGAATAGATGCAAAAATGAAAAGCATTATGAATTATATAATCATATTCAATACATTTGAATATGAAATCACTGCTCCCTTTTACCTAAACTCATTACTTCAGACTTAGGTGCCATCCAGAAACTTGCGCTCTGCAAGCGAATGTCATCTTGTGGTACCATCTCAAAGAGGCACAAAATCTCTTTCTCGGACCTTTACCATGACTGTTCCCTGCTGGTGGAATGATCTGCCTAACTCAACCAGAGCTGCTGAGTCCGTAGCCACTTTCAAGAAACTGCTGAAGACGCATGTTTTTCGGCAGCACTTGATCCAGTAATACTAACACTTTCTCTTCTATTCTATTTTTTATTTATATATAAAAAATAAAAAAAAATACATGGACTTCGTTAGATTAAACTGAGAGGGGTCATAGCACTTGCATATTTTTGTCCTACTCTTAAATTAACTGCTTCTATTGTTCTCATTTGTAAGTCGCTTTGGATAAAAGCGTCTGCTAAATGAATAAATGTAAATGTAAATATTCAAAGCACAAATCCTCCCATTGAACTTCAAACACAGTGAAAACAGGAATTTGAGATTGCTGTTGAACTTTAAAAAGAAATTTGTAAGAAAAACAGATTTTTTCCCTTTATTTTAGCTCTAACCTTTGCTCTGCCTGAGAAAAATACGGCAGAATGCTTCTGGATTTTCATGAAGCCACTAGTCAAAACCCTAGAGCACAATGTGCTCCTCCCTGCTTTGCTGGTAAAATAATTAAAAGTGAACTTGTGCAGGAAGAATGCAGGTACCAATGAGTCGTAGCCTCTTTTTTTATTCCATCATTCATATCGAGTCCTGAAATATTTTTCAGATTTTACATACCACAAAACCCATCCTTGGGGAACCAAGGCCTCTCTTGGGATACTTAATTGAGGTTTCCTCTATTCTTCGAATGGAGAATACTGCACACAACTCCCTTTTCTCCTTCTGTGTTCTTGACCACGTCTCTTCATTTAAATTGTCTCTGTTCATTCATAGAGAATGTGAACCATGAAGGTTTCAATTCAATTGCAAATGTAATATTTGAAAAATGGGACTTTGCCATACACACGCTCCTGCGTCTGAACAAGAACAAGACAAATAATTTGTGTGCAACCGCCGGGCCTGGATGTAACCTGATCTTTTCTGGATCGATTGATTCCATTCTGGTGTAATTCACCATATGATTGACTTTCAGCACGGCTTACCGTTGGAAAAATATCCCTGTACAGGCTGCGGCCTTAAATAGCGCAGTAATTTGAATACAGATGCTTGCTGCTTAGACCTTGTCACTGGAAATGACTCTGAGTCAGGAGACAATTGCAGGTTGATTATGTTGCCACTGACAGAAGTTGCAGGTTCTTTGTGCATCAGACATATTTGCATTTAAATGCTTATTGTAGGCAGCCGAAGCATATCCACTCTGATTGTCTGCACGACCTGTCTTTTTATATTTGTCTGAAAAACAAAATCAAATGAATTGCAATAAGGGATAATCTGTATGAGAATTATTTTTTCCGATGGTAGAAGGCACATCAATCAATTTTTTAAACTTGTTTTCAGGCTTTAGTTATCAGTCACATAATGTCTTTCATCTCCTTATGTTTTATGTATACGATCTGATTGGCATCTGTGTAATTTATCTTAATATTTGCTGTGGCTGCACAATTATTGTATATAATTTATATAATAAAATACCTTTTATATTTGGTTAAACTGTGCAAAGTTCTGAATCTCACAAATGGACCGGATATAATCAAAAGCTTTTTATGACCAAAAAATTAAGATTTAATTATTTTTTCTTTTTGCTCCATATCTCAATGTAGTGTTTATCAGGCATTTCCATCTAAGATACATGCAAGAGTCACAACTTTAACTGCTGAAAAAATTGTGGCGTCATTTGAAAAAGTCTGACAAAACAGAAGATGATATTAATGGAATGTTTTAATAGATCGTTTTCACATATCGGAATCGTGTTTATTTTTTTTTTAATTTTGCAGCCCATACAGTAAATATTTTCTCTGAAATGGTTCATGTGCGTGAGTGAATGTTCAAACTTTCAGCAATCATTTGTTGTGTTATCCCACATACTTGACCTGTTTGTGCATGTCCTTGCCTTTATCCACATATATGTTTCTCATGTCCATTGTGCACGTATTATAACATAAAAGTGTGTGTGCAAGGCAGGTGTGTGTATGTGTGCTCCTGCTGCTTCAGGCTCTGGGTTCTTTGTCCTGTAGCACTCAGCATGTCTGCCTCCTCAGGAGAGCCAGGGCTCTCTCTCGTCTGGCCACACAAAGGCACAGCCTTTCTTTGAGGTGTTAAAAACTTCCATTTATGCATTCCCTGGACAAAAAGCTCCCGGACCCATTTTCGAGGCCATTGGCAACACAGGCAGACATTGTGGCCACGCTTCTTCGCCACTCATTTCACAGATTCTAAAACCGGTATGTGGTGAACAGGATTTCAGCAGCTAAAATGCCCCGTGAGAGCACGGGCGATAAGAGAGCGAGAGAGAGAGAATGGCCGGCAGCCCCGTAAACTAGAAGATGAGACCAGAAGAATAAACACATTACCTGGAGAGAGAGAGAGAGAGAGAGAGAGAGAGAGAGAGAGAGAGAGAGAGAGAGAGAGAAAGAGAGGGAAGCAGGTTTGTTTCCATAACCCAACTCAATAGTAGGGACGGATAAATAGGGGGGGGGGTGGGAAAGTGCTTTGTGTCATGGCTAGGGAATAAACTCCATCGACTGATGCCAAATCAATGATAAAAAAAGACAAGGACCTGCTTTCTCGCTTTTGCTGCAATTGCATTCTAATAATTTACTGAAGTGTGTGTGTTTCACAGAGAACCGGTATGACTGTATTTTACCAGCTGGGAGTCGAATTCCTCCCGGGGTGGATTTGAGGCCCGTGGTCGCCGGTCAACCCTTTCTTCCCCTAATACGGACTTTCATTGTTGTTATTTCACAGCAGAGTAAATCACATGAAATGTATCTCCACTGTCAGACATTAAAGTCTGGCTTGGTCGCAATGCTGTCTGCAAGCCCAAGGAGAGGAGATGTTTGATTTAAAAACAGCGCAACCTCCCCCATCCACGATGGGAGTTGTGAAATACGCTTTATAAACACCCTCGGCTGTAAGCAGGCCCTCTTAAACTAAGCATGTGCACATTCAAAGAGGAAGATCAATGAAATGGGACGTGTCTTATTTTATTTCAGTGAAAGAAAGTTGGTCTTTTTGGATCCACTGCTCTTTCTGACATGAATCTCACTTATTTGTTTTTTTTTGGTCTGTGGAGACAATTCAGATTGAATAATTTTCTCCCTTTGAGTGCTCGAGTTTGAATTGAAATGGAATTGGTCACATATCACAGGATTGGAATTTGAATTGAAATGAAGAGCAATTACAAGACTGAATTACAATTCAAAGAATTTCAATGCAGGTAATGCATTCTGGGATGTTAAATTAATTTTATTAAATGAAAAAAAATCAAATATTTAAACATAAATATTAAATATGTATTAAGTCTTACACATATTTCTATAGGTGGCATTTCATATCTATGTGTTTTTGCTCTCTCTCTCTAGCATTTGTCACTCTATAAACCTTAAAACTTCAAAGCTTTTAAAATATTTCTTTAAAATTTACATTTTTAACGCTCAAGTTAAAATTACAGTAAAATATATATTTTTTCAAATTTCAATTCCCTTTCATTTTACTACTTTATTTAAAGCTGCAGGCCGTAGTTTTCCTCTTTGTCGCCATCTCTGTTCGAAATATGCAATTGCAGTTATTCGCGGAATTATCCTCTTTACGCGGGTTGTGCTTCGGCACGGCACAGCATGGGTGAATCCAATGTTTTGAGGAGAATATGCGGCTGTCAGTCACTGCGCTCCAAAGTCCGAACGATTCTTTTGCATTTTACAATGGTTGAATCTCCAGTTGTCATTGGTGATTGTCGTTTGAACCTTTCTGGATCCCCCATCAAATTAATAAGTTTAATTATATCAAGTGCTGTGAGAAAAGGCTATAAATCTCCACCTCCAACAACCTCACACCCAATATAGCCTACTAGCCAAGACACCTTCTTTATGTGTACAGATGTGACGTAATGACGCAAAGACATGCTCGAATTTCCCGTGGAAATCCACCAGTACCACTGGAATTATAAACAGTATTACAAGCTTACTGTTTTGAGTCCTGCTAAGGCAAGCAGATAGTTTTGAACACTGGCTGGTTATGTACTTGCTCAATTTATTTTGGATAAATTTTAACCCAAAAAAGTTACGGAATCCAGCTTTAAATTCAAAATTCAGGAATTTATTTGAAATTAAAAAAGCATTATCAATTCAGTCGTGAATGGTGCACTACCCTTACAACTGTACTGGTATCGTGCTTTACACACACAGATATGTCAGCTGTGGATGCGCACTAGTTTATTTTTGTCAGAAGGAATATTGGATCTGACAAAAACACCACTTTACCTCTTTTGCTCTTCCGGCCACTGCTTGGTGTGAGTGGCCCATCTTTCGGCTCAGTTCTGCCTTATTTTCACCCACCCCCGCCTCTTCTCCCATCCTCCAGACCCTGTCAGTGGCCCTGCTGTTAGTACAGAGATAACCTGTCCTCCACCAAGTAAGAGACCGTCCTGCTGATGGGGGATATTGCCTCTTTTGTCCCAATAACTACTTCCCCTAAATCCCCTCTTAACATGTTCTGGACTGGGGGAAATAGGACATTTAAAGTGATTTTATTTTTTGCAGGTTGCTGGATCAGAAGAAAGCCAAGGCAAAGTTGATGCAAATGAAAATGTTCCCTCCTTAGGAGAGTGCAGCATGTCCATGGTCAGAAAGATGAAGGATTTCATCTATATTTGACCCATCTGAACCACTTTGCCTTACAGTTCAGCCTCTTAAAGCTCTCTTATCAGTAGACATTTACAGCGCATTATGTAAAGCACGCTACTGTATTTCTCCCAATTTTGCAAGTATATTTAAAACAAGTTGCCTGCGTATGCCGTGCGAAAGCATGGCTGCTAATGTGAGGTTAGTCACTGATTCCCAATTGTCATATGATGGTCAAAGACACAGCACTGTTATGTAGAGGATTGATTTAATCAGCTGAACCTACTGTAGATGAACACATGCTTGGGATTTGAAGGCTCATTGGGTTTCTGAAAGGACTTTTCTTTTGATTCTGAATTCTTGTTCTTGAGTGAAATGTAAATAATGTAAAGGAAAATAAGACATCCCCACTTTTGTTTAATACTGGCTATGAAAATGATTGAATGTAGGAGAATGGAGGCTTTTTGGAGAATCAGTTACTCGTGTGTGTGTGTGTGTCTGTATCCATTGGCTTGTGCTCCTGGATTCAGTTTGTGGTAGTGTGTTTGTTGGAGGGGCTAGCTGGAGTCACTGTCATGGTCGATGGATTAGCCTCAACAACATGAGTTTAAGCACCCTACTTAACCCCTATGAAATATTCAGCACATTTAAAAAATAAAATCAGTTTTTATTTAAACTGGTAAATTCCTCATCTGATGCAATGTGGTGTAAAGGTTATTTCACAGGAAACCCTATCATTAATTTTTGGGTGCCCCCTAGTCTGTCCTCATGGGGTTTAATGGGCTTTAGCTTTTCGTCTAGCAATTTGCCAAGACGCTCGGCCACTCGAACAGTTCTTCCTTTCTTCATCTCTCTTTATTTCAGCTCCCATTTGTACAACCGCAGCTACTTCATCACTGCAGTCATTGTCAGGAAGAGAGAGAAAACAGAGCTCAACATGTTAGAAAGCCGCAGCGGTAATTGCGGACGCAATGAATCGGTAATAAAACTGTTGGGTGACTAATAAAAACAGGCTGGTGCTTATTGGAACTCTCTTTAATGAATTCATGATCAGCCAATTAGAAAGTCCTGTTTAATCCAGCTCTTCTTAGCACTACAGTGGCCTGCCACAGTCATTTATATAGTAGGTCAGGGCTTATTTATTTCTGATATCATTGTCATCTTATTTACAATAAAAAAAAAAAAAAACCCATCTAAACAAATTATTACCTTAAAAAAGCATGAATATAAAACTCCACCATTTTCTTTTTGTCAAGCTTTTTTACTTCCATCATTTTTCTCACATAGCATCAAATTATAATTTCAAATTCCTTTTTATTTTTTGGCCCCCTGCAATTTAAACAGCGCTGTTTTTATTAAAGCACAACAGTAATTGGTCAGATGTTGTATTGCTCACAAAGAGAAAAGCATTTATAGAATTACCACCGCTGTCAAGTGTGTGTAGCACGAAAGAGAGCTGGGCCTAACTCTGTGAGAGATGCATGAGCGCATGCACACAGATACACACTGTGTGTGTGCGGTGTGAACTGGGAGGCAGTCAGGCCTGTGCCATGGTCTTTTGAGAACGTGGAATAGACTGTCAGCTCAGAGGTGCTATTAAGATGACAACAGCTTTCCATTCACACGAGGGTCAGACCTCCTGCATCTTTTCTCCCATTGTCACTTTCAGCCTCAAGGTTGCCACATTCAGATCCATTGGAGACCAAAGATCTCTCAGTTTATTCTATTAACCCACTCTCCCACACAGCCATTTACTTGGTCTGTGCGTTGACTTAGTTCTTTAGCGCTCGTACGGGAGGGCAGATTTCGGTGCAGAGATGGCGCAAATTGCAGGCGGATCAATTAGCTGTGACCTCAAACCCCTGTGTCCTTGTTTAATTGGTGATGCTGAGGCAGGCTAATTGTATAAATCAACTGGTAATGAGATTCCTGCTTGTTGTGAAAAACAGAATAATGTGGTGAAATGAACATCAGTGAGGTTTGTGCAGCATTATTTCTCTCTCTCTCTCTCTCTCTTTCTACTGTCACGTAAAAGGGAAATGTAACACTACACATACGGTCGGATCATGTTGAAACTGGGTGTTGTTGGTGATTTGGGTGCACCGTCTGTTTGTTTGTGTTGCCTTGGTTGTGCCGGCCCGGCATTGCTGGAGAACCTCAGAAGACCTGCTAGAACTAGCAGAGCGTGTAACTAAATAAATCATTAGTGCTCTGCAGAGAGAGGAATTAGAGAAAACAAGTACTTTGTATGAAAGCCATTTATTAGTTGAATCAAACAGTGCAGGGACAGATTAATGAGGTATTAGAGAAGTGGACTCTAAACATTGTCTAGGATTGAGTCTCTCAGAGTGAGTGCTGAGTAACTGGAGGCTCTGCGGCGCAACGACTGTTTAACTACATCTGCTGGGACTCTGACCGCCTGCCTGCACCCTCACTTTACTTCACTCGTCTGACATCCTCTCTCACAATTTTCTGTTCTTCTGCTTTGTTGTTACTCTTTATAATAAAACAAATACTTTGCACAATTTTTCATCAGCATTGATAATAATACGAAATATCTCTTAAGCACAACATCAGCATATTAGATTTCTGGAAGATCATGTGACACTGCAGACTGGAGTAATGGCTGCTGAACAAATATGAAAATAGAAAACATTTTTAATATGTAATACTATTTCACAATATTACTGCATTTTTTTTTAAATCAAATAAATTCAGCCTCCACAAGAGACTTCTTTCAAAAACATTTTAAAATCGTACAGAATCCAAACTTTTGAACGGTGATGTATATGTATTTAGTTCCTGAATTTGAATTGAATTGCTGTAGTAAACAAGGTGCAGAATTTCATTTCAAATTTGAGTGCAAGAATTAAATAGTTTTAGAAAATGTGATGTACTTAATGTATTTAATCATGATTTAAAGTTTTGAGAATGAGAGTGGAAGAACACTTCATTACCCAGAATGCATCAGCTCTAATTGGTTTGAATTTCAATTCAGAAAATTTCTCTTCCCATCATTCCAGTTCAAATTCCAGTTGTGCAGTGTGGCCAATTCTAATTCATGAATTGAAATGAAGCCAATTCTGAATTTTTCCCAACACTGATATATACAGTACACATTTAAAGCAAGCTGTGCAAACTTAAACTATGTTGTTGTTTTGTTTTTTGATCTGTTGTAGGTTATTTTCATGAATTCAAAATCAACTCACCAGTGATCTTTGGGAGCTGGGGATAAAGTCTTCTGTTTATGTAAGTACATACAGTATATTTTGGTTTATGTGTCTTGTCCAACATTACATGTGTATCACTGTTCCATTAACACTTGTTTTTTGTCCTATGGTTGCAGTTGTCTTATTTCTTTACGTCTGTCTGATTTGATTTTAAACCACTGTACATGCTTCATCAACACAGGAAATGGTGGCCTTACACAAATGATTACAATGATGAGTGTGTTGTTCTGTTCTGTGTCACTTTTCCTAGAACTAAGTTTGCTTGAAAAACAGCACAAGTGACTTACATAAAAGGCTACATATCAACATTTAGATGCAGATTATAGTCTTTTTTGTTACTTTAAAAGGTATAAAGTAGTCATTTAAAAAAAAAAAACTGGTTTGCTTGTTAGCACCTACCTCCACTTTCCGCTCAAACACACACTTCCATCGGTGCATATAGAGCGAATCTATTCTCTATACTAATACCAACTATGTTATTGGTACTTTTAGGCTGCCAGTCGCCCTCAATAAGAGCATTCACAGCAGTGAAGAAAGAGCCCCTTTTAAAGAAACACAGACAGGGTCTTAGTAAACAGTCAATATACGGTTGCAGTTTTCTGCCACAATATGTCTTAAATGGGAGTTTTCTCTTTCCAGCATAGTAATAAAGATCATATCTGGCAAAGTGTTGCTCTTGGTAATGTTGAGCAAACAAGCTTTCTGAAAGTTAAGTTCATATTAATCTTTTTTCAAATGTCACTTCGATATGAGGTGCAGGACAGAGTTATATTAGTGTGCAGAAAGCCCCACTGTTGGCCCTGCATAATTAGGCCACCTAGAATGGCATATTCCAGCTCAAAGTTCAAGGCCGCACGCTAAATCAGAAGCTTTATCCCCGTGATTTAAATTCAAACAACGTCTTCGGCTCAGATCAATACGCTCTATTACAGGCGCTTTTTTGTTTAAGCTGTGGTTGTTGTGTGTGTCGATGGCGTTTTAAGTCCACACTGAATGGATGTCAGTGAAAAGAGAGGCAGATCAGTGAATGGAGAAATAAGAAAGGGACTAGAAGTGATTGCAGGTTTTGTCTTCTCAAATTGTAACTCTGGAGGAGAGAATCTTAATATTTTTCTGAGCCTGAAGTGAAGAAAGATCATGCGTTATCATTATTATTATTATTGGAAAATTGTGCTTTGAGTAAATACGATTCCGTCCTCGATTATTTTCATTTTTTTCTTTTTTAGATTGACCTCTGCTCAGTGGGCGTGTTGTTGTCTTTGAGCAAGAGTAGGTGTTTGACATGTTTAAAACATCAGGTTTAGTAACAGCAGAACTTTCACAGTTGTTTCTGAAGTGCCACGGGTGGTAGTCTTACCATTCGGGATGAGGTTACATGTTCTGTGTTACCACTACAGAACAGCTACGGCCTGTCCCGTTCTAGGTCCTGTGAACACAGATATTAACATTGATATGTCACAGGGTCAGGTCTCTATTTAGGGAATGAAACGCTGATTGTTAAGCTGAACGAAGGTGAAAGAACCACTTGAGTTAGAACAGTAAACATCAGACCTATGCTCTGGCCCAGCTCCAGCACTGAGGGTAACAGTGTAAGCGTTGTACTGTACATCAGGTTGGCATTGTGTCAGCATTTAGACCAGTGCGAGTGTGTGTATGTGGGTGGGAGAGAGTGAATGCTTAAATTTGATTTTTCCCGTATTGAAAACTTAATTGATTTCACTTAATTTTTGTAATAATAGACATTTGAAGTACAGCGATTTAAGGTTAGTCCTGACCTAAATCTTAAAAATAAATAAATAAATAAATAGTAATTTTAAGCAGACTATGTAAACTATGTACACCAACTATCTGAAAAAATAAATAAATAATACATTTCAACTCAAGACATATGTCAGTCATTTAAATGAAAAAATGCATTTGCATTTAAATGCAATTGAAATAAAGGCCAAGATTTCAGAAAGAGAGAAAGCTATATTAAAGCTGTCAGTATACGTTAAAAATTTGTATCTATGTCCAGTGTCTTTTTCATTTCAGTTTTCACACTGTTTAAATATGAGGAAGAGAAGAAATGTACCCGTCCATCGTTCCTCCCCTAATGCTCTGATTCTTACCAGACCTATAACACATTTATTAATCTAAATTCCTTTGCAACTTTAATCTGCATGTTTAATTAATCACAAAATGAGGCAGTAAGTAATTTGGGCAAACGCGTGGCTTGCATGCGCCCGGCATTTAATCACTCCTGCGCAAAGTCATTTGGAAACACCTGAGGAAGAGGCGACGGCATCTGTTTGAACAGGCAGAATACACTCTTTGTCAGTGTGTGCCATTCATCTAATAAAGCTGCCGGAGCCTTCCTTCATTTTGCATTTAGCGTGTCTCGCTGTTGATGTCTCTGTGGGGCCAGTGTCTTCAGGAATGATTTTCTGTAAAAAATAAATAAATAAACAGCTCTCCTGGACCCCTAATGAAAATGAATAACCTTTGGGTGGTTATTTTCCCAGCTATTAACAGTCTCTCCCCAGCTACAGTTCTTTACTGACCCTCTTTTTGATTGTTGTCAGAGTGGCTGTTCAATAGGGGTCGGCATTTTAATTTCATCAGCCCGATTTAAAAAAAAAAAAAAAAAAAAAAAAAAAAAAAAAAAAACCTTCGTTCTCTTCTTTCCACCCGAAAGGCCCAATGGAACATAAAATTTCATCAGTGTGAATTTAGAAAAAGATTTAATTGTTGGAAATTTAATTATTGTCATGAAAGGAAGTCCTAAGGTCTTGAGACATCTGCGATGGTTGAGATCCTCGCTGAAGTATTTAGGGCACAGTATCCTTATTAGTTCTCATGAGGTTTCGTTCTGTGACGCCAAGAGCATCATATTCTGGCTCTGCACCTATTTTTCTGCACGCATACTGGTGTGTCCTCTCAATCCACAGGGTCGTAAGGGATACGTTTTTCAAATGAAATACACTCCATTTATTTGTACTACATTCGGCTGGTATAGTCTAGCAGACCAGACTGGCTTCGTCTGAGAATTGACCATTGATCATCTAGAGCAAGACTATTTTCAATAGTCTTCAATCACCCCGCTATGACCTAACATCCCAACAACACGCTGTCATGGCTGGGGCAGTGACTTCTGCCAAGGTTTATTCAATATATCGTCCTTTTGATGGCTTGATGTGCTTTATCTAATTTTCAGAAGAATTATACATAATATAAACTTGGCAGTCTTCCCTTGTTTCAAGGTAAAGACAGTAACCAAGGTAGAAAGGCGTTCTCTTATTGACTATATATAGACATACTGAGGAACATGACATTAATCTCCTGGCTTCCACAGCTGGGGATAATGCATAACTAAAAGTCATGTAAAATGAATTAATGATTCCAACCATGAACTTTTCTCCAAAAATGCCATGAATCCTCCAGAGCTGATAATGTGCTCTGACCCTGGGGTGTGAAATCCTTGTTATGTTGAGAGTTGCCAGTTAATTGATTTGCAAATTATTTAAAGTTTGTGGGGCCCAAGGGATCACTTGGCTCTAATGATGCCCATTCCCATAGTTTGCTTCTCTCTGTATTACACTTTCTCAGCATGATTGTTATAAGGTAATACCCATATAAAAGATTCAAAGCGCATTTTCCCCAGTAGAAAAAGCAGAACTTTTCAAGTCTTGTAGCTTGAATGAGAAGGAAACAATAATTTATCATTTAACACAGAAACTCTAAATACAGTATATAAATCCTGATTTTTTTATTCAAATGTTTCCAAACATTGAGAAAGAAATGTATAATTATAGTTTTAATTTTGTATTATTAATTAATTGCTTCATTTTATATACATTATTTACATTTTTTGCATTAATATAACAAAATGCAATAAATAAATGTGCATATAAATCAATATATTGTCAGTATCAATATAATTGAATATATTTTTAAATATAATACATATGTTTGATTCATAATGATATTTATGAAAAATATATACATTTTTACAAATTTATATTGATTTAACTGTTGTTGTATTATGCACATAAATCATTAATTATAATAAAAGTAATAATTAACTAAATAAACTTGTATTGTTTATAATCTTGACTATAGATGAAGTTAATACTCAAAACTATGCATTAAATGATGTATTTTTAGCTGCATTTCACAACGATTCACACTCACTTTTCTTTTTACATATTTTCTGCTAATCATATTGAATGTATAAAGGCAGAGTCATGCTATTTGTTTATATGTGCCAGCCACCTGCATTAACCATATCTGAAAAGACGGCTTGTTCCATTGATTTGGACTCACAGCAACTTCTCAAACTTTATTAGAGACAGAGCGTTTATCATTGTTGGCTTAATCTCATTTACGTATCTTGACTTATCTTCCTTTTTTTAATTTGTGGTTCACCACAGCACAAATAATTCTCCCAGTAATAAGGATATTTTTAGGTGGGAATAGTTGAAAAGTTGGGAATGTGACTTTTTTTGCCCATGTAGATTTTAAAGGCATACAGTGCTGAGGTCATCCGCAGACATTAAACATGTCCATCTGATTACCACTTGACTCGTAGGAATATAATTAGCACTTCTTCTCCTCTGCTGCATATAATGGGGTAGATTCTCCCTTTCATTCATAAGTGCACTGCCCACCCAAACGCTTAGTGAGTCACTGAGATGAAAATATTAGTCACTCCTATCGTTATTTTGGGGTTTTTTACATTTCATTAATGAATGCAGGTTGTCTTTTTTTTCTTCTGCAAAAAACCTTAAAGTCTTTTACTAAACGGCCTTTACATAATCTAACGTCTCACATGCAATGAATGAACAGCGATCTTGAAAGTAGTTTAACATTGTTACGTTTAAACTTGTTTAACTTTGTTCTGTCTCCTTCAACTAGCCCAAACGGCAAATGAAGCGTAAAGCGCTGAGTGCAAGCAAACCCCTGTGAAACAAGGAACCGCTTCTGAGATCTAATTGATTTGTTGCGCAGATGTAAGTTAAGAGAGACCTCACCTTTTGCAGGGCTTGTAAGTTTGTAAGCACACGGTAATGTGTCCATTAGGGGAGTCAGATGCTCAGCTGGTTGAGTTGTAGAGGAAAGGTGCATGCTGTCTAACCCACTAAGTGGCTGTTTCTCTTTGCTAATATAAAAGAGACCCTGAGCCCTCATTAGCAAGCGCTGTCATTCAGACACAGAGTGTCGGCTTGATTTAAATAAAATGAAATGAAGATAGTTCTTTCTGGTCCCCTGGCTTCACTCATTGCCATAAACATATGCTCTGTGCCCTGCTTCTTTCCATCTTATTTATGACTTTAATTTGTTGTGTGGGCTGTGCTGGAAATCAAATTTAATACAATCCTCCCAGGGACCCTGTCATATAATAACATGGTAATTTCTGTGTATCCTTTTGAAAAATGAGGAAATTAATTCTTCCTGACATGTTCTAATTATTCCAGTGTGAACAGGCAAATCCAGTTTTTCTCTCTCTCTCTCTCTCTGAAAAGTGTCAGAGGCAGGCGCGCAGCCTCGACGGGCATCTAGGTGCTAATGCTGACCAGCAGTGCGTTTAATTTGAAACATGAGCAGACACCTTTCAACACACCTTCCTAATGTTGGGTTGCTCTGCACAAATTAATTCACTACTCATCAGGGTGGGTGAGCAAGGGGGGTTGAGACTAAGGGATGGGACACCGGTGCTGTTAGCGAGAGTGTATTTAACTGGTGGGCTATGGTGGGCGGGTGGGAAGCCCCTCTCTGTCACGTCGTCTTTTGTGATGCCGTTTGGAGATGTGTGCACTCGTGTGACAGGAGGACACCCGTGAGACGTGTTTGGATCTGTGGACAGAGGGATTCTTTTTCTCCTGTTCCCAGCACTGTCAAAACCTTTTCACACCTTTAGTGGCTAGGATGAGGGGATGAAATGCTAATTTAATTAGACTGTCATCAGTCGCTTCAATATATACTGTAGTGCTTTGGCTTTGCTATAGAATCTGTTTCTGCCTCTTTTTTTTTTAAACGTATGTTTCTTCTCTGTAGTGTATTAATGCATTTAGCAGAAGCTTTTATCCAAATAGATTTACAGTGTGTAGAAGGTATACAGGGGTACATAACTACTATTTTCTACCCTGGAAAGTAAAACCACAATTTCAATGTTGTGCTAAATCAGTTGAGCTACAAAAAAAATTATATTTTTGAACTTAAGACATCCATAGTAGTGAAATAATAATGGTAAAAATAATTGTATTATGGACTAGGCTGAGTATTTGTGTGTGACACAAAAGCGTAAACTCCCTATTACATCCTCAATTAAACCTTCTCTATTGCATTTCACCCAAGCACTGTGTGCTTTCACTGAGCACTCGGGTGTTGGCCAGTCAGCACTGTGAGATCACATGACACCGTGGGCCCTTATTATTGCCACATGTCAACAATTAATTTTGCCGTTTTTGCCAGGGCACAGTTGTGTCACAGTAGCTTCTGATTAGTATTACTGTGTTACCAGTCAAGGAACAGAGTGTGTTTTACAGTACGTCACGTGCTGTCCTCTAATATCTGTCAGCGAGCGGCACTCTGAGGAAAAATATCCCTACCCCCCTTTCCCCCCCACTCTAATTATGAACAGTGTTTAAGGCTCTGTGTCGGGAAAAATAAACAAACAAAAATCGAGTGAACCTTTGGGTCGGGTTAAATCCACAAAGGCCTAATTGATTTGATGTGTGTCCTCTGTGTGTGCATGTTACAGAAGAGAACCTCCAAATTATGACGTCATGTGCACTGAAGAATAGAAGAGCTTTATAGTCTGTGGGTGGAGCCGGGTTGAGTCTGCCGCGCTCCGATTTGCTGAACAGGGGCAGCGCAAAGGCATCCCGTTATCATATCCCACACCCTCGGCGTTTAATCAGTGCCATCTTGACATGCTGGAGGAAGACGTTGTCATCTTCTTCATGGAAAAATTATTCGTTTTGGGAACTTCAGTTCTGTAAGACTTTAGCTGTTAATCTGGTTTGTGGCCTTTTCTTGTGTATGAAGATGTAGCAAGATGTCTTTACTGTCGAAAATGAATTTGTCTGGCTCTCCGTTCCCCTTCTGCTGTCTGGAGAACATCTATAGAGGAGATTTGTTGTAGTATGTAGAATAAGTTTAGTCATGGAATCGCTGGGATCTCCATCTCTGGCCCTAGCCCACCCACTTTCCATGGCACTACATTAATTCAGCCAGTCAATTTGACTGAAAGTTTGAAATGTGCACTGCGTTAGCGAGGGAGGCCGTACAGAAGCCGTGTTAATAGCGAGGGCTTGTTGTCCATATGGTACTGTTTTAATGGAGCACATTTGTTGCAGATGGTGGGAGACTTCACTTGGGCAGAAGCGGTTCTTGGCAGGTCTTGGGAGAAAAAGGCGCATGGAGCTTGACTTTTAACGCTGATGTTGATCTTCGCTCTTTTTCATTCAACAATCCGTTGCCCTTGAAACACTGTCTGTTCTAAATTTAAGCCTCGCTTTACTCTGTTTATTTATTTCTTTTCGTTATGCTGAGACAATACTGTGTGGCTCAGTCACTTTTTCCTCAGCTCGGCCTGTAAACCACAGCAAAATCCTCACACACAGAGATCGTAGTTGTCTCAATTTCTACAGTGAGTTTTTTTCAGCTGCAAGAGAGAGCTGAGGTAACGCAGCAGCCAGAGGGTAAGAAAATTGAGGGGGACACATAAACGAATCACTTGAACGCTACTGTTACAGTGATGAACTCTTACTCTGTATAAAAGAAGAGGTATTACTGCACAGAGTGGTCTTCAAGTCGAATTTCATGAAACCTCTTCTAGTCATATTGTTCTTTTATAATTATTATTATTGTCCGTTATTATATTTAAATTATAATAACAATTGTTATTATTATTTTATACAATTTTATAATAATAATAACAATCATAATACTTTTAGCATTTATATTTTTCTAATTTTCATTATAAATTCCGTTTTGCTTATAGAAAATGAAGCCTGTTTTATAATATTTAAGGAATTTTTTTAATGACAGCTAAGCACTATACCCAGAGTAAACACACAAATACAATATTTAAAAAAATCACATAAATTAGATTCACCATTGATAATTGAAGAATATTCTGGGGAAAAAAACAAACAAACAGATGCTATGAAAATGTCACAGTGTAAAAAAAATCTTGTGTAAAAGGGGGTGTAAAAGGAAACCACATTTTCATGAGATTCGCCTATTATGTGTAGAATTAAAACTGAATGGAAAAACCCTAATTCCCTAAAGTGCTTTAGGCCTTTACCATGTAGGCCAGTTATTCCAGATCTCACTTAACATTTATAGTGTTATTCTCAATAGAAAATCTAGATACATGTTTCATATCCCTTACTCTGTTTTATTAAAATATTTTTAAGCAGAATAAACAGACCTGATAATCACAACAGGCTTAAATCTAACCGTTACTCGTTACTATGAGCATGCTGTCCAAAAGAGACAGATACTGTCAGAATGCTTGTGTTTTTGCTGCCTTCTTGCTGCCCCCAACAAAAGCAAGAGTTAGAGATAGAGAGAGATAGTGTGAGAGGAGGGGTGTGTGAGAGTGTGTGTGTTTTTTAACACTTCCTTTGGAATAGTGAGGAGACACGCTTGATTGCCTCTGTTGCGTTTTTACTGTTTTCTCGCGTTGTCACTGCTGTGGCAGCACTTGGGTATTATGTGAGCAGAGCGCCCATGGCCGAAAACACCCCCCCTCCCCCAACACCCCCAGACACCTGACTGTGAGAAAAGTCTCGGCGGGTCTTACAGGTCCTCTGGCCTGCTAAGTGCTGGCCGGCCTGAAAGGCGCAGTGTCCTTGGGGTTCTCTGATCTCACTCTTTCCATTCTCTCAGTGGCTTTGTCTCTACCCATCCACAGCAGCACAACTCACCACTAAGAGGAAAAGAAAGAGAGAGAGAGAGAGAGAGAGGGGGGGGGGGGGTGAAGGGAGGGGAGAGGCATGGGGCAAATTACACCCATGTCACTGAAAGTGAAAGCATTTAGGAGGCAGAAGACTGAATGTCTTTTGACTCTGATGTGTCTCTTATTTATGATGATGATGATGTGAGAGAGGGAGTGGGGTGTTAGAGCATGAGAGAAATCGCTAATTAGTTTCAGCACTTGATGAATTCCGGTTCTGCAGTATTGCATTTTTTTAAAAACAGCTCTGGAAATGCATCATCTTTCGTCGTTGCTCCAGGAGGAACCGAAGTGGGCTGATGCGGAGTGTGAACTTATATAGGGAAGCTTCACTATTTTTAGTTATATATATATATATATAATTAATATTTTATTTATTTAACTAAAAATGTGTGTATATATATATATATATATATATATATATATATATATATATATATATATATATATATATATATATATATATATATATTTTTTTTTTTTTTTTTTTTATATAATTGTATTATCATTTTTATTATTTTATCTTTCTGCCTTAGGCCACATTACACTCTTAACATTGTCTTTTGCATAACAGTTTATTTTACTATACAAATAGACCCTTGATCTTTATAAGTCATATGTGTATGTATGTCTTGGGAAGACCAAAAACTGAGACTAATGGAAACCCTTTGGAGACAATTTCCAAACATGTGCCTCCAAATTTGCGGCATTAGACTTTTAGAACAGCCTCTGTGCGTAGTGATATCATGACCACATCATCCCGCCTCCCTGTGGTTGCGCGGCCCTGCATTGGCTCAGAGTTGGCCCCGTGTGGGCCCCTGTGGTCCAGCTTCTAGAAGCCGCCACGGCCCCACTACACATGGTCCACAGCTGGACCACCACACGCTGCTTTGGGAGGAGCAGCGCCCAGGAACCACTGTCATACGATAACATATCATCAAAAATGGGACTGGAAAACCATGTACACTAATGACAAATGTCTGTTTCTCTGAAAAGACGGATGAAAAGCTATTAGTGGAGCTGTGGGGAGTGTTACATCTTTGTCCTTGCGTTTGGTTTGGAAGATAAAAATGTTTCAGGGACAGTCGAGGATGTGTTGGTGGTTTTGTCTGTTTTCTCCCCTTTGTTACTGTTTTAAAGTTGCCATGCTAACTTGTGCTTGCTCAGTTACAATGGCTCTCTGTGTATTTCTCCTGCTACAGAAACCAAATGCTGAACATGGAGGGCTTTCTGCGTAGCAGCTTTTTACTGAGGTTAGTTGCTTTAGTTTTTCTGTTGTTGCCACAGGGGTCCAGCGGGCTGAATTCATCTGTCCTTTCACAGCTCCGATATCACACCACCTACTATTAGCCAACTTGTGGGATGATGTGTTGTCTCAGTCTGTGTTTGTGTATGTGTGCAAGTTTTAGCTCAGAAGTGTAACTCATTCACACTCCCTCCCTGTAGATAATCAGACCTAAAGCATTACACCCTTCATACACCCTGTGCCTCCCACCCCAGACCCTGTCAGTCAGTGAATGCATGCACATGTCTGTCACCTTCTCCTCTGCCCCAGCTCACTGATTGGTCAGATTGGGAGTAGGGCAGAGCTTAATTTGTGATTCTCACCATTTCCTGTTTTGTGTGTTTGTGTTATAACCGCAGTCAAAACGAGTAAGGACGCCATTACCCTTCCCCTTCCTGTGATTCTAATTAGGAATTTGTGCTGCGTGTCTGTGTGTCACTGCGCAGAGGAAGTAAAAAACAGCGAGTGTGTTAGCCATTGGCTGTTCTCTCTCTGTGCAAAGCACCTTCCCCACACTTGAATAGCTAGCAACCCTAATTAGTGATCTCTCATTAAAAACAGCAGCAGCAACATCTGCCTTTCAAAGCTGCTGTCAGACAAACTTTGCTGAAGCTAATGAATCCCCTTTGATTTCTTTTTTCAAAAGGTCATTTAGTTGATTAAATTATAAGCATTTTTTATTCTCTTTCCAAGATGTCAAATTCCATAAAAACAAATAGATGTTATTCAGTAATTAATGATATTTGATTTTTTAGTTCTTTTAATAGCTATTCAATTATTTTAATAGCCATTTATTTTAATTTCAGATAAAAAAAAAAAATAAAAAAAAAAAACACAATGCTTTTTTTTTTCTCCCCAAAATCCACATGAAATACTTAATACTTAAAAGTTCCTGGTCTTCTGAAGTTTTTTTTTTTTTTTTTTACAGAAATGCAGTGAATTGTCTATTTATATGGCTTTTTGAAGCCACTGTCTTTTCTTATTCATATCTATTGAACTTTTTTACACCAATATTTTTTTAAATACTAGCAGAGAAGTATTAGGTAGAGACACCACTATAGTGATTAGTTGAACGTTTGAGGATTACTGAGACTGATTTGCACTCACTGACCCCTGAAGGAGAAGAATAGACAGTAGGATCTCTGATCTCTTCTGCATATCCACATGGAAGACGCCTGCAGGCTTTGACCCGAGACATGAGTCTTTCCGGTGTGTTTGTGAGTAATCACATGTTTTTAGGACAGTCTGTGGCAAAAATGAATGCATACTTTGATTTACTCGAGGTAGATAATCTGTAAAGTAACATCAGTTTGGAAGTTCAAATTCACCTATTGTAATAGTTTTAGGTTGTCATTCAGGCATTCTTCCAGCTGATGAATTTGTTGGCATACATGTGACCCACTTAGATTGCCGCTGGCGGGATCTGTTTGAGTCTGCTGGATTATTGTCAGCTTGATGGTTTTATCTGCCCGCCCTCTTCCTTTAATGCTACAGAATGGAGGATTGTGTTTGACTTCAGCCACCTGTTGCAGGAGGATAACCATATACCTTGGGGCAGGGCTAGAGGGGATGGACGGGGCAGTAGGTTGAGAGAGGACAGTTAGTGACACCTTATTGCTTCCTCACTAATCCTTCAAGATGTTCAAACCCTTACCATGGAGCACCCAATTTTAGTTCATCCTAAAGATTACATTTTCCCTTCATTCTTTTTCTGAGTAATCATGTGATTGAACTGAAGTAAATGTATAATTGCATGCTCCTAATGCACTTCCTGCCACATTGGAAGGTAATGTGTGATTGGTGGAGAGATATTTTGCAAATAAGCAGCAACATACAAGGATGCCAATGTAGATTAGAATGTTATTTTAGAGTGATCATTTTTCTCCCTGAGAGATCAGAAATGACTCAAAAACTTTTCATGTCATAGCATGAAATCTGAGAACAGAAAATGACTTTCTAATAATGGTTTCTAGTTTGTAATCATTTGTGTACTGTACGAATAGTATGAATAGTCAGAGTCAGACTCTCTGGCTTCAAATGTGTTCAATATAGTAATCTTGAAATTTCGAATGAATTCCATCAAGTGCTGAGAATTTGTTTCTGAGCAATACTCACACACATACTATTTTATGTAAAAGTTATTTGCATTTTTTTCATTGACAGTGAAAACAGAAACGTGAAGGCCCTGTTTTCATTTAATTTATAAAAGAAGCAGAATGGAATTATTTATTTTACATTAACATGCATAATGGACAGTGACATTTATTTCTTTGATCACGTCAAATAATTGATAGCTGGGAAGTTTTGCCTACGGGTGGGAATGAATGAGTGAGGGAGAAATAGAGTGAGGAAAAGTGTAAGAGAGAGAGAGAGAGAGAGAGAGAGAGAGAGAGAGAGAGAGAGAGAGTGTCTCCAGCAGTTCTATGCTAATCCCAGAGGAGAGGACCTCCTCCTCCATCTCTGCCATTATTTGATGTAATGAAAGGAGAAAGTGTGTAACAGCTAGATTGTTAATTAATTTACTCTAACAAGATGAAGATAAATGAAGCACACTGAAGGTTGACTAGGCAAAGGGGGCCCACTTAGCATTCCCTCTCCCCTCAGCCTCTGCTCGCGCAAACAAAGATCCGTTCTCACACTAGTCAGCACATGATTCAAATGACTAACTGCCTTCATCACTCTCAAAAACTCATTGTAGATTTTACTCAAACTTTCCGGCCCATATTGACCTAAATTTGAAAGACGAAAAGAAGAAGCTGAAAATAAAATCTCTTAAGTTTTTAATGTGCTGTGATTTAATCGGATTCCAGCACTTCTGGACTGTCGTTCATTTGCCATGCATGCTGATGATTAATTGATATTATTCTCTATGGTTAGTTATTTTGTTTTTAGCTATCAGTCACTTCAGTGACATATTTGAGTTTGGCTTATGAGCCTTATTTTTGTGACAGCTGGGCTGGAGATTTTTAACCTAGGCCCATGCATTGCTTTATTGTAGAATAGATCAGAATGGCAGGGTCATTTTTCATTGAAACTAAGATACACAGAGATGATTCTGTGTAAACATGGGCTCAGATCTTCATGGTTCTAGCACAAGGAGACGACCTAAGCCCCCTTTGCCCAAAAGATGTTCTTCAGTGGCCCAGCCCCATTTAATAAATGAATAGTGGTGGTCTAATACGGATTGGTGGTTATTTAAGCGGTGAGAGAAAGAGGCCCAGACACACAAAAAAAGAGGAAAGCCAGACAGTTGTCTTCATCCAAGCCCTTTTTTCATTGTTCTACCAAGGACCTTCTTTGCCAGACAATTCAGCATGGGCCCCGCATGGCAGAGCAGACCAATCACCGTGGCACCCATTCTCTGCTCCTTTATTTTTCAAGTCACCAACAATAGCTTGTTGATTGTGTGGACAACACCAGCACAATTACCTTCTCTGTTATGGTGGCCGAATGGTGTTTTAAAGTCCCCTCATCCATAATAGAATCATTATTGTTATTCTTATAGCAGGGCCTCAGGAGAAGGAATAGCTGCTCCCGGTATGTCATTATTTTGCAAATGTTCGATTAGCTCAACATGAACTGTGCGGCAAGAATCACAGCTAATTAGACAGAGGGAGCTTCGCCGCTGGCCCCTCCAGCTCCTGAGTTAAAAGGTACCACTTGATGGGCCAATAATATAAAGAAAGGTGGTAAAAAGAGGGATTAGAGCTGTTGCCGTAGTAACTCCAGCTTCCATCTGCGAGACGAACAATGAACTTGTGTTCCTCCACCACCTTTGATTGAAAAATAGAAGTGAAAGACCTAGCGCTCTGAAAGGACAAGACCCTTTTTAACAACAAAGTGGAATTCTGGCCTAATAGGCTTTTTGGTAAAAGTTGTTTGGTAAGACTAGGGAAGGATAGAGGAGACGAGAGGTCGTCATGTAATCCAAGGACAGCAAATGTCGGTGTCTCCCCGAACAATAGCAGTTTGTTTTGGGTGTTACGTTCGTTCGGTGCCGTCATGGGTGCGGGACCTGCAGATTGGCTCCTTTCGCCACTTCTTGAAAAGAGATGGAGAGGGAGGAACAGAGGGAAGCGATGAAGTTAAGCAAGCAGGAATAAAATTGCTGCACGGCCAAAACCTACTTGTTCCTAACTGACTCTGAATAAACATCGACTAGATTTACGCCGGGAAGAAAATAACTCCTCCAATTAGAAGGAGCACTCAGATGTTGTTTGGACGTCCTCCAGTCATTCCCATCATTATTCCCAGTGCAGTGGTGTAGAGAGGGAGGGAGGGCAGAGGAGAGAACAGGTTTCTGACACTTTGTTCGCCTGATAACAGCGGCCTCAGCAGTTTTTATCTATATTTCTTTCTATATTTACAGTAATTGTCCAAAGTACATAAGTAGGGGAGTATCTACAAATAATATTTTTCTGACATCCCATATTTGTAGTTTATCAGAATTTGAATGCTGTCGTATCATCTCACATTTTCGAGTGTGACGTACTGTATACTAAAGTAAATTTATACAATAAAAGTTTCTGTGAGAATATATATAAAAACGAAAATGTTTAGTTTAATCCCACAATATGTACATCACTTTTTATATATTTAAATCATATTAATATTTGTCCGTCCTTCAAAAAACATTTGTCATGCAAGCGTACAAAGAACCATTAGAGCTTTTTGTCAGGGACAATATGTTTATGATCTACAATCTCTGTACCTCTTTCATTTTATATCCCCTATTAGCTGTGGAATATGTCTGCTCACATTAACCTAATTTATGGTCAGGGGCCACTGTAACAGCAGCACAGGTTAATGAATTTGGCATTACTGAGTAACTGTTATTGAGGGCTGAGGAGGAGCCTAGCAGATGGGAGAGATTGTAAAGCTCTCTGCTTTGCATGGTGACGGTTGAAAGACAGATTGGAAAGGAAATGATGTGAGCACATGATGAACCCCACCACCCACCTGCACAATTGTGTGAACCTCTTGTTTTCTGTCTGGACGTTTCTGACTCATCAGATCATAATTTGTAAATCATGTACTGTACTGAGCCTGACTCAGCTAAATTCTAAATGGAATTTTTATATGATTACCTTTCATTTGAGAGAATAAGTTTGGCATGTAAAACAGTTCTTATTTAAGCCACCCTAGAATACAAGTGCCTTGACAATAGACTTTTCTCAATTTGAATATCCTTTTTCATCATACTTTTTTAATTTGAACTATATGCCTTTTTTTAACACATACATCAAATCCTTTTTTTAACACACACATCAAAATCAATATAAATATAAACTATATTAAAATGTTAAAAATGTATATTTTATGGTACACTATATATGTATTTATTTTATTCGATTTTTTTTCTAAAATTAACACAAGTTTTCAGCAAAAGTCTCCATTTAATTCGTTTTTTTTTTTTTTTTTAATAGAGGATGATGACATTTTCTTTTTACTCAACCCAGTATTGTGCACTATTAATAGACATCTTCTAAAGTGGACATACTTGAATGTGAGTTTGCCTCATGTTTTTTGGCTCACAATAATATTTTGTGACATGCCAAATGGTTCATGATTGTCCTTTACATCATTCAACACAATGAGTCTTAACAAAACTGCTCTGTGATGACCCACTGGTCCTTGAGCTTGTCTTCCCCCCCTCCTCTCTCTCTCTCTCTCTCTCTCTCTCTCTCTCTCTCTCTCTCTCTCTCTCTCTCTCTCTCTCTCTCTCTCTCTCTCTCTCTCTCTCTCTCTCTCTCTCTCTCTCTCTCTCTCTCTCTCTCTCTCTCTCTCTCTCTCTCTCTCTCTCTCTCTCTCTCTCTCTCTCTCTCTCTCTCTCTCCTTCCCTCCCTCCCTCCCCCAGAATCTTTTATTCCTCTCCTTTGCTTTCAAGGCACAAGTACTTCCGCCCTTTCTGCCTCAACACAGTTGTGCATGGCTCACCAACCCTTTCAATTTAGATTTCAATTATCATGTTAGTTTTGTGATTAGATTGTGTCCTCCAGGAATCAAACCTCGCTTTCTCTCCCTCTCTCTTCCCTTCTGCAATCAGATTGGATCTGATGAATTGCAGCTGTAATTACGGAAGTTATTGAATATGCAGATCGCTGATGACTAGCAGTGTATCTGTTCATAGTGCATTAACTCTAACTGTATCAAACGAGAGGCTTGTTCAAGACCCACTCAAGTAATGAGAGAGGGCCAGTGGATGCCATTAGCCGGAAATAATAGCACGCTTGAAAGGGGCGAACTCAATTAAGACCTATGCGATCCCATTATGGTGCCTTTGTTTTATTCCCTGAGTGTATGCCTGTGTGTGTGTGTGTGCTATA
This sequence comes from Gila orcuttii, assembly GCA_026230005.1. Classification (NCBI taxonomy): domain Eukaryota; kingdom Metazoa; phylum Chordata; class Actinopteri; order Cypriniformes; family Leuciscidae; genus Gila; species Gila orcuttii. Next base: position 21,383,108 of record JAPDVR010000001.1, read on the forward strand.
AGATGGAGTTTTCTGGCTCAGTTTCAGGCCAGGTCAGCTGATGAAGCATTGTGGACCAGCGGTTTTACTGTAAACACACAATGAGGTCTCTGCTGGGAGGTTGTAAATTGCTCAGCATGAGGTATTTTCCCCAGCTCGCTCTGACCGGCCTTTTTAAAGGGACCATGATGCAAACTCTGACACTGATAGTTGGTAGTTGGATGGGGAAGGGTGTGAGAGTGAGGTGTTTGAGAGTGAGGATAAAGTAAGTGCTTGAACATTGTTGAAGCTGCTCTCTGTCTCCAAACCTTGGCATCTGGGTTACTACATAATCACTCACACACACAAACACACCTCCTCTCGCCCTGCGTATGTCAAGCTGCTCTCCCAACAGTTTAATAGCAAGGGTGCTATAGCGCTGTAATCTACACTTGACTCCTGAGCTCATAATGTGACATACCACATTACATAGAGACTCACTAACTGGCCAAGAGATACTCAGTGAAGTGGTAGCATTAAATTACCTAACCTGTCAGTCACAAACTTTTTAAAAACTTTTTTTCCTTAAGCCAAGAACAGTTCTGTCAATTCTGTCATTTACTCACTGTCACTTAGTTCTAAACCTGTATGATTTTCTTTTTTTTCTGTGAAACACAAAAGAAGACGTTTTTTAGGATGTTCACGCTGCTTTTTTATAACAGTTTTTTTTTCATAAATTCATGAAGATTTTCAGTTAATAACAACATCAAAATGTTGATTTTGTTCCTTACTATTGTTAAGTTTGATAAAAAAATACAGTAATTTTGTGAAATATTATTACAATTTAAAATATCCATTTTATGTTTTAATGTTTTAAAATATAATTTAGTTCTGTAATGGCAAAACTGAGTTTTCAGCTGTCATTAGTCCAGTCTTCAGTGTCATCCAGTGTCACATGATCCTTCAGAAATCATTCTAATATATTGATTTGCTGCAACACAAAACTCTTCTTATCAATGTTAGAAAACAGTTGATGTTTTTTTGAAACACTGAAAACAGCCGCACAGGGAGTGGTTACATCAAGAAGCAGTTATGGTGCTTTGAATACATGTATGCCTCTAGCACTACAACATTATAGTAAAATAAGTTAAACCAGCACTCACACTAAAATGTAAGAATACAGTGTGTGAACTGTCTATACAGCACTCCCCAGAAATGACTCTTGGTGGGAAGTACACATACACGCATGCTTGCTTAAATTGTATGTAGCTAAATGGCCCACTCTTAAATATTTACCCTAAAACTGTCTCCATTTGCTGTGGAGGTGACATCAGAACAAAACAGAAGGAGCATCTGCCGGCATTATGCTTTCATAACGCTGCATAAAATGTGTTGTTTGTCGCCTTTAAAATGCAGCACTTTTATGAATAATGCAGCTCTCGATTTCAAGAAGAAACACTTAGAAGATGGATTCATAAAAAATAAATCCCCAACTTAGTTTTTTCCTCTATGATCATAAGAGGAACAGTTAGAAAGTTAAGTGCCGCACAGTAAATGAAACGAGCTCATCAACACAATGCTAAATTGTTAGCCGCAGCACTAGTGAGATAAAAGGCACTCTCTCTGTTTCTTTGTAACTGCTGAATTATGGGGTCTATTTAAGCTCTAATTAGTGTTCATTTCAGGAGTTTCCAGTCTTAAATGTGTATTAATGTAATGACAGAGGAAGTGTTTGTTTTTAGGCGTCTAAGTGGAGAGGCTTAATACAGGCTAGCTAAATTAGCACATCCATTCTGACAAGTACTCTAATAACCGCTGCGGATTAACTTATGACCCTGTTTGGGAGCACAAAGCTCATGTCCACTGTTGCTCCGGTGGACCAAACTCGCTGTAGTTAAGACTCCAAGAGGCTTTAGCGCCTGAACTGCTGGCCGCTGCCGCCTGGTTCCGTGTATATTATTAGGTTAATAGGATTTCACTTGTTTACACCAACTGTTAGCTTAACTCGAGGTCAAAGAGGTGGCTTAAACTTGTGTAATTGGCTTATTAAGAAGGATCAAGTAGCATTGTAGTGAGGGGTTAAAACACACACACAGACACAGTCAGGGTGCCAATGCGACGTGCGTTGAGCACAGACTAGCTGCATGCTTGCTGTTTTTTTAGTCTCTGATAACGCGCGGATTGCGAAAGATGACCTTTGTCAGTGGCTAGCTATTGTTTGCCGATTGGTTGCACACTCCGCAGGCTGTGAAAGACACATCTGCTGCCTCGCACACAGAAACTGAGGGATAAAGGGGAGGAGGAGGGGAGGGAAGACCTGTGCCACACATCCCACACTGCCACAATACCTATCCGCTTATCAAATATTTGTCTGGCCTTCGCTACCTATTTACTTTCCCTCTGTTTGCTTTGCTTATTCAAGTCTTTCTGTGCCAGATACAATGTTACCAAAGACTAGATGCTACAGTCTCTTTTTTTTGTCCTGGGTCATTCACCTCCTTGCTCTAAGAGGGCACATGAGCATTTTCTTTTGTTTTATAGTTTGCTTTCAATTTTCTCTTTCTCGCAGCCTTTTTCTGACTGAAAAGCGCATCATACACCACCACGCTCTCGTTCATAAATACATTAGCGATCCGGGTTGCTCTTTGCTTCGATGACAAACAGAAGTGGTGTTAATTTGCTCACTGCTCACTCACTCTTCCCACAAACCCTCTGTTGAATGGCCCAGCTCAAAATGTGTATTTGTTTAATATGTTTTTGATTGATTCAGGGATGATGATCCATACAGTCAGTATTGAGAACACACACACATTCTGGAGCACAAAAGGCCTCTTTGTGTTGCTGGCAGGCAGGGCTTGTGAATTCGGGGAGTGGGGTTGAGATTACTCGATTATTTCATACAGGGGCCCAGGCAAATCATAGAGCCCGGTCCCCGCCGCACAGAGTGGGATGGCTGTGGCGACGACGAACCACAACAGAGGCCGAGCCCGAACCCAAAAGCGGTGGACAGCAGCCAGAGACAGATACAACCCACCCCGTCACACACTTGCGGTTTTTTAAAAGAAACCAATTTAGTTAATGATTTCATTCTGAAAGCCTGTCATGATGCATGTGTCTTCCCCTGCCAGGAAAAGGAGAGCAGGGTGGAAAGAAGGAAAGAAATAGAGACGAAGGTGTTAGTCAACATGACTACACTTAAGTTCTAACTGCTTGCGGCTGCTGCACGGATCGTGTTACAGAATGGAGCAGACCGATGTAATGCTACTTACAACTTGCTGAGGAAGCCCGTCACAGACCGTAGTGTTTTTTTTCTTTTAGCTAGACTCCAGTCAGATATTTTTCCAGCTTGTTGAGAACATTTTTAAGACACTACTGTGCTGTTTCATCTGAAACGGGAGCGTGTGAGTTGGTCAGACTTACGGTTTAATAGTAGATGGGTGAGACATTTTCTGTATCAGTCAGCGGCTAATCCAGTAATGTGCCTGCTTTCTGGCCTGGGTACAAATCTACTGCACATTTTTCTGTTCAACCATGCTTGTCAGTTCCCGGTTTTATTAGTCCGTGGTGTAGCATGTTTCGTATTCACTTTACCACTTTTTCCCTGTGCCGCTCCATCTTAGCATTGCTAAAACATCAACCCTTCATGTACTCTCTGACTCAGATTTTCGTGGCAATTACACAGATCGATGGACGGACTCTCCCTCTCACCCTCTCTGTTCTCTCTCTCTCTCTCTCTCTCTCTCTCTCTCTCTCTCTCTCTCTCTCTCTCTCTCTCTCTCTCTCTCTTTTGAATCGGCTGTCAGTCATGTTGGGAACTTCTAACCACCTCCTGACAGACATGAGTGCCAACCGTTCGTTTAGCAGGGGTTTTTATTCCGCCTTCATCCGACCTGTCACCGTGGCCACACACTGTTGCCCATGCTTTCATTTGAACAGGGGCGAATGAATTAGTTTCAGAGGTTTAAATCGGCAATCAATGTCACTTGCCCCAACATAATAAGGCTTAATCATAGATCTTCAAGATGTGTACTGACTGACCCTTGCGATTCGTCAGTCGTCTTTTACATGGCCTCATCTGGGTGGAGCGAACAAACTGCCCCTGTTTTGATTCTCCGAATGACGTGTCACATGAATTGTGCTTGAGTTGGCATCTCCTCCCGGTACTCCCTAATCTAGTCGTCCTCCTTTACATGTTTAATGCCAGAGAAAAATACATTTCATATATATATATATATATAATGATAATTCAGGAGAGAGAAAATTGGAAAGCATAAGAAACAAGGGCAGTTTAGGTCACAGCATAAAAAATAAAATAAAATAATATAAAATAAAATAAAAATCATTCGGAAGAGTTGGGGATGGGACTAGCGATAATTTAGGAGCTGTTTTCCACCCTGAATAGCACTGTATTGAAGGTAATTTCTTTTATTTCTTGCTCCACAGGAATCCTATTTTTGAGATGAGCATGAAAGGGAACAAAACTGCTATTCTTTTCATTAGATGCTGCAAATTTTCCAATTTGGTTCACTAGCGACTGGTGCAAAAAATAAAAATCCTATTTTTGGAAAAGAAAGGAATTAGGGGGACAGTGGCTGGAAAAAGCAGGGCACTGTGTGCCGGCATTCCAGATGTCCAAACGGCAGTTGTACCAGCCCAAGTTTTTCTGGGCACGGGGTGCCAATGATGACCTCATGCGCTCCAGGCTGAAGACTGTAGGCATACAGTTCTCGCTGACATGAGCTTGAATAGCCCTCAGGCTTTCATGCATCCATTCATTCTCTCCAGTCCTCTGGCGGCAAAATTACTCCCTCATAATTAGCCATTGTCCCCATTTTTTGGCTAGTCTGGAAAAAAGTTTTTTTTGGCTAGTCACTTTTGTGTATCCCCCGTTTTACCCTTTTTTCCCTTTTTTTCCCCAGTCTATCACCCTCCATCTTGTTTAATTTGTTTCTTTGTGCAACAGAGCAATATAAGGCCCCTTTCCTCTTTCTATCTTTATCACTATCACTTCATTCAGTCTCTATCTTCTGTCCTCGTCACAGTGGACTGTTAGAGATTTTACACTCCTTTGCTATAAAGTCGGCCGCTCTGAAGAAAAGTATCTTTATAAATGACAGAAAGGACCTGTCCTTGAATGGTGCTCTGTTTACTGTTTTTCCAAAAAGGGGCCCCCACTATATTTCATCTGTCAGAGTTGCTTTTCTTTCCCCCAACAATGCTTGATTGTTTCCACAAAAAAGAGAGGGACAGAGAGAGTAAGAGAGAGTGGAAAAGAGAGAGACAAACAGAAAGAATAAAAAAAAAAACAGGTTCAACAGACAGGAGAATTCTGTATTATATTTTCCTGCCAAATTCCGATCTCTGTTTTCCTTCCCCTGCACTCACAAAGGGCTCATAACTTACTGTCAACTGTGAGGGAAACCACAAAGCTCCACTGTTGCTCAGCAAATAGGCTGTGTTGCTTGATGGCTTCAGTGGCTGTAAAGTTTGCTTAACTGCAGCACTGACACCAGGCACTTTGGGAACTGCCGCCCCGTAAGGCCCCGAGCGAGGGACGAAGAGAGACAGAAAAGACGGCGAGCTGCTTTTCTTGTGTCGGAATCGTCTCCGGCCGTGCAGGGACTGAAAGAGACACGCGTGCGAGTGAGACTGCGAGTGTGTGTGTGTGTGTGTGTGTGTGTGTGAGCGGAGGAGCTTAACAGCTGCTCTGCCGGTGGCTCCGTTCATGTGCGAGAGCGTACTCCGTTCAGCGTGCCGTCGGATGTGTTCTGACAAGACGTGCCGTGGCTGGGACGAACGGCCTGTCTGTGCTCGAGAGTTTTTGTGTGTTTGTGTATGCCAGAATTTGAGGAAGTGTTATGCCATCCAGCTCTGAAGTGGTGTGTGAAGAACAGAGAAGGACAGGAGCGGCCAAACAGGCTGAGGGAGACAGTATGTGAGTGTACACAACTGATGCATGCTCATTCACACACTCATCTCACTTTCACAGTGGGGACAGTGACAGGGTGCTTGAGCTAATGATCAAAAGAATATTTTTCCTCACAATTCTCTTACTTTTTATTGAATAATTATTACACAGGCTATGCTTAATATACAGAGTGCACTTTTAGAAAAGACTTACTTGGTACTTACTCCTTGTAAATTGTGTTGTATTTTAAGTGTTGGATATGGAGAAACAGTGTAAAGGAGTGAGTGATGTGGGGTGAAGGAGCTGTCATAGTTGACTTTAAGGGTTGTAAGGTTAACATTTATGGGGTACATTAAAAAAAAAAATTATTCAGCTGAAGGTATTTCTCAGATTATTAGAGGCGTTTCACTACATCCATAAGTGTGTTACACTCCCATCCGGTAAATAAAATGTATCGTTTATTTCTTCAATAATAATAATAATAATAATAATAATAATTATTATTATTATTATTTAAATATTATATTTTTCATAAATAAATATTTGAAATGTATTTTTATGTAATTATTATATTTGTATTTTTATTTGTGTGTGTGTATATATATATATATATATATATGTATGTATATATATATATATATATATATATAATATTATTATTTTTTACTATAATTACAAATATATTTTTTTTACATGTTTGAAAGTTTTAAAAGTGATTTTGTTACATTTTATTCTTATTTATTCAATGATAATTATAACAATAAATAATAAGAATAAAACAATTCTAAATTATACTTCTGTATAATAATTCTAAATAATACTTATAGTTGTTTGTTTACTTATAAATCAATAAATAAGGCCATAAGAGGAGATATCAAAATAGATTAAGAATGCTTGTTTTATATTGATATTTCTACTCAGTAGCACTTTCTGATCAGAAGCCCTTGTTCAGAGAAGCAGTGTTCTTTCCTTCTGTCCTGATGATTGTTCATGGATCGGTAGACTGCTCAGGTACAATGGAAGGTGATAATTTGAAGGCGCTAAACAGCTACAGCAGGGATGATAATTTTCCAGCCCAGGTTTCACAGGTGACAGAGGGATGATTATAGGAGGTGAGGACCTTGAGAGTCTGTGCTGTCACCTGTGTGATCTGCTGTCAGAAAGACACTCACACAAAGACACATATGCAAACTCATGCCACTGTATGTCTCGCACTCCTGTTCTCACTCCCTGTGGGAAACCAGTTCATGTGTGCGTATTTGTGACAGAAATCTCTGCAGTCATTATTAGTATTAATGAGCGAGAGTATTATCTTCATTTTATGTAACTAAGTGTCGATGACTTAGTAATTGAACACTCACCGGCCTTTATGGCTGCAGCAGCTGCTGTTGTTAAAAAAAAGAGAGATAAACGTAAATCAGTATTACTCAGAAATTGTTTTGTCAGGGTGTATTTACCAGTGCAAAGGTTTTTTTAATTTTTTTATACTTGTTTTGTTGGTATTGTTTGATCATTTACTACTCACACAAGAGACCAACACAGTTATCATAAAAGCGTATTATTATAATCCTCACTGCAGGAATACTACACAATACACAGTTGCTCGTTTCTTTTTTCTTTTTTTTACAATTTCCTTCCAGATGCAAACACTTCCTATTACACTTTGAATAATTGTATTGGAGTGTTCTGTTTTAGATTTCTGTTTAGCCTTTTAAAATCTCATAAGTAAAGTTTTTTTTTAAAGGCACCATTTTACAATCCTGTAACTTTCTCCGCCCTACCTTTACATTTCTTATGTGTAAAGGTACATAAGAACGCTTTCAAAACATTCCTGTGTTTTGAAAGCGTGTGTGCGTATGCTCAAGCATGAACGTACACACGTGTGCTCGGTCGTGCGACTGTGTGTGTGTCTTTACCCGTGGAAACTTGAAGCCCTGTCATAAAGCAGCTTTTGCCATTTTTCTGCTCACCCATCGTTAGTACCTTCAACAATGGCCCTCTTGTTTTACCCCCTTTTATTTGATTATTTCTCTTCATATATAGGTCTGGGTGGTGGTGCCGGAGCGAAAAGCGGCCTTCTAATATTTCCTTTCAGGAGTGGCTGGTGATTTAGGGGGTCTGCTAAGGCCTGTGGTTTTGAGGGGGTGTGGGGTGTCCGAGGGGATGGGGGCAGCAGTGACACCATAGCTCAGGAGTTACTTATCGCCATTGTCTATAAAAGGGCAACAGAAAGACACGGCAGAGACAGAAGAGCGGGGGGCTTCTAACGATTGAGAGGGGCGAAAGCGGATATCCCAAAACACATGGCCCCCAGTCATGAGACCCCCTGAGGAACACCAGCGCACGGGGTGTCTTCTAATGCCACTAACCAATTAAACAGAGGTCAGTGCGTGATGATACGTTAGCAGCGGCAACAATTCATGAGTCGAAGCATTCCAGGCTACATGAGAACTCATGCCGAGAACTTAACTCCTAATACTCATAAACGTATATATGGGGCCTTTCTCTCTCCCTCAGACTGCGAAAAGACAAGCTGTGCTGCCCTATACTTATTGATTGGTTTGGTTTGTTAGCTGTCCATTGTTGTTGTGTAATCAGGCCTGAGAGGGAGAGGGCTGACAGGAATTCATATGAGGCCACTCTGGCTTAGCTGATATATTCTCTGCTTAATATGCACAAAGGCCAACGGATCGGACTTATTTACTGTAGAAACAGATTGAATTATTAATAAGAATAAAGGGAAGCGCTGCGGTGGCTCACAGGACTGTTCTATGGGTGTTTCTCTCAACGTAAAACACCATTTAATTTGATGAAATACGATGGCGTCGGGGCTATTTCCCCTCCTCCGTCATACACCACACACTGATTTTTGTTTTATGGGTCGTAGGGAGAAATTAAATGATTTTGAACTGCGCTTAAAGGAAAACCCCTTCTAGGATTCAGGCCTTTATTCCAGCTAAATGACATCCACATTGTTCCATTCTCAGCCATGGGTGCAGATTAGCCTGGGTGGATGTGAGTGAGGTGGGGGGGGTGTTATGGTTGGGGGGGAATGGGGGGCAAAACTCATGAACCCCAGCACTCACGGGCTGAGCTGCCCTCCCAGCTCTCCTAATGAATTATTAACTCCAACTGACAAATACTGTTACGGGGCCTTGGCTCAGATCTGTTGCGTTTTCGAGTAAAATTGCTGTAGACACATGTTACAGGAGGATGGAGTCAGCCCCTCTCTCTCTCTCTCTTTCTCTCTCTCTCTCTCTCTCTCTCTCTCTCTCTCTCTCTCTCTCTCTCTCTCTCTCTCTCTCTCTCTCTCTCTCTCTCTCTCTCTCTTTCTCTCTCTCTCTCTTTCTCTCTCTCTATCTCTCTCTCTCTCTCTCTCTCTCTCACTATCATGCCTCAGCAGTTTGACTGATGGCTAGAGACTGGAGGGAAAGGCCTGAGAGACTGAATATTTTAGAGGTAAAATAATACCACTTGATTTACTGTGTAATACAAAAGAAGTGCTTTGTTTCGCTTGCAGTCCATTGAAGATGAAGGTGGGGGTTGTTGTGCTGGAAGCTCCGGCTCTTTGGATCCATGAATAAAAAATCTCTCTCTCTCTCCTTCGCTTTCTCTTCCTCTAGCCGTTGCGCGCCCCTTTCGCATACCGTTCGACGCTCTGAACTTTGCTCTTAAATTAGATTTTCAATTAACGCTCTACAATTTAAGAGATCACTTTCTGTTTGATATAATTACAGGAAACAATTTATTGGCTGATTAAAATTGAGGCCTTGGTCTCGCTAAAGAAAATAGGGGTGCGGAGCGGTCTGGGTCTCTGGTGCCTTCCTCTGCGCTAACTAACAGACTTAGCTTGTTTGCACAGCTGCGGTATCCCGCTTGATTAACTTCCATTGACTTCCATTGTCCACTTCTGTTGGCTTCCGCAGACCTCATCCAAGACTTTGCGGATGTGTATGTATTATTTTTATATATATTTCTTTGGTAAGCATAACACAATTAATATTACTGCAGCTAGCATGAGACAATAGTAGCTTGAGGCTTTTTTTTTTTAAAGCTCACTTACCGAACTGTATTAAACAATTCATATTGAGAGTGTGAGGCTTAAGTGCTCAGCCATGTGTGCAAATTGATGGCACATCTTCAAATGAAGTAGTCATACTTTAAAGGGCCTGAGAGCAATTGGGCCTGACAGCCCGTTGCAACCCACACATCCCTCATGCGCCAGAGTGCACGGCCGCCGCACGCACATGAACAGATTAACTCACAGTTTGGTGTTAAAATAATCTCTCCCGGTGTCAAATTTGTTTTCGTCCCACGATGAGCCACATGCTGGAAAACTTGGCAGGGCTGGAGATGGAGTTCTGGAGGCACCTTGGGCTTCCTTTATTACCCAGCCTGCCTCTCTCTCATCTCTCTGCAGTCTCAGTGGGCAGTGGAAGGACATTAGCTCACCTGCAGCCCTTGACCTAGAACGCCCATGCCCTTTGTCCATGCTAATGTGGATAGCTGCAGCGCTTTCAACTTCCATAGCTTTTCATAGACATTGGACATTTCAGACTCAAAACAATAATAATGTGGTCAGCAGCCATGTGTATGTCATTGTTCATGATGGGTGCTGGCTGTCTAGTGTAAATTACTATCTCTAAGTAGACAATTTAAAGGCGGTAGAAAAGTTGTGTGCTTGCTAATTCTCAACTCATTAGATCAGTTGGAGTCTTTTGATTAAGTATTTAAATCAAGCTTTTAATTCAATTAGCAGTTTAAGTATTCATTTCCTTGGCAGTAGTAGAGTGATTTTGTTAATTGTCATACAACACAAATGACCTGTTGATTATTTTATTTTATCATTTTATTTTATTCTATTTTATTGTATTCTAGCACTGAAAATCAAGTTTGTGGGATTAAAGAAACTTGGTTGAGTTTTATGCTATATAACATGACGAATTTTGTTGAAAACAAATGCATTTACCAACCCTATTTTGTGAAATGGGAAATTTGCTATAAATCTTAAAAGTTACCTCCCATCTGCCACAGCAGCCTTCTTGCATTCAATCCTATGTACAATTGCAAAAGCAGAATAGCACAATTACAACAAAATGAAGGAAAATGGCACATTTATAGACTCAATATGAATGTAATGACCAAATTCCCGTTAAGTGTCAGCCTCTCAGCGTCACCGCTCTTTTTGTGGTTGGTGGCAGGGTTAGTTCTTTAATGAGAGCGTGTTATATGGTATGGTAACCCTCTTAGTGCGGTAATCAGCCATGGGGCGGGGGATTGGGCCTGCCTCAGGCAGCTCTCCAGCCATAGCTCAGCACGTCCATTTACATTAAACAAAGGATAAAGAGGGACCCCAGTGCATGCCATATTCCCCACACCAAGCTCAGAGCATTGATAGGATCTCCCCAGCTCTGATACCAGTTCAGTCGTGGGGTTAGATGTGGCGTGGAGCCTCAGAACGGTTGCCAACTTCATATATGTTATGTGAGAGCACGCGTAGAGAATGAAAGCCGAGCTCCAGCATTTCCTGTCTGACATTTGCGAGACTCTTTATTCGTAATTATGTTGTTGCATTGGAAGTTTGAATATGTTTTCTGACACTTTCCCTCTGCTCTTCTCTCAGCAGAATCATGTCTTCCAAGCAAGCCACTTCTCCATTTGCCTCGACCCCTGACGGAGGTGAGGATGGATTGAATCAGGAGCGCATGTCCTGGGAGAAGGAAGAGAACTCTGAGTCGCTAGTTGCCCCTCAGCTTCCCCTGCACAATCTGCTTCACAACAAACCTCCCCTGGAGGAGCTTCAGCCAATCAGCAGCAGCGTGCCGCCCGAATCCGACTGGGAGAGCCTGATGTCGGCCCAGCAGCGCATGGTGAGTGCCACTGCCAGCGTTTCATAGCTCATTTACGTGTGCTAACACAGGCTACGTGTGTTTTTTATTTTCTAATGAGGTGTAGATGAAAGATTGCATTATTAAAGATAGTTGGCAGGATTCAAAGAGTGACAACCGTCTGGTCGAGGTTATTCGTCTAGAACTCTCTGGATATTTTCCATTTACGACACAATCTTACAACATTAACACAACATCAGTGTCATGGAGTAAACCTCCAGATGTATCCCACATCTATTCTCTCAAAACAAACACACACACACCCTCTGTACTCCTGCAGAGAGGAATCCTCAACCCAAGGACACAGCTAGAAGGGAGCAGGCCTCTCTGGAACACTTGAATGAAGACTTAAGACTTTGCAATTTGCCAAGGACTCTGCTTTGAAGTCTAAGTCCCCCACAAGCGCCTGGAGATCCCTCACACTGTAAAAGTGCAGGAGAACCACGTATTGAATTGCATTTCATGTCAGAGCAATTTTATGAATCTATAAATAGAGAGACAATGAGAAAGCAGATGAGGAGTGGGAATTTGAGGGAGTTGAGGGACCCCCCTCTTCCTCCGTGGTGGTCTCTCTAGACCAAGAGGCATAGAGCCCAGACGTGAGACTGACAGCCACTTATTGTTCGATGCTTGTAAAAGGGAATTCTCTATAAACCTTCCCTCTGCTGCGGCTGCTTGCCCAAAGCTAGGATGACTCTGACCAGCCCCCGGGGTCTGGACTCCCCTGGCCCAGCAGCATCCAGACGCCAAACCCCACTTTAATTATCCAAAAAATTCAGCTGTCATGAGAGGATTTTTGCCTTTTTCTTTAGCTAAAGTTTGCATTCCATTGTTGGCAACACCACAGCACGTGATGTGACATCAAATGTATGTTAGGGACAACAGGAGGCACTTTTGCACACATAGGAAAGAAAAATGAGAAATTAGATCCCTTTTTTAACTCAAATATTTCTCCCTAGAAAGCGATGAGATTAAATAGAGGTCAAATGGAGACTTTTCTTATCTGAACAGCTTTTCAGATTTTTCTCATGAAATGAATTGCATCTCTCTCTCCTTTAGATGTTCAGAAGAGACCTCCACAATGTCTCAATCTATGCTCAGATGTGCCAAAATATCAAGTCAAAGATTTCAATATGAACTTGAACATTTCTAATCAATTTTCTATCTAATTATATCTAATCAAATGCCTCATCTCTCGTCTCCTTTTTTTTCTAAAGGAAATAAGAATATAATATTATATAATAATGGTTGTCTTCACCTCTTCATCACATGTAAACCCAGAAGACTTCAACACTGCTCAGGTGGTGCTGTTTCCTAATTGGATTACAGAGAGCTTTTGTGATTGGTATAATTAGAAGAGCATTTCAAAGAATTGTAACCGCACTGCTGTGGTTGGAAATGCACGGGATGATCTCTCAGTTTCCTCTTGATATAATGAGGGAAAGCATATGAAAAGTTAATTGTGCTCATTTGATGTTCAAGTGCAGCTGCTTGTGTTTGATTTGCAGTGAGCGGTGCACTTGCACTCGCTTGTCTTCACATGAGCTGGACGTCCTGTTGTTGAGTGAGTTTATTCTTCTTCAGTGGGGTTTTAGTTTGTTATAACTCTCACCTGATAAAAGCTTCACTGTACTGTGGATAAAAGCATTTGTAAAATGTAATGTGAAGTATGTATGTGCAAACTCTTCCTGTATACATTTGACATTATTTTTAGTGTATAGTGAACCATGCCTTTAGATCTGGTATGTCAATTTAAGTGTAGAGAATGGCATGAATTAAAGATAAAAAGGGTAAAGATGTATGAACATAGACACAAGAATGCCAGCATTGATAATGAGTTTTGGAGGTTGGCAGTAAATAAATAAATAGTGAATCAGAGTATACAATGAAAGACAGAGAGTTGTCTCTGCAATTGGTGTTATTGGGTTTATTAAAATTACATTATAGTTAAATTATCACAATTTCAAATAACTGTTTTTTATTTTAATGTATTTTAATGTATTGTTTAATATATTTTATGTAATTTATTCCTGTAATGGTAAAGCTGAATTTTCAGCATCATCTCTTATTATTATCAATATCGAAAACAGTTGTGCTGCTTAATATTTTTTTGTGGAAAATAAACCGTTACATTTTTTTCATGATAAATTGATGAATAGAAAGTTCAAAAGAACAGCTTTTTTGCTTAAAAAAAATAGTATAAATGTATTTGCTGTCCCTTTTGATCAATTTAATGTATCCTAGTCGAATAAAAAATAAATCACTTCTTAAATCTTACTCACCCAAAAATTCTGAACCATACAAAGCATATTCGTATAAATTGAGATAAAAAATTGAGAGACAATAGAGTAAGAGTATATCTTTTTTTAAGTTTGGTCTTTGAAGAATTTGATGAGTTATGTTTGAGTTCATATTGGTATCGCTGACTTTTGATTATAGACTTTAATATCAAAAGTCTCCATTTAATCTTGTTGTGTCTTGTACAAAACATTGAGATATTTTATATGTCATCTGTAAATTTGACTTCATGTGTGTGTTAGCAGAACCCTCAGTCTGTGCCAGCTGATTTGTGTGATCTCATTCGTGTACCGCTGCCACATAATCACACTGCCTTAATGCCCGTCTGTGCCCTGCTCTCCAAACATACACCTGCCAGTTTTCCTCTCATTGATGGAACAATCCTTTGCCCAAATTCTTCTCTCGGTACTCCCTCCGCTCACTAATGTGCTTTTGCACTTTATTTTTTACAATCACTCAGTAGTGTTTAGAAGTTAGGATCAGACAAACAGATCACTTCTCCCTTTCGCTCTGTTTACCATCTCTGTGTTCTCGCTCGGGGAACACTGAACTATCAGCTGCAGACAGAAGCTCAGTTAACCACTAAACCACACACAGGTGGGACCGCAAAACAACAGCAGTTTGAGACGGGGCCCAGATTTACGATGGCCTGGAGGGTTCCGTGCGGAACAGTCGCCTTCGCGAGAACCAACAAATTACACTGTGCTCGAGCTCGGATCAAACACGAACTCGTAACCTTTGCAAAGGAATTACTGCGATGACTATTGTGTAGAGAAAAGAGTTTTAAACACAATTCATCTACACTAATCTAAGCTTTTAATTGTCTTAACCACAAAGTCAGGAAATTAGCCAAATTTAGGCAAATGCACTACTTAAAAAGCCATTGCTGGCTTAGAAAAGCATCAAAGACAGAAAAGACAGTTTTTGCCAGAATATGGGAAGTTGTGTGTGGAGTGATAAATCACAATGAAACACGAGTTGCGTGGTGATGCTCCAGAGTGGTGCCTTCGAAAATATGGTGTGAAATATAATAATAAATGCATCATTACCACAGTGAAGCATGGTCTTCCTCCAGGCTTATGTTTTGGCCTGGTCAAAGTCCAGATTTGACCCCTATAATGAATATTTGGTCTCACATTAATCTCAGTTGAACTGGGAGACATTTTTCAACTGCTCATGAACTGTTTGAAGCCATTAACATGGATTAAAACCACATTGATTATTCTTCCTGTAAAAAGCTGTCTGCAAGTTGGGGAAGGCTATTCCATGCTAAGTTACTTTATCTTCACTATTTGTGCAATTCTTGCAAATTATTATTATTATTTTTTTTTTACAATTTTCTGACCAGTGATTTGTGATTCAAATGGTTAAGACCAGTAAAAGACCACTGAATATTTTGCCATTTTAGCCTTGGCCCCCTTTTTTGTGTGTGTCAAGTAGTGTACTCTGTAAAAGTGTCCTAAACTTACTATCTCTAATATAAATAGTATGTCTTCAGCATTTTCTTAATTTTCAAACCAATTATTACATTTTACATGTGATCATATTGCTATCTTTTTTGTACTTGGACATTTAATGTCTATTTTGGCATAAAGTAAAAAATCTTCTCTCAAACTCTTTTGTGTTTTCCTGCAGGAATCGGACAGCAATAAAGTATGTTCCTTATACTCCTTCCGGAATAACTCTACCTCTCCGCACAAACCAGAGGAGGGGGCCAGGGAGCGCGGTGACCTGCTGAGCAGCTCAGCCTTCGGAACGCCAGAGCGCCGCAAAGGAAGCCTGGCTGATGTGGTGGACACACTGAAACAGAAGAAACTAGAGGAGATGACAAAGACAGAACATGACGGTACAGAAGGTTTCAGCTTGTTTGTGTGTTTGGATTTTGGAATATACGTGTATTTGAGCAAATGTTTTTTTCCTCTTAGCGAGAAGCGTTTTTTGGCGTGCATCGATCTCCTCAGTCACTCTGTTTTCCTCGTTCGCCTGTATGCTATATTCTTTCTCATTCAACATAATCTGTCTCTTTTCTCCCACTGTACACACACACACACACACACACACACCGTCTTTTAATCAGGGACTGACGTGGCTATGTTTTCCAGTTTGTTCTGAACCGAGTCCAGTGTGACAAAGAGTGGGTGGCACTACCCCTCAGCTTAAGTGTGGTCTCCGGGCGATGCCAAACCAAACTCTCAGACCATAAAACACACGCCACGACCTGACGCCAGGAACATTACCTTTTTATTCTTCAGTACAGACGACAGCATTCATGCTGCAAAATTAATCTACAGACCAACTCAAATAGCTCCAAAAACACTTTTTTTCTTCCATTTGTTTAGGGCCCTTAAGTATCCACAGATTTGGCAATTCAATTTGAAAGATATAAAATACATGTGTATTGTGTAATAATTGTATCATATGGAGGATTTATGCATTTGGGTAGGTATAAGTTGTAGCTTCTGCAGCAAGTTGTTCTTTAAAAATCAAAATCCAGTCCTATGACTAAAAGGAGAATGAAGTTAATTGATACAATTTCTTTTTATTGTTTTATCTATTTATTTATTTTTATATTAATTAATAGTTTGATGCAGATCATGCGGCAGTGTAGCGAGTCCACTGGGAATAAGACCGAAAAGCAAATACTGGAAAGAGTTGCTGAAACCGTTCCTCTCCTCATAATTAGTATAAAGCAGAAAACCTATACAATCAAATTTCACACACACACACACACACACACACACACACACACACACACACACACACACACACACACACACACACACACACACACACACACACACACACACACACACACACACACACACACACACACACACACACACTCACACTCAGACAGTATTGCTCCTTGGGGAGATACTAGTCTCATTTAAGCATCTGGGGAACTCTTAGCCCGAACACTTGATCAGAGGAATAAATTAGGCCATAATTCAGTTAAAAGTACTTTTTTTCCTCACATATTTTTTTTTCTCCCTTTCTGTGAAGGTTTTCATATTAATTTAATCGTATTTGTTTATGGTTGGTTTCATTATCGCCAAGGGTTAGAGAAATATTTTGAATAAGAAAATAGGACAAATTAAATAAATCTGAGTGAGAGCCTGTCAGTCATGAATATTTTCATATTCATAATTGATATAGAAAATTATGACAAGCCATCCATTATCATAAAGGGGCTTCATTTTATGGGGCGGTGCAATGAAATAATTTAACAGCAATCTAAATTTATGTGAACTGATTTAAGATTTTTTTTTTCTCTAAAAATATTTCCACCTATAATTTGCCTGTCTGTCAATTAAGGTGCCGTATTAAACAAAACACAGTTTTGGAAATAGTATTTAAAGTGACTTGCTGTATAACCTGTATAATCTTTTGATGCATTTTTTTTTCTCACCTCTCCTGCATCTCCAGCTTAATGGTATCCAGAGGTAGTGTGGAGGGCTGGTGTTCTCATAGGTTGCTCCTTAGTTTTTTCTAGTAAGGTATTTTTAAGATGCGCTCCCAGCCCTCTGTGTTCTAGGGTGCTATGCTAATGAGCCCCAGCTGGTATGGACGGTTGCTGCTGTAATTTAAATGGTCAAGTGCAGCTCGTAATCCTGAAGGCCCGTATGTTTAGTGCAGGCAGGAGAGGGTGCTTCACTTCTAGTGTACAGCTGTGTTAATCTACCCTTAATAATGGAGATAGAGCCGACCTCATGCCTCCACACCTCACGCCACAATCTCCCCCTTTGCACAGAAATTGGTTCCTGAGCTTGAGAGACACAAGAGGCATCCAGAGTTCAACACGTTAGTGCTGAGATGCTGAAATGGAGCGGTTCTGCGTCCTTGAGGACTTCTCAGTTTGGTGCAGCTGTAAGGGGAATCTTCATGCCCGCAGAACCTCAAATGTCAGGATTAACCCCTTGCGTGACTCCAAAAGCAATTTAGAGAGACATGTGTTGTCTTAATGACAAAGCATGTCGTTATGTTATGTGAGGCAAAGAATGGACAAGCTAAAAATATTGCTCATCTCAGCCTGTTATTAAGGGAACAACTGTAACCTTTCATTAGCTTACCCTGCTTAAGGTGCGGTCACACTAGAACTGTGTCCGAAATCGTGTACTGCGTTTTATAGACAATTGATGTAGTAAGTCATCCGATTATTGTTCTCCTACTGTTTTTAGATACTGCACATTTGGACATATTACCCATTTAATGTAGTGCCTTTTGTGTAATATATAGTAGTGGGGTAGGTTTTAACCTCACAACGAATATGTGCAACAGGAAATGATGAAACGCTTTTTTTCCTCAATAAAACCATAAATTATAAATATCAATAACAAGTAATAAAAAGTATACAAGTCATCTCCTTAACTTTGGTGTAACATTGCCAACCAAGCAATCTTAAATTTGCAGGTCAAAGTTTACAAACTTGCAGTAGCAGAAAATAAAACTACCGGTGTTTCCAGTCTTTTGTTTGGACACTGTTAAATCACTGGCAAGCAAAAATTTTTACCATCTCCTTCCATTATTCAAAAATAAAAAAATCTTTGCTCTCGTGATCGCATTTGGACTTAAGCTTTTCTTCTTTGACAATGGCATTGTGTAGGTAGCAAAAAAACAGTGTCTTTTGATTTCAGTCAAGGAGAGATAGATTCAGACATACTTGAAAGGTTGCATTTCATATAGACGCACACTGTACTTCATACCCGTCTTTACACACACTTAATTGAATGTGCACCAGGGCCCTAAAAGTCAACCGCTCTCAAATTCAATCAGACCTATTAGAACCATACCGCAAGTCAGTGAAACCGGACTGTCATCTCCATCGCTCCTCTCACTAACAATCCTTAAAGTGCCTTAAGTGCTTGTGACCGCTCTAATGAATGAAAATATCCTGCCTAGAGGACTGCATTAAGCTGAATAGTCACCTTCGCTGTAAAAGCGCCACATGAACCACCTCATCCACAGAGGTTTTAGGAATTTCTGTAATTGGTATTGTAAAACATTATTTATTGAGAGCTCCCGGATGGTGCTTTTTCATTGTTTATAATGACTAAAGAGGATAAAAATCTAAATATAAAGAAAGAAAAATAAACTGGACCAGAGGAAAAGTGTCCATTTATAAAGATTCAAGGTGACCTCGTCTGAGATTCACAAGCAATTAAGGCCCTTTTTATGAAATGTACTTAAGTAATGATCGTTGATATATGAATCCTCTGCTGTAGGTTGTTTTCATTGTTGCTGTTATGGGGAATTTTTTTCGACAGTTTTATGAACACTCCTTTATTTAGTGGAGTGATTCTTCAACCTCCATTTTAATGAACTGCTCTTACCCTTATTTAACCTTGAATTGATTTGTTTGCATTTTAACGCTCAAAATATCTGATTTTTAGCAGCATGTTTAGACACTGCCCATTCTCTCTCGCGGACTTAATTTATCTTACTTACTTAATCTTGTTTTTATTTTATTTTATTTATTTTATTTTGACAAAATATTACAGCATTTTGATAACATCCATGTAATCAGCCATGACAAAAATAGTTCTTGGCCTGTCCGTAGTGGACACAATTTTAAATATCGGCATATCCTAAGTTTTCTTTTTACTTTAACATTCCCACATCACTTTGTAGCAGACAGAAAGATCTAGGGAGAAGCATCCACACCTAGTCAAGAAGGCATTCTGCCTACTGCTCTAGTTTGGGCACCAGTGAACCACTTGCTCTGCCAACTTAGTCAGCAGTCTTGTATTGGCAGGATTGACCATGGCTGCTGGTAATAGCTTGTTTGCTGCTAATCCACACTTAGAGCCCTGTTCGTCTGAATGCCAGAATTACATTTTGCAGGCAGTTCAGTGGCAGGAGTTCAGATTGGTGGCTGAAAAATAGACCATCCATGCAGCCTGTCATTCCTCTATGACATCCTGTCAGTGCGCACCACTTCTGCTGAAGACCACACACGCTGTTATGCAGTTCGCAATCTGTTACAACTTTTTTTAAGGATGAGTTTTACCTTGTTTAAAAAAAAAAAAACAGCTTTTTGCCAGGATTTGTTATATAATACTCATAATCCTCATAGATTGGTTAAAAGACAAAACCATCATAAAATAGTGTTTCTTGTGTCCCTGCACAGTTGCTCAACCTTATACACCCATGCACCCTTTCTGCTTGTTAGCCATGTTAAAAAAAAAAGAAATATGTCAGAGCCAACAGGTGTAGAAGAGGCACTTTCTGAAAAGAAGTGATTTACACCCTCAGGAGTGACCTGGGTGACAACAGGAACAGTTGCTAATGTGGCATGGATGAGGACTTTCTCTTGGCTGGTAACCCTGAGCCCTCTGAGGGGCCAGAGAGTCGAGGTAAGCGAACGACTCAATACACCTGGAACTTTGTGTATTGAGTTAATGAGTTTAGCAGGGGTGGGGGCAGATTCTTCTGTGCCTCCATCCCACGTAAAGCCTGATCTCTGGGGCAGAGGGATATTTCTAGAGGCCCCCCACCCCCCTGCAGACCTCAGCCATTTCAGCAGCAGGTGAGCACCGGTGTGCATTTAAATAACAGCTGTGTGTGTGTTACCTTCCTGATCTGCTCTATGGGGGTTATCTGTCCTCAAAATCTCTTTTGAGGCACTTGTTTTTCTGTTGAAGTATGTTTGCGAAGGCATTTTTGGAACCTATCACCCTCCCCTGTATTTATACATTTCTAACTAAAATCTGTCCTTTTTTTTCTCTTCTTCAACATCCAGCCCAATATCTCCAGGCAGCATGTGCCTTTTCCCCATCGAGATCGAGAGATTGATGGGTTTGGGCAGCGGGAGAATTGAGTGCAGAAAGCTGTTTTACCGCATGCCATTTTGGTTGCATTTTTATGACCCTCTTGAAAGGGTTCTTGTTGAAATAGCAGAGGGGCTAGCTTTGCTCTCCAGGGTGCCCACTTCTGATTTCTATTCCACCTAATTAATAACAATCTTTGTTATAATGATGTATGGCTCCGGCCCTAGACTTGATGCATATACAATGAGGTCGATCTTTTTAATTTCTTGGCTAGTTTTTGGTCCAAACCTGAGATCTGGAAGCGTACTTCAAACACAACGTTCCATCACTCTGTTATGTCAGTCCACCAGTCCCTCGGGCAGAGTGCACTGGGCCAAACATCAGTCGTTGGTAGTTTTCTCGCCTCTTGCACTCTCTCGTCTATCTTCGACCGAGCTGCTTCTCTGAATGAAACCCTATATATGGGTTTGATTAATCCAAGTGTGCTTGTACACATGTCTTAATATGTTAGTTACTCTTTAGGGTTATGTGTGGATCTCGAGAGTTGGCAGGTAAGTTAGAGTGCGGGTGAGTTGGTAGCTCAGTAAAGAGCAAGATCTGGCCCATCACTTTTGTTTGAATAGATAATGTAATTCTGCTGGGGTTGAGCTGACATGAGCTGGAATGGCTTGTTAGGACACATGATCAAAAGCTTGTCTTCCTGCTCCCTCCGCTCCTTGCCAGTCATCTCTCTTGTCACCCTGCAAGGCAGACATTAAATAGATTTTTTTTTTTTTGCGTTGCGGACATTCTGCCACTCTGTGGACAAAAAATTATAGCACCTACTCCTCCTGTCTTTCCCCTTAGAGAGAGAGACAGAGAGACGCTACTGACAAGCCTTCAGCACCAACAAAAAAAAAAAGGAAGATGGACTGATACAAACAGATTCTGGCAGCTCTGTTCAATCCATATCAAAACCCTCCGCAGCCTGTATGCTTCATATCAAACATCCATAATACAAACACACTTCCCAGAGGAGCGTGTGACAGGAGAGACAAATCATTCCCCTCCTGACTGCCTACTGTGGACCTCCAAAACTCTGTCCCTGCTCCAAATAGAGTGCTCCTCTTTCAGATGACAAAACAAGCAGCTGCTTCTGCCTCACTGTGCCATTCTCTGCGTCCATATCACCTTTCCTCTTCTCAGATTCCCATTAGTCAACAGTAGCAACTGCTGCAGAGCATTCCAGGAGCCATCTTCTCTCTCGAGCTCAGCTGTTGACTCTGTCCCTCTTGTGTGGGATCAAGCACAACGCTTCCATTGTGCTGGTCTCTGTCATTAAGCTGAGGCTCTCCTGATAGGAGGAAACGGGTGTTTCAGAGAGACAAATCACAGCCAGGACTCCTGAACAGAGCTCCATTTGTCCCCCCTCTAACTATAGGTACGTCCCCTTAAGCCTTGAACGAGACTTTCTTACACTGTTTTTCATATACCTTTAATGTATCCATCACATTAACATTCCCGTGACACTACTTAATTAGGTGTATGCTAATGCATGTTTTAGAAAAAAAAATTACATTAATATAAATATAACACATTAAGCAAATTAAAGGTATTTTTGTATCATTTCTAAGTTTTTTTTCCTGATTTAAAAAAAAAAAATGTTTTATTTGGAGACAAGATTCAAAATACTTTTAATTTGCATGTTGTATGTTTATTTAAGCATAATTGTATTTACAATAATCCTTAAATATACTGTGGACCCAAAAAATATCTAGATACCTTTGGACATGAAAGTCACACTTAAAATGTCTGAATCTCACAACATTAGATAATATCAATCCAAAGTGGCATCTGCAAAGAAGTGACAATTGACAACTTTTTTTTCAATTTTGTCAATTATGTTTTTTCAATTAACCAAAAAGACTGAAGTTGATTTTAGTGGATATATGAGGTCAGTTCTCCTCAAGTTCAAAGTCCTAGCTGAATAACCTCAAGTGATGTCCATGACATTTACTATATGGACACATTCCATTAACATCTGTCAGCCACAAAGTAAGTGTCCAAATACTTTTCGTCTTCATTTTGAACAGAACGTATATAGTTTCATCATTTAAAACCAAACAATCTTTTTTTGTGAAATGTTTGCTTAAAGTATACTTATTTATTTGCATATACCTCTTTATTTATTTATCTCTTTTTTATTTAATGTAATGACATTCATACATTTTTAAATGTGGCTAAAGTGTATGAACATTTTTGGAGCCACTGCAATATGATGAGATGAAAGTTATGAGTGTTGTCCCAAGCAACAGTGTTGAAGGGGCCGGCGTTGAGTCCTGCTCTTGTTTAACAGCGGTGTTGGAATAGTGGTATATGTGTAAAGCAGCACTGGAACGAGTGGTTTTAATTAGCAAGCATCTTTATGTTCCCCTCTTGGTATTTGGATTAGCACAGTGAGAAAAGCAAAATGCTGATGCCTGAGAAAAGAGGACCACCCCATTAATTAGCCTTAAATCTGTCACTGCGCAGCCGAGCACTGCCGGTGGAAAAAGCAGGACCCTTTATGTAGATTAAAAGCAGTCAGATCGAGATGAGCTGGGCTTAACCTGTAAAGCGTGTGTTGTATTGCACTATATGAGTGTGAGATCACCACCACCCACCTCGCGCTCCATTCGCAGGCATTTACTGCACATAACTGGACAAAAGAGCTGGTGTCATCTGACTAGGATCAAAATAGTGTCAATGTAACTCACACCGTAGCCACAGACGGGCCGATGTGCCCAGCTAATGATTTCAGGCCACATAGCAAGACTTGTTTTATAAGACCCAGCTACGTCAGCTCCACCTGGTTGCTAATACCGCCACCCTTTCTGAAATTCACAGACACAACAGCTAACATACACACGCCGTTTTCCTTCTCTAAAAAATTAAAGGGATCGTTCACCCAAAAATGAAAATTCTGTCATCATTTATTCACCTTCACATCTTTCCAAACCTGTATGACTTCCTTTTATCTGACTTTTTTGTCTTTGTAATGAACGTCAGTGGGGTCTAGTGTTGTTTTGGACCACATTGATGTCATTAAAAGAAAAAGAAAAAATCTTCTTTTGTATTTAGTAGAAGAAAATCATACAAGGTTAGAACCTTCTTTTTTTTTTTAATTGGGTTAACTATCCCTTTAAAAAATGAGCGATGCACATCGACCCGATATGTTTCTGAGTGCTGTACACGACAAAACCGTTTACGACTTGTCTGTCTCCTCGTGTCTCTCTCTCTCTTGCTCTCTCTTTGTTCAATAAGGTGCAAGAGGATAAGGTGCAAGGGGATGAGATGGGATGTCAGAAAAAACAGATAGAAACATGTTTTATTGCTCAGCGAACGTTGCGGCTCGCATAATCGTAATTATTCGCTGAACACCATCTCTCATTGGGAGTGGCCCCCATATAATTTTAAAGTCTGTGTAGGTCGAGTGGTTAATACGTTTTAGGACCCTGTCATCCATTACATGTCATGAAGTTCCAATGATAGCTTAAAGTTATGAGTTTTAATTCTAATTAATGGTTTTGCAGGGTGGGAAAAAGTTTTTTTCCCCCATAAAATTCCATCTACTTAAATTTGTGATTTGGCTAGTAAGGGATGCTTTTCTCACTCCTTTAATTTCCCAGAGTGCCCTGCCTGGGGATTCCTTCTCCATAGTGGTCTGGGTCTGGTATTGTATGCCATATTTTTCCCCCCGTATATATTTTTCTTTGTCTCTCCGTCTCACACACACTTTCTTTTTCCCATTCTTGAGAGGTGATAAAGAAATGATCTCAGCTCCATGTGAAATGGCAGCGTTTTCCATCCTCTCACAGCATGCTGTGGTGGATATGACCCGACAGCAGAGAGAAAAAGAAACGGGTCGATATGAAAGAAAATACGGTGACCATTGTTGCAGAACCACGCAGGAAACAATGTTGAGTGTGTTAGTTGTAGACCGGTAAGTAGACTTGAGAGGAATTGAAATTCTTAACCTTTTGAAATACTATGGTTACCGGTAACTGTACCGTCTCGTCACAGCCTCTCCTTATATTTGCTCAGATATCAACAGACAAAAAAAAACCTAACTTTCAGCCACTGTTAAAATGACAGATACTTCTCACGGCGTCCTTCTGCTGATAATGGGAAGTACTGGTCAGATTGCGTCTGTATTGTTCAGTGGTTATCCATAGGTGGCTTGTATTGCTGTGTTCAGCTGTGTGGGCTGAACCTGGCAGTCACTGGTGGTCTGTGATGTAGTAAGAGTGTGCAGTTACACGATAGGTGTGTGTGTGTGTGTGTGTGTGTGTGTGTGTGTGTGTGTGTGTGTGTGTGTGTGCCTGCGTGCATGCAAGAGAATGGAGGTCGGTGGCTAAAAATAGTGACCTTTTGGGCCCGTGTGCATGAGCACTGAACTCTGACATGCTGGTAAACAGAGTGCGCTCCACGGTACCATAAACATTTTTAATTGTTGCCTCATAAAAATGGAGAATGTCAGTGGCGGAAAATATGCTTCCTTAATTAGTCAAGCGAGTTTTACAAAGAACGGAGATGCTTCCTTTTAAATTTCACTTTTTAATGCCCTCATGGACTCATACAGTACTGTTTATTACTGTAAAACACTAGTTCTTTTTACCACATACATCGTTTACTAAAGATCAATTTTTTTCAATGTTTCCTTATATATTAAAACTTACACTTCAGGAAATAAAACACTCTGTCAATTACTTTACCCAAAGAGTGCATATAAACTGAGCTGTAGTGTTTTTATGGTTGATGTGTCTTCTATTTTAATTTTAGCATCACATTATCTTCTTGACGGCACGTTTTAATTCGGCATATATTGTGGGGAGAACCTCTCAAGCACGTCCAAGTTGCTCTGGCATTTAAGATGAAATAAAGTTTCAGTGACGACCCAAGACAGTTGGCTTCACAGCAAATTTTAATCTATTCATGTGGATCCTATCAGTTTCTTTTTGTCCGTAGCACCCATTAATTTACTTAATCACTCTGAGCCGAAATGATGACAGTAAGCAACATTATTCACACATTTTTATTAATTCAACGTAGACGAATAAAAGTGAATGTTTTGAAGCATTGATTAGCAGAAGGGTTTATATCTGACAGTTAGATTGCAGGGTAGCCAGCATAAAAATGGCTCCTCTGCAAGGTACCCAGTAATTTATTTCTTGTGTGAAATTGTTATAATTTATTACAGTATGTGGGCTCTAATGATTACCGACATGAAATGAGATTTATAAATTAAGATTAAATCTGCATGTCTCTTCTTATTTCGTACCTTCACGTATGCTTAATCCGTTCAGCTGCATTTCAAGATAGTTTCATATGATGCATTTTTTTTTCTTTCTTTGTGTATTTTTATTTTTAATTTATTTACTTTTCAAAAAAAGAATGAAACATTCATTATCGTCCAGTTTACAAAATCCTAACCCTCGAGAAGCATCAGAATGTTGTAGAAATGGATGGATGAGGAATTTATTTTGCTTGCAGATTTAGAAATAAACACACTTAGACAAATATAAATTAAATAAACATACAACAAAGATGTTACACAATAGACAAGGGACAAGACGGGACACAATAAGGCGACAGACTAGGTTATTAAATATGATAAGTTTATTTTTTTGTGTATATCATGTATGAGTATATCTTGTAAGTGTATGTCTTAAATGAGAGGCAGTTCTGAGAAAATGCTTTTTTTATTTTTCAGCCCATAAAACACTGCATTCTTTTTTCAATATTTTCCAACATCATTATTATTATTATTATTTTTATTTATTATTATATATTTTTTAAATCATGTTACAGCTGGACCTCTCGAATTAGACTAAATTAGTGTGGGTTGTTTTTCCTGATAGGGAGGATTATCTTTGTTTTTTTTTTAGAGGGATGCATTTAGATTGATTATTTTAATTGTGTTATAAGTGCCTGACAATGTCAGATATTGAAACTCTTGAGGACATCTTTATTACTTCTCGTTGTCATTCTCATCCCGACCTATTCAGAAAAGTTCATCGGCTAAATTTTGTTTTTTCCTCTGTGTTTGCTGAAGATGTTTCTTGTTGTGAGTGAACCGTAATGAGCAGCAGCAGCAGGCAGAAGCGGAGCAGTCGGAGTGGGCCACCTCTGAGGGCTCACTCAGCCCGAGAGGAGGCTAAAGAGGACAGGGGAGAGAAAGTTCATTTTGCTATTCAAGCATTAAATGGTCCTAGTTTTCTTAAAAGTGACCTTGTGGGGAAGGCAGCGCAGCCGAGCTCCGGCGCAGCTCCTTCCAGCTGCACACATGGCATCCATCGGGGCACAATCACGTGCAGTCCCAACACCTCAGGCTCGGACATATGTTGAGTTTTATTTCATTCTTCTGACATTAATCCTATTCACCAGCTGTTCTGCCAGCTGCCACTCTCCAGCTTAAGAGGAGATTGCAGTTTTGGGGGCTCGAAGTATGGGCTTATCTTGGCTCCTGATCTCTCTACACTAAGTTCTGATTGGATTCCCATCCACTCCCCCCCCCCCCCCTTTTTTTTTTCTTGTGCCTTTTTCTTTTTTTTCTTTTCTTTCCTCCCTCCTAATATCTCCCTCCTCTTCTCAATCTGTAGGATCCTTAAGTTGTACTTCTCTCTCTAGAAATCTCTTTCTCAACTTTGCTTTAATTTTTTCTCGTTCTCCTCCTCCTGTCAGGGGAAGGGAGGCTCCAGGGGTGTGTTTTAATCGCTTGCCCAAGCCTTCATTTGGACAGCTTTCCTTCGGAAGATGCTGACCCTCTGCTAGTGTCTTGCTGTCTTCACCAATATTTATTATTCAGTTTTCTTCTTGTATATGCTGCCCAGAATTCCTCTCCTTCTTAGGGTGATGGTATCTGGCATGGTGTCTTCCCAGTGCAAACATGCTATGAAAATAGTTTTTATCCACAGCTTTGATTGAACTTGAACTCTTTATTTCTTCTATTTCACATATTTCAACTTTATCTCTCCCATTCACGTTACTAATCAGCATGATCTATTTCCCTGTACGTCTTTCATTGTCTGATGGAATTTCTCTTGTGTCATTAGTGCTGAAGAAGTACCCTGTCATGGAAGCCTGGCCAGTGTGAATTGATCATCGGTGGCTGCTCACTTTAATAATTCAACCCTGATTAGTGCCGAGTCCTGCAGTAAAATGGATTGAAGAGGAGGTCATGTGCTGCCCTGCTCAAGAGGTGAAGCCTCTTGGGAGTGGTTAATTCATGTGTGCTTGATAGACACGTGTCCTGTTTAGATGGGTCAGGAATTGTGCGATTGGCTGGGACGACGGGGTCAGCGCTGAGATTAGCACCTCAGCTCTGCCAAATAAAGACAATGACACTACAGCCACTCACTATTTTTACCATAGTCTTTTTATAGCAGAATCGGTTTCCTCGTAATTGCAATACAGCCTCCATAACACCACATATTCCAAATAGCTTTTATTAACCAAAAAACTTAAAAATAGTGAAATAATCAATGCGTATTATTTAAAAATATGTATTTTCTAATATATGTATATTCAAAAAATGTAAACATTACAGTATTTTATATTATAAGTTGTAAATCAATAATACTACTAAAAGGAGTTACTAAGGTTAGTCAGTCTATTTACAGCAGCTGTCGACAGGAGGAAATGGCAGCACGGTGTTCGAGCAGCCTACAGGTGACTAGCAGAGATGCTCACTAAGTGGAATAATGAATAGTATTAGGTGTCAATTAAATCAAGCCTTCCCCGAGGTGCAGGTGCTCGACAATATACTGACACATCTCAAGGAGCTGAAGCCTCTTCACCCATGCATGCCAATGGGTGCATTTGCATATTAAAGAACCGAAATTATTTAACCGAAGCAAAAAAAGCATGCAAAAAAGAAAAAAGGGGCTTGTGGAAATGATCGAGGTTATTAAAACTGTTGACAGGGAAAGAAGGTAATTGGCAGAAAATGAGGGAAACGCTACTGTTATACAGTGTTGTGCGTGTGCGTGCATGTTTTCTCTCTGTCGTGATTTTTTTTATGTTTTTTTTCAACCCGACTCTTCTTTTTAGCTGTTAGCATTGTGCGCCATCGCCTGGGTGTGTAACCTATTACGTTTAGATTGCTCCCTTGCAATTAGTGCCCTTTTTGTCCTCACTTCAATAACGGCGTGATTATGGAGACTTCAGGAGCATTCGCCGCCGCCCCAGCTAACAGCTGTTGTCTCTGGAACTAACGACGGGAACGACAAAACATGTTTTCTTATGCCGTTTCACTTTCCTGTCTGCCTCTTGTAATTATTATACTCTTATTTTGTGTGATGATGGAGTCTTGTTTTAGTGGCTCTGTGATTAAGACATTCAGAAGATTTTCCCTCAGTGTTCTGTGCACGCTTGGGCTCGCGTGTGTGCATAGCTTGTGACTCCAGTTTGTTTTTCTAAGGAGATGGAGAGAAATAGGATGAGAAAGAGTAAGTTTGTGGTTTTCTATTGACTGCAGCATCTCTATTGTAAGAAACGAATCCGGTGCAAGAGAAGCCTTGAGATGTGATTTCAGAGAGGGGACAATGCTTTTTCCTGCGGGAGCCAAGGAGAATGCCTGGAGTAACTTGTTTTCACCTCTAAATTGCAAGAAACTCTCAATATTCTCTTAACCTTGGCTGCTTGACTACTCTTTTTTGCTCAAGCCTTTTCTCTCATAACATTATTACGGTAGAAATGAGAGTGCTTCGAGTATGTATAATTATTAACCTAACTGTGACACTTGCAATGGGAGTGCCCTTCAACCTGGGTGGCTTCAAGTGGGACCATAATACCTCACTTGGGTCTTCTTCTACTTTCCTTCTCTCTCTCTTTCTCTCTCTCTCTCTCTCTCCATTTGAACTGGGAATGGTTCTTCGGCTTTCTCCATCATTAGATGGCGCGTTCAGAAGGAAGCCTGGGAAATTTATATCGTCATTGTCAGTTGATCATCGATTTGGTAATTCCCTGTTTTCCCTGAGGAGTGGGCCGCTCACATGCTGGACCGAAGGGGGAGGTCTGTCTCCTCCTTCCTCTGAGATGAGATTCTGAGCACAATAGTGACGTTTTTCGAAGGTTTATTGAGAGGAAGAGACATAATGTACTGTAGCTACAGTTCATTGAAAGTCAGATTAAGGATGCAGTGTTGGGTGGACAATTGACAATAGTCAGCACAGGGACAATAGGGCAGTTCACTGAGGACAGCTGTAATGATACTGTGAAGTGGAGTGTTTCAGTAGAGAGTCTCTCTCTCTCTCTCTCTCTCTCTCTCTCTCTCTCTCTCTCTCTCTCTCTCTCTCTCTCTCTCTCGTTTCTCAAGTGTAAGGATTGATTGGGGGAAGAGCAGCTTCCTGTGGAGGGGATTACAGTGGCGGTGTGAGACCTGGGGGTGCTGGCAGATGTTCTGGCTGTCTGCCACAGGGCAGGACTTGTCGGGATGGGTGTACACCCTCTCCGCTCAGCACAACTGCATCTTCAGGGGCATGACACAGCCTCATCTCACATACTGTACACAGCCATGGAGGTCATTAATGACAGTAACTGAAGTAGATTTCTGCATAACTGCATTACATTTATTTAGCTTGAATGTTCTAAGGCAATTAGTGTCACTTTCTGTACTGTAAAGTTGACATTATTCCAAAGATTATTAAAATAGTACAACTTTACAAAGTAAAATGTTGACTTGGGCACTATGTATTAATGTTAAAATCATAAAATCATATCTTAAAAATCATAATTGAAAATCATAGTTTAAATCATATAATATATATTATACACTGCTTTTTGAAAGTTTGGCGTCTGCAATATTCTATTTTTTTTATAGAAGTTTCTAATGCTCATCAATACTGTATTTATTTTATTAAAAAATACAGTACAATTGTAATATTGTGAAATATTATTAAAAAATACATTTGTTTGTAATTAGAGAATGTAATTGAAATAATATTATATAATATAGTATTATGTAATTCAATATTTTATAATGCTTAAGTATGACATGTCAGTGCCAAATGCTACCTGTGTTTTACTTTTCCTCTGTTATGGTTTTTGTTATACATGCAATTTTGGCCCTGTGTTCCATGTGGTGATGAAAACTGTTTACACTGAATCTTTGCTGAGATTTATGATTGCTGCTCTTCCTTTTCATCTGTTTAAGACCATCGGCGTAATCTTGTCAGCGGATCTTTGCTGTAGGTGTCTTAATTGAGCTGCTTTGTGAAGAAGAGCAAGATTTCTCTGGCAGAAAACCGAGCTGGCGAGATCGGATCGTAGATGAGTGGTTAGATACGCAGGGGCCAGGTGTAGTTCATCCATTATGTCAAGGAATCACTGGAAGGTTGTTACATCTCTTCAAATGGCCATTCCTGCACTGAGATCAGTAAGTCTCTCTGACTTTACAACTATAATGGCACTTTCATAGAGTAGGGGCTTTGGCTTTATCAGGCCAGAAAAAGGATTGTGACATGCTATTTATTCTGCCAGAGTGTGCTGCCTTCTAATCCTGGTGTTTTGACAGGAATGGTCTCCCGAGCGTCAACACACGCACTGAGACAAGTCTCTCTGTTTCTCTCTCTTCATTGTCTCTTCTTCTCGTCTCTTAGAATTAGTTCCCAGGAGGTTCTAGATCAGTGGGTCGTCCTCCAAGCCCTCTCCCCAGTAGCCGTGCCATGTCATATCAGTGGGAAGGACAAGGGCCGAGAAAGCTGCTCTGGGTCCGTTGTGGCAGGGGCTAAGCCGTCTGTTGAGATGGGGGAACCTTGGGAAAATGCAAAAAGGATACAGATAAGGGCTATTGTTTTCATTCCAATCTCATCTGGGCTGAATTGGTTTCCCTTGAGCCACGCCACGCTTTATCCGAGAGGAGAGAGTGCATGAGGAGATTTTTGGGGGTCTCGTGGGATAACGACAATAAAGTCAGTGCTTGCTTTTTTTATCTGCTCATTCTAGGCCTCTGACAGGCCTTTACAGACAAGTACAAGTCTTTTCCACACTTCCTCAGTTTTCAGAGTCTATAAATGTCAGACTGTCTCTGAACTCTTTGTATTTTGAAATCCGAATGCTAATGTGAGAGGGAAATGTACCTTGTTCTATGAGCTGTGCTGCGTTTCTCATTTGAAGTAGCAGCAGTGCTGAGAGATGAATGGATGTGGCCGAAGCTTTGTTTGATTTTTCAAAATGAATGGTCCACTTTTGTTTCTTTACATCAGTAATATGTTAGTATGACATTTAAGTATTATCCAGATGTTAAGCAGTGTTTCCATTGGCATTAGTGCTCTCTCCGGAGAAGATGGAATGCAACTTGGGAAATTGTGCAAAAAATATCCCCTTATTATTAATCCAAATTCCTTTCAAATGTTCTAGCTTTATAAGGGTACTTTGAAAAAACCCAGACGTCTGTCTCATTAACTGCTTGTTTTCCTAAAGTATCCTCGCATGAAAATGCAGAAAGAGCCATATAGTTTCAGACAGTTGTGGACAGGTTGCTTTTTGCAAGCGTCTCTGGTCCATCATTCTCAAATGCTGGACATTCCTCACCTCGCTCAGGTAAAAATTTGTGGAGGACAGCTTTGGCACATTCCAGCTGTAATGTTTGTGTGTGTGTGTGTGTGTGTAGGAGTGAGGGAGCGGCCACTCTCAGGGGAGGCAGAGTGGAGCAGAATGGGAGCTGGCACCGCATTATCTCCAACAGTTGGTGCATTCCTTAATGATCAAGTGCTGGAGAAGCATCTGTGCACTGCTCCGTGTGTTGGTTTGTGTGTGTGTGTGTGTGTAAGACGCAGAGGAGGAATATGGGAAAAGTCTTCCCTAAAACCTTTTAACCCCCAGGACAGATCCATCCCGGCCCTGTGCCATAAAAGGAAGTTTTTTCTGTTTCCAGTTCTTTTTTCCAACCTAGAGGAAAGAATGTACTGCTATTTGGTATACATATGTATATGTTGGTATGCGTGTCGTATGTATGTGGTTATTATCTGAGGGGAGGAGTGTTGTGACAGGAAGTGCTTTTATTCAAAAGGCGTCAATCACACACACATAAAACACAGGGTCGAAGCATCTTATAAGGTCAAGGAAACAAACTGTGAGACCTGGATTGGGAAAGTCAGTAAAGTAGAAATAAAGTTAGAATGATCCAAATGGAGGTGTCCTGTTGTTCCCTCTGAAATAGAGGAAATGGAGAATCAAAGAAAACGTGACCTCCCCTTGATCTAACCTCGCCCTGTAATACAGCAGTGGCCATCACATGGACTGTCTCTGCAAGCAGTCATATTTGTTTATTTGTTGCCCACATAAAAAAATCACGCATTTGATTTCAATTTACCAATATGCCAAGATATATGGAAGCTTGTTTAACAAAATTGATAATTTGATCATTGATCATTGATCATTTTTCTCCCAATTTCAACATTATACAATACCATTCAAAATTTGAGGCCAGTAAACTTTTTTTTATTATTATTAATCATTGAATTCAACAAGGATTTGTTAAATCGACCTAAAGTGAAAGTAAATACTTTTAATCATTGCTACAAAAAATCTATTTAAAATAAATGCTGTTCTTTTGAACTTCCTGTTCATCAAATAATCCTTTTTCCAACAATTGCAACTTTCTCACAATTGCTAATTGATATCTCACAAAGTGATTTAAATGTCTCAGTATGACTTTATATCTCACATTGTGATTTTTCTGGCGGAACATGCCTACACATTTTTTTTTTTTTTTTAAGTAGTGAATAAGATAAAGCAGTGCTCATGATCATAGAGGCATAGCTGCAACATCAATTTTTATGGCATGAGATGAAGATCGCATCACACCACATTCATGAGTGTGATGATGTCACTCATTGGGAATGTTCTATGGCCTGGAATACCTCAAGATATACTGTATGACTACAATACACTCAGACACAAAGCACACACAACAGAATAGCCAAAGTCATTCCCATTCTCATGAATTGTGCCCTTTTGTTTTGCAAAGTGTGTTCACAAATGATCCATTGTATGCACGAGTGGTTTAACTATGGCTTACGGTGCCGGAGGGCTGCCAGCGGCGTGCAAGAATGTCTGCTTTAGCCCCGTGCCCTTTAGCCTTTCACACAGGGAACAAACTATACTCTTCCTGTCCATGATGTCATCCGATGGCAACATGAGACCCGCAGCCCCTCTGTTCAGGGGTCATGACCTGCAAAGAGCTCATCAGCTTGGATAAGGTCGAGATCTGTTCTTGATGTATTAATACTGTCTCTCACTTTAAACTGTGCCTGATGTTTGAGTTTGTTAAACACTTCACCTGATTCCTCTTCTTTCTGTCCACTGCATTTGACTGGGTGTTTCTCTGTCCTGTGTGTGTGTGTGTGTGTGTGTGTGTGTGTGTGATTGTGCGGTGGGAACAGGCTGACCCAGGCTGTGAGCTTCAAGCTCTTGCTGGTGAGCAGTGTGTTCTTTATCAATGACCTCGGGGCCACAGCTCTGCGGATTCCAGCCATTCCTCCTCCTGATTCATTGTCTGCCAGACAAATGTTAATTGTTTTCATCATTGCCGGCTGTGCGGGGCCAGTCAAGCGGGCCCATCTCACCCTGTCTACCTTCCCTTTTAATGTCTTTCTTTGTGCGGCGCCTTGTTCTTATCACTCTTTCAGCCTCTCTGGTTGACCTTCAGCGGACAAGGGGTCACATCTTACATTATCTACACATTATAAACGCGTTCGTCTTTGTATTTCTCTCTGTATTTCTCTCTGTATGTGCACGATTGAGAATTGAAGAAACTCCATACCTGGCCTTTGAATACAAAAAAATAAAATAAAATTAGTACCTTTCATAAAGAAGATCTTTTTACACTCTGAGGTAGAAACAAATTCACCTTGACAATTTCACAGAATGTAGTTGACCTAACTTGAAAATATTGCATTATAGCATTTCATCTAGTTACCAACCACTGTGTTTATTATTTTAGAATTTAAATCATTTTTTCTGACCTTTAGACATCACACATAATACTCTTTCTTTCTTTTTCTTTCTTTCTTTCTTTCTTTCTTACCTCTTTTTTTCTATGAACACAAATAGTTTGGATTTGCTATGGATTTGAGAGATTTTCAAGACACACACACGATTTTCAGTGCAGTATTTCAATGCACACTGCCATATGAATGCCTTTTTACTGCAGTTGTTTGTGCTATAAGTAAGTTAACTCAAACCGTGTTTGTGGTAATTCGATCTAATATGATTTGTAAGCATTTTAGAATTTTTTTTTTAGCATTTTTTTAAATAGTGCAGTACTTTATAAATTTTATTTGTATTTATACTGTACCTGTGTTCATAGTTTGACCTTTTAACATTAAAGGTGCTGAATGTAAGTTTTTGACTGTACTAAAGCATAAAATACCATATGTTTGGAGATATTTAGAAAACATGCTAAGTTCACATACTTGTTTCTCTGAAAAACAATGCTACAGCCAGTTATTTTACTTAAAAATTTGTGTTCCGTGTCGGAATGTCTGTTTTTGTTTCGGTCTGTGTGATCTCGCCCACTGCCAATTTACCCAATAGTATTTCGACACCCTGGGTTGCCAGTTGGTGGAAAACATATTGCTGCATATTGCAGCCATGGAAGTCAGCAATCAAACTAGGTCAGAGATCGCAGATTCTAGCTGACCTAAAATGCCTCGCCATAAAAACCCAAGCCCACTCATCAACTTACAAGTGTGTATATCTCCTCACCTTCCACTGTCAATTGCGCTCGTTCCTGTTGCTTGTCCTCAATCTGAAAACCCACGAGAGCGTCAGTTCTGAGGAGGAGGGGCAGGGGAAACAACCCTCTCCAGTATTTTGAATTTGAACTGCAGTACCCATTTCAAACCGCTAGCTGTCAATCTTACATACTGCACCTTTAAATCTACTATGCGAGAAGCGTAGAATACAACCTGAAAGTTAAATGGTTTTACTTTTCTCGTTTGTATATGCATTCAGTTTAATTCTGAGATGTCGCCTGTGTTTCAGAATCCTCCTGCATGGAGAAACTCCTTTCTAAAGACTGGAAAGAAAAGATGGAGCGACTCAACACAGGCGAGCTGTTAGGAGAAATTAAAGGTAACACTTACAAATGTGTTTCCATCAAATTAAGAAAGAATGGTGTGGTCCACGTTCCAGAATATGGCAGAAAAATATCAGAAAGCAACCTTTTCTGGTCACTCTTATCTTTCCTGTCTTGATTTTAACCTCATCAGCATGACTGTTATATGAGTTCGATGTGCATTATGGCAGCTATATTTTGTTATTTATCTCCTGGAATAGAAATTAGACAGAACTCTGTGTATTCTGGTGAAATACATTTATATAATGTTTGAACACACATGCAAAGGTGGGCTTGATATAAACAGAGAAAAGGGGAGATGATTGCACGGGTGTGTTTGTATTGGAAGATAGTGCGGCCCATACACTGTTTTTACCCACTGAAGGTGTTCATGGGATATGCTTTTTTTATTTTTTATTTTATTCCACGAGCAGGTCTTAGCACTGGCTGTTACAGAGACATGTTTATGTAGCAGGAGACGGCACTGCACCGGTTCTCTGATAACACACTAGTTCTGCCCGGCTCCAGCCACACACTCCTCCCTCACTATCTGTAACTCTCTTTCTCTTCCCTTTCTCTGGCACACTTGGTTTTGCCGTTCATTCCTGCCGACACCAATCTACCCCATATCCTCAGAGCTTTACATTGACTCTTGATTTACAGTCACGTGTTTCAATAACAGCCTTTTTTGTTGGGTGAGGTACAGGTGTCAAAACGGTTAGAATATCCTCTATGTTATAGCATCATTATTTCAGGACGCTTTTAATGGAGAAGACGTTTAGGAGGCAGTTAATAGCTGGATTTAGATTGCAAGGGTAATAACATTGGAGAGAAGTGTTATTGTTTTTTGTTCCCTCGCTTAATGGTTCTCTTTTTATGAAAATTACATTTGTCCTTGGTTTTAATTATTGGATTAGACCTACTCTCTATGGTGTGTGGGTGGAGGAGGGGTGGAAGTGGGGGGAGAAGAGGGGAAAAAGAAACAGTCGCACATTCTAATAAGTGCATTCATCGGCAATAACCTTAATGAACCCCCAAATGTAATCACATCTCGGTTAACCAGATTCATTGTACCTGCCCCTGTTATGTGGCACCGTAGATCAAAGTGCAGCGAAGAAAATGCCGTGGAAAGATTTAGCCTTTTGAAAGGATATCTTTTTAAATTACAGGGTATTTTTCTGTTGGATAAATGGCATTGGGTGAGGTCATGTTTAAAAGGTATAAACAGGTAGAAGGCGTTGATAATACCCCACCAGTGGCCTCCGTCGTGATTTCCAGTGAGGCTGCGGGTGACTGTAGAGAAACAGACAGAATTACTTTTCATATCATACCGGCAGCCTAAGGTTTCTAATTAGCCTGCCATTTCATATGACTGTAGACATTTCAAAGGCCTCCTTTGTGCTCCCCCTTACAAAATGTCTCTCTCTGCGTTTGAAGTCGGCCTGATGTAAATACGGGCAATTAAAAAGGAAACTCAGGGTTGGAGACACACAAGGTCTGCTTAATTAATACACAAACAAAGGCACCAAGCTGGAAAAGAGAAAACACACACAACTTATGATTAAGATCTAAAGTGTTATGATAAATCAGAGAGCACATTAATAGTCGGGTTAAAAAATCAATACAAAGGCCACACGTTCCTCCAGCTC
Organism: Gila orcuttii; assembly: GCA_026230005.1. NCBI lineage: Eukaryota > Metazoa > Chordata > Actinopteri > Cypriniformes > Leuciscidae > Gila > Gila orcuttii. The sequence continues at coordinate 21,420,658 of JAPDVR010000001.1, forward strand.
GAAATTAATGGAGGAGAGTGCTGGATAAAAGATGGCACGAGGATGAAAAGAGGCTGTTGCCTGTTTGGCCTTGCTGTTTTTGCTCTCATATCTGAACCGATGGCATTGTGCATTCTGCCCACAGTTCTTTGTGCTATTGTCATCGCACTACAAAAACCCGCCTTTGATCTTTGTTCGATAAATAAATCGGCTTGGAATCACTGTCCCCGCCAAACTATGTTGGCACAAAATAAAGTTTCTCACTGCTTTTGAAATCTCCGCAGCTGTTCTTTAAAACCTTTACATATTTTCACCTTGTGAACCTGTCGAGACACTGCGCTGTGGTAAGAAAGAGTTTAGGAGGTGAAAAAAGTAACTGATTGCCTTAGGGAATAAAGAACAATGGTGGAGAGAGACTGGAAAAAAGCTGAAGCTCTGAGAACACAGACTGTTTTCTAAAACGCACTGACACGTCCGGACCTGCCCATCTCTGTTGCACAAAACAAGTAAACAAAGTCAAACACTAGATCTTTTTTTTTCAGTCTGGATGTTTCTTATATTTTAGGTCGTTTTTAAGCTCTGTTTATCTAAAAAAAAACTCAATTATATCCGGTTATTTGATGCATGAGTTTGAGAGGCAGACCAAAATAGTTTTTGAGTGCTCTTAATTGTTGCCGAATCCAATGTTTTCTTTAAGGCCCGTGTTGAAATCGGCACTGGGTTGAGGGGCAGCGGTAGCGGTAGCGGGTACAGGGCGTAAAAGGGAGGCAGCTACGGATCGCTTTACACCCGCCACCGCTGGAGCGCTGTGTTTGTTTTCATACCTGAGCTCAGCTGTCAATCAGGAGGAACGCTGAAGAGAGAGATGAGATCTGCAAAACAAAACCACAAAGCAGTAGAAGCAGGATGTCTGGAGGACGTCCAAACCACAGCATTGCCTGTTTGATTGTTAGAGAGAGAGGTAGAGATATATGAACAAATACAGAGTAAGACATCAGATATATGGCAGAGAGTTTTAATGACCAAATTGAATGCAAAGATGTGCTGCTGGTGCAATTAAGACATTCTATTAGAAGCTTTGATTCACTTCAGCTACATTTCATTTTTCATACAATTAAAGTCACTGGCACCCCTGCACCCCAGGTTCATTATTCGATGTGTTCCAGGAAATGTTTTAGTGGAATTTTAATTTGGCTTTGTCTTTTTAATGGATTTCATTAGTTAACCAGAGCTCCGCACTTCTGCTGATGAGCCGTTTTGTTTCTTTTGCCTGTTTAAAAAATGCAACGAAACGACTGGAAGTCAAAATGTACACGGAAGATCAGAGTATCCAAATGGAAACCAAAAAAAAGGACAGAAAATTAGAAATCTCAGCATTGTGTGACCGCGTGAAAGTGGTGACTATAGCTGCTATGTGAAAAAAGGGGTCCCTCGCTCTTTACCTAATCAATTTCTGAGTGTCGTCTACATGGTTGTGAAGTGAAAGTCCTGTGGCTGGTAGATAAGTAGAAGCTTTTTAAGAGAGCGGCAGAGCTGAGTGTGATTTCGATGTGACTCTTACCTGGCTTAGGCGTTCTTGGACAGAGAGCGGACTGTGAGGGTACAGAGCGCCGATTGTTCCAGCAGCTGGATTTACTTTTAAAACATGATTATTCAATTTAACGTCAGCTTTATCCTTAATGGCTCCAATAAAGGCAGAGAACCCATGCTAGTGTAGATACAGTATGTGATGTGACACTCAGGGATAAGCATGGATTATTTATTTTTTTTATCATTATGATGCACTTTTTAATGCATTGCTATTCCATTTAAAAAATATGGTATAAAGCACAAAATAATTATACATTAGATAGTAAGGAAAAATAATAATCATTATTTTATTAAAAAAATAAAACGGTTTCATTCATTTAACTGTTTCATTCAGTTTTGTGGGATTTAAACATCCTCAGATAGAAATTATTTTATATTAATTGTTTGTATTCATTTATATATTTTATTTATATACGTGTTATATATTTGTATTATTTAAATGGATATTAACAATATGTTTTATATATTTCTTATAATAATATTAATTCTAAATATTAATATTCATTACCATTTTATGTAATTTAATTATTGTAGATTTATGTTGAGTTTGATATATTTTATTGCACTTTAAGAAATTAATTTGAAAATAAACGTATAACTGACTTTACTTAAGTTTCTGCGATTTGAAACAAGAGAAGTTAAACAAGAGAAGATAGTGGGGGAAGAATATGACAAAGAATTGTATTAAATATTTAGTGAACTTTTAAAAAGGAGAGTGGATAAAAATACAAAACAAATATGAGATTGATTGTAATAAAATAGTTTAATCGGTGCACATTTTTAGTTCAAGTCTATTACTGAAATAATTGAGCATCTTTTGAAGTGAGGAAAAACAAAGCAAATTTCTGTGTGCTTACTGACAATTGATCTGTACCAGATTATGAAACCGTTTTAGGCATTATTTCTGACCGAGAGAGAGGAAACCTTCTCCCCTATCACAGCATCTGAAATATTCCTTCATCTCCCCCATCCTCTAGTGGCACTCTCTGCATTTTTCTCTCCCTAACGCCTCAATAGTCAAACTGTTTGCCCTTATGTACCCAAGTGAAATATGAGCCACTGTAAATTATTATTCTTTGGGCCACATTTGCAAGATGAATGCGGGGAGAGCTGAGCTCCGTTTCTCTCCTAATGAATTGAGGAATTTAGCTTGTGGTGTTTGGCTGTAGAAAGGCACACCTTGTTTGCTGCCTCTCCTCGCATGGTGTTATTGAAAGTGCTTGTGAACAGGAGAGCGTTGAGGGGAAGACAGCCATCGAAGAAGCCCGACACACACACACACACACACACACACATGGTTCAGACCTGAGGAAAATCACTTCTCTAAACACTAAACCACAGGGCATGCATTTAAGCTTTCCTGCTAGGCAAATATTTTCATTTATTAGGAACATTCACAATGTCCTACACTGTTACAAGCTCTAGCTACAGTTGCTCAGAGGTGGTGAAACCCAATAATGCAATTATTCACAAATTAGAAACATCTTTGCGTGAAGTGTGCCACTAGCAAACACAGGTTTAATTCTGTGTACTGCAGTGTTGGGAGAGCTAATGTTTATCAGAGGACGGGTCGCAGAGCTAATGTTCTGCTCACGGCCGTGTAATGCTGTTTAAGAGCTGGCAGGGCCATGCCCGGGTTGCTTTAGCGCATGTCACGCTGGATTTCTGACTACAGTAGAGTCTCCGGACTCTTTCTCCACTCCTCCCCAAGCCCCGGGGTCCTAAGGGGATGTGCATTGCTACTACTAATGAAATCTTTATGCACAGGCACACAAGCACAGAGAACAAGCTAGGCCTTGAATGGTTGTTAGGTCTAATCAAGGTTTTTTATTCTCTCTAATGATAATAATAATAAAACAGGAAGAGGTCAAGGCATCTAAGTGAGTGATGAATGGGCGATTTTAAACGTGTGTGTTCAAGGACAGTTTCATTCTCAGCGGTGACCTCGACGTCGATAAACTCTAATAGGAGAAACATTAAAATGCACACCAGGAGCTCTCTGTCCCGCATCTGTCTGTGTGTGTGTGTGTGTGTGTGTGTGTGTGTCTGTGTCTGTGTGTCTGTGTGTGTTATGTGGTAAGGTTGAGCTGTTATTTCGGTTGGACTCTTTAATGAAGAGGTTTGTGTGATGCTGAGGATGCTGGGAGAAGAGCGGGGCTCTTGCATTATTTTAATTACACTCGTGAGCATCGCTGCTGTCGTCATTAGATTATTAGTCTGCATTAAAGTGCCCCATGAACGTCAAGAACATGAAGTGTGTCTCTGTTTAAGAGCCACTCTGTTGACTTTTGGTGTCAATCAAGTGTTTTCGAGATGGGATGGGAAAAAATACAAATTCTTGTTGAGAGTGTGTAGTAAGATGTAATGGAGTGCATTTTAATTTACATTCTCAGAGTAGTATTTATATTCTGCTATCACACATACAGTATGTAAAGGAAATTATGTAGAATTATCCAGAACAGATTTAATTACTGTGTTTTGGTTGCTAAAAAATCTAAATATGACATTTTATTCAATATATATATATATATATATATATATATATATATATATATATATATATATATATATATATATATATATATATATATATATATATATATATATTAAATGAAGTTATTTTATAGAAAAATGTGAGGGGTTCTAGATTGAAGTCTATGGGACTCGGTGGACACAGCTTCTGTGCAGGCTTGGCCATACATGCTAAAATTCACAGCTAATTACATTTAAATGGTCACAGTACTGTATCCGGTTTGGCACTAGTATATATTGAGGACAAGACGTTCGCACTCTTTTTATAGCCTGGACAAGAGCTGTAAATTTGCATTATGCAAAATTTTAATGCAGCATTGAAAGGTTTTTTGAGTTGATAATTTGGGCTGCCATATGCTTACATGTGCTAGCAGGTCCTGGTGCATGCTAGTTAATGAAGTTTTATTGGCAGGATCAGCAGGGTTTCGATCCTCGCATGGGGCAGAAGGCCAGGTACAACAGCTGTTGGTCATACCGTCTCAATTCAGGAGAAAGTAAAAAACATTTTATTAATGCCATATTAGTCAATATGCTGCTTGTCATTTAACAGCACAAATGTGATTATAATTTTAAATGTTTGTTTAAATGTTATTATCATTATTATTATTATTATCATTAAAAATATCATATTCTAGATTTGTGTATATTACATTTTAAATATTATTCTTTTAAGTTCAGTTTATATTTTATAAATTATGTAATTTATTAAGAGTAATTCATATTATATAAATTATGTTATTATTTGTTGTAATATAGTATTATATTAGTATTTTTTTATTAAACATTTCTTTTAGGTATCAGTTGTTGTTTAATTGTTTGTGCTTTTATGCAGTTGTTGTATTTATTTGCATGTTTACCATTGGGTCTTGTCTTTAGATGCAACAAGGTTCTGCAGTCTTAATAGTGATTTAACCGTGCTTACTTCGAGGTCACTGACAAAACAATCAAATATGTTTTTTTTGTCATCTTTACTTGAACTCTCTTATTTGGTATTGACATTGACAATAGAAACAGAGATTCTTCACATAAAAGAACCTTCAGAGTCCATATGGGGACCATAAATCGCAGTCCTTGTGTGTATGTATTGCTAGGCTAAAAATAACTTTTTTATTTTATTATTATTGGATCAGATGAGAGAATATACCTTTTCACAGCCCCTTAGCTGCCAGCCATGTCAGGCACGCCAGCTATGCACAGCCCGCGTCCGGGCCCAGCCCGGGCACAATCGCTGCTTTTAGAGCCCTCTTAATTTACTTAGGATGGGCTCGCAGTATATGGGAGTATCCACAAAAGCCAACTGATGGAGAGACAAAGAAATTCCAGTATTCGGACATTAGGGGGGAAAAAAAGTCATTCAAATTTAGTCATAATGGTTCAGCTGTCCCAACGAAAGGAAGAGAAGAGAATAGAGAGTTTTTCCCTCTTTCGCCCCCATTCTTTTTTCCTCCTCTTTCTTCCTAGTGTGTCCTGGATCTTTTATCTCTCTTATTCACTTGGGACTCTTCAAAGTAACAAGCTGCCCTCTCTTCCCTTGGTGCTGGACTTGGAACTCAAATTAGGGACTGCTTGATTAGGGGGAGGGGGGTTTGGCCTGGGGTGGCAGAATGGCTGTTGGACAGAACAAATCGCACCCCTACAAAGTGTCTTTTATCTGGTGGCCCCTCTCTTTGACAGCTCCCTCTCTCGCTCATTCACTGCAGTCGCAGTTGTTTCTCTCCGGTATTCGAGTTGGACATTGTTGGAAATGCCATCCAATCTGGTTTGTGACAGTGAAGGGAGAGGAAGGTAAATGTTCTGTTGATGTTGCCTCTCTTGCATATTCTTGCCCATTCTTTTTTTTTTCCCCTCAGCCAAAGATCCTGAGTGGAATCTTATGTCCTCATTGATGAATTAGACAAACCTATCCTTCTCTCATTATTTAAAATCTCCTTGCCAGACCCTGTCAAGCCAGAACGACATTGCAAGGAGACACCTTTACAAGAGCAGCCAGACTCACTGCCGTTAAGAGCAATGCAATATGCACCACTGCTCTCTTTGTCAGCACTCTGCAGACAGATACAGGGAGAGCTCCCCCCATGCTCCCCTGCCAATAAAAGTTTTATCTGCTTTTAAAAGAAATCTATAATTCAATGCAGAAAGAACAGGATTTTCTATACCAAAACAGGAGTACCAAAATATGCACAATTCTCATGTAATTCTCACAATTGAGTTTTATCCATACATGTAAATAAAAAAAAAATGCATATACTGTATATATATATATATATATATATATATATATATATATATATATATATATATATATATATATTCATGTATTCATGTATTCATTTGTATTGATATATCTCAATTATGAGATTTAAAATGTGTTTTATCACATAATTGTATAGTAATATTTTTAATTTTGAATATGCAATATATTTAATGTATTAATAGTTTTAATAACTTTTATTTTTTAAATGTATTTATTCATGCTTTTTTGTGTTTATATGCATACAGTATATACATGCACACTAGACTGTTATTAGACCAATATTTAACAGTATTATTATTATCTTATGTTAGATTATGTAATAGCTATATTTATTTTACACAATACCGTGTGTAATATTGTTAAATGTTAGCCTATTGTTTGCTATTCAAGTGCACATCTTTCAAGACATTCAACTTTCCATTGTCCACTGAGAAGTTGTGTTTTAGTCAGAAAACAATGAGGTAGGACCAGAACAGAGCAGAAATATGAGGGGAAAACAGGGGTGAGAGAGAAGCAGGAAGACATTTTGGTAGCGGGGTGGGGTGGTAGGGGTGAGCTCTGGACAATCGAGCCAGAGACGAAACAATGGAGCCTCTGTTAGTATGCTGCTGGTGTTTGTGCAGACCAGCACTCTGCATACACAGAACCTGTGCTGGGTCCTCCACAATCTGCGGCCTCTCTGTAAAACTGTAACACGCATGCAGTCGTATCTCTCTCTCTCTCTCTCTCTCTCTCTCTCTCTCTCTCTCTCTCTCTCTCTCTCTCTCTCTCTCTCTCTATATATATATATATATATATATATATATATATATATATATATATATATATATATATATATATATATATGTATGTATGTATATGTTTGAACATGTATAATTACGAAGTGTATCCTTATGGAAGTGTAGTCCTGACTGTTGTATTTCAGTACCGAGTGCAGCGGATTGTGTGATTGAAATGTGTGATTGAGTTGGAGGGTTGTCCAGAGAGCTCCTGAGTGGGCAGAATTGAGTCCAGATGTTTGCCCCTCAGTAGGATATGAGTCCTGTCCTCCCCCAGAGGCCCCTGAGATTCTCTGTTGGGAGGAGGGGCAAGTTATGCTATTTGACATCCAACAGCCCTTCTGACTTGAAGTGTCTTTCCCTTCGTCCACTGAGAGATGCTCTGCCACCCCCACCTCCTTCTGACTCTCTCTCTCTCCCCTTCTCTTTCTGAGCGTGCACAGGGGCAGATGTCAGCCCCGACAGCAGCAGCCGCTAAATACGGCCGTTCATGGCTCAAGCCAAAGGTTAATAAAATTGGTAGCAAATGTATCAATTTTACAGATAAGCCATTCACAAGAAGTGTAGTCTGCTGAATAAAAAGTCAATTCAGACGCATGGAAAACAGATGCAGTAGCAGTGAATGGGCGCTTTTCAGGTATCTTTTTTGAGAGAGAGGGTAAATAGAGAATTGCTGCCTCTCTCCTTTATTGCTGCCGTGCAGGCCCGGCCAGTAAATTGCTCTGAATGAGGGCTGGAGGTTGACAGGCCCTATTAAGACAAACGGCCTTCCTCATCAGAGACATAAAATAAATCAGGTGTTTAGTCAAATTAAAATAGTTGAACTAGAGCGGGCCCCAGGGAGCCGCTTCAGAGAAACTCAAGACAGATGTGGCCAGGGGAGCACAGGAAGACACCCAGGAAAGAATTTAACACTGAGCTGGCTGCTAGCCAAGCCAATCGTACTGTTCTCATGCAGCAGCAGGTTAGCCTACTGTCCGGAGGCAGGATCACTTAGCATTGATTAGCTTAAGGTACAGCGGAGCCTCATGGGAGGACGTGCAGGAGGCATGCACATTTTCTGGTGTGATTATGCTTTGGGTAGAGACACAAGAGAGATAATGAGAGGATACAGAGGTGACGGTGACCCTGTTTGCGAGAGGCACGTCAGCTCCGAGGTGTTTGTGTCTACTCCTCCCTTAATGAGAATTGAGAGCAGTCATTACACGGCAGCGTCTCCGGTCATGCGACTGTCGCCAGCATGCACACACACTTGCCCTGTATTGTCTGTCACTAATCTGCCACCTTCACTCGTTTTGTGACAGCTCCTCTTATTTAATAGGAACAATTCCATTCCTCACCATCTCTCAGAGAAGCCCCAATCACCAGAAATGGAAAGAGAGAGTGAGGGACCTGCGACCTTCGCACTTTTATTGAAGCCTTTCCGTTGTTAGACTTGGGCTGTTTGGATGATACCATTCTCGGCTTTGAAGGTGCTAGAGTTTCCCTCCCGGACCGCCTTCTGTGGTCTTCAGGAATTCTCTTGACTGACACGTACTGAATCCGTTCGGATGCTCAGCATTTGCTGGCTCTGTCCTGCCCTCTCAAGAGAGCGAGAGAGAGAGAGAGAGAGAGAGAGAGAGAGAGAGAGAAAAAAACTTGCTGATCCCATGAGTGTCTCGATTGTGGGAGCTTTTTATATCTCTGATGCGCAGATCAATTAACAAGGATCTGTTTGGCAGCACTTGCTTTGTTTGCTGTTCTGTCTCTAGGATAACTGACCTTTGCATTCATATAGAGACTATATTTAAGAGGTGAGGGACATCTGGCTGTTGTAACATGAGATATAAACCTTTTCTTTTCTCTGGTGGGAGAGTGTACAGGGTCATGGGGAGAAGACTTTGTTTCTGTTCTTGCCTTTTGTTTGACTCCATGTGTTCTGTCGCAGGTACTCCAGAAAGTCTTGCAGAGAAGGAGCGACAGCTCTCCACCATGATCACACAGCTCATCAGCCTGCGAGAGCAGCTCCTGGCCGCCCATGATGAGCAGAAGAAACTGGCCGCCTCGCAGATGGAGAAACAACGTCAGCAAATGGAGCTGGCACGCCAACAGCAAGAGCAGGTGAGAATGTGCAAACCAGGGTGGAGCGCCATTCAGAAGTCAAACGTCAGAATTCAATAAATCAGAATTAAAGTTTGTTCCTGAATCTGAATTTCATTTGAATTGAGGTAGCAAACAAGATGTAGAATTTAAATTTGAATTTGGAATGTATGGAAGTAAATTGGAAATTATTTGAAAATCAAAGATATTTGAAACTGCAAGTTTTAACTAAAATAGCAACATTTGAATTGTTTTAACGTTTTACCTTTAGGAATTTGTCCGTAGTTTGTATATATCATCATATTCACAATTTAACATTTTAATTATTGTTAGTGGACCAGTGTGGGAGAACTTCATTTCCCAGAATCCTTTAACTGTTTTGAATTTCAATTAAATTCAGTACATTCATTTTCCTGTTATTTCAATTAAGTTAAAATTCACAATCATTATTTAAAAGGAAGCGGATTCTCCCCAAACCGTCTCTCACTGGCTTCATAATGTATATGTCCTATAAACCCAGTTGTTTTGTTTAAAGCTATCTAGTGAAGATATTATCAGCCATGCATCCCATATTCTTATTTTACAGCCTCATTTATCAGAAGAAGCATTTAAAACAAGATTACTCTTATTTACTTTTAAATTGGTAATGAGGCCTTCTATTTAGCAATTTAATATTTTAATTTAGTTTATGGCTTGATGTTTTCGATTTTTCCTTGATAAATCATGCTCTGTGGTTGTGAGGATGGATGCACAAAGTAATGGTTATTGTACATAATTGATAAAATATGGAAGCACGTAAATTGGTAGGGAAATTGATCACTATTAATTCAAACTTTGCATGAGAAGCATGTGTAGCTCAATCAAATGAGGCGTACTGAATGCATCAGCAGCTCATGAGCTCCGTTAATGTCGCACAAGATACATCTCCATCTTCACAGTTTTTTTTATGGTGAAACCATATAATTGCTGTCAATTTATTATGCAGATGAATAGGTGCATATTAATGTGGTCTGCGTTTACCTGAAGCTGATACTCTAATTTCTGAATTCGTCCTATTAATGTCACCCGACTCTCCACATTAATATCCAACTTTATGAGAATTGTATCTTCATTGTATGCTCAGCTGATTTTAATAAACGGTTATTGCAGGAATTTACAGTTTCGCAAATGTTCAAGAATGCATCCCTTTCCATTAATGACAAACAAAATGGAGGTAGAGGATAGAAAAGAGCTATAGAGAAAGGAAAGAAAGGAAAGGAAGGAAAGGGGGAGGGGGGTGGGGGTTGGAGCCTGAAGTTAGGATGTCATTTAGCCATCCAGACACGACACAGTAATTAACTGTTGACACTAGTGAAGCAGCCAGCACAAATTAATCCTGACACATTTGCAGACGGGTGATATCTTACAGTGAACACTTTGTAATTATATTTGAAAATGAAAATTAAATGACACTTAAACCTAGGCTGTCAGGCTAACTGAGGAGGAGGAACGGGGGAGTCTGCAGGGGCTGGGAGAGATGGAGAGAGAGGGAGGATTCAATGCGCTTAACGTCGAGAGCCCACCCTTGGGCAGACCCGACCACTCCTAGGTTGCATAAACATGCCAGTCTTTCACCCTGTGTCGCATCGCCCCGGCCAGGTCTGGAGCTGGGTATAATAAACATTAGCAAGCCTCTGATTACAGTCATTAGGGTCAATTGGTGAACGAGAGATGTTACCCACAAGCTCTGATTGCATATATTATCTGTCTCAATAAATACATGGTACAATAAATCCAGTTGCTCTCTCATAGACTATGATAACGTACATCCTTTAATGTTTTAGGCCAGGGTTAAAGGTTTCTGACGGTGTTCAGCTAAATGAATCACTTTGCTTTCGCAGATTGCCAGACAACAGCAGCAACTTCTGCAGCAACAGCACAAAATCAATCTCCTCCAGCAGCAGATCCAGGTCAGTGCTTGACTTTCACATCTTCATCTCCTCTTATGCGCTTCTGTCAAAAACCGTTACTTTGTTTTTAAAACTGTCATCAATCACGTTACAACTGTCACCAATCAGGATAATTGGCCAATGTTAATTCGGAAGGGGCTATAGATGTGTAGAATAATTATCACTCCCTAATTAATGAAGGAAGAGAAAAAAAATGAAATGAGAGAAAGCTTAATGACACCAAGTGGTGCCTGTTTGCATGTTTTGTGGAAAAGTGCCCTAAGGGTTTGAGACATGAAAGCCGGTGATAAATGCCTCTGAAATTACACCATCCCAGTGCGGTGACGTGGCAGCGGCTTTGGAAAAACAGCACAGGCGCTACTGTTAGCCCCGTTTCCCATTGTCCAATATTGGAAAAATCACTTTGCGTTCACTTGCTTGAACTCCGTTGCGGCCGACAATCCTGTAAACATACCGTGTTGACACGTAAATTGCACAAACCTTGCCTTTTGCAAATATTTACTGCTTGCTTTAAGTCAGTTTGAGTGATCTTTTGAAGGTCTCTCTTTATAAGTGTGCTTCAAGAATAGGCTCATTGAAAGTTTGCTTTTTGCTTAAAATAATTAAATTGGATTAGTTGCAAAATACACACTGTGGTCACCCAAATCCGTTTTCTCGCCACAAAGTGGATTGCACTTTTTTCCCCCTCCGTCAAGCAATTATGTGAAATGAAACAAAATGGGAGAGGGAGAATAAAAGGAATGCTTACAAGAGTGCCATAAATAAATGTGACGTACAGTATATGCGAAGAAAGAAGGGGGAAAGATGCAGCAGAAGAATGAGTGTGCCTTTGTGTGCGTGTGTGAGAGGGCTGTTGGTTTGTGTGGTATGTGGTGCTTCATCAAGCAAGGTTAGCAGACCACCCAGTCACAGACATGGACGTACACAAGCTGGTCAGTGGCAGCGGTCAAGGTCTTTACACACACCATACACACATAAAAGCCAAGGGCAATGAGAGCAGCCCATGCCTGGAGATACTTTCTTCCTCTTATTTTTTTCCCTGCTTGCTTTCATTGGAGACAGGTACAACATTCCTCACTCCTCCTTTCTCTCCTAGATTCACACCCAATTCACCATGATGTCAGCTGGTCTTCTCTCACATTTTTCATCACTTTTTACACACTTATTTCATTCTTTACCTCTCAGTCCTCACTTTTCACTCTCTATTTCACGTCTCATATCTTCCTGTGCATTTGACATATACTTCAAAGCCCGTAAGCTTGAGGCCCTCAGAATGGAATCCAGGAGGTTTTCTTCTCAACGCTGTACCATTCATTGTGAGGTTAACCATCTGCCTTTCTTACTTTCTCTGCTCAGATGTGTCAGGTAAAAACAAACCACTGTCTTATTTACACAGCCCGAAGCACGACAGATTTATAGCTCGGCAGTAAAATGTAAAACCTCTGTCAAGTGAAGTGCACTTCTTAAGAGAAAGACCCAATCTGTTTAAGGCTTGTGCTTTTGAAGAGCCCACAGAACTAGCCACTGTGCTACTAACGCCTGTTATGCGCACTCCACTGCGCAATGTGTGTGAGAATCAGCGCTCTTCACTTTCCAGTAGACAGGCCCCTACATGCTCTCTGTGTGTTCAGACGGTAGCAGTGGAGTAAGAGTTTGTGTGAACAGTTTAATTACCTTTTCGAGTGGAAACTAGCGACAGAGCTCATCCTAAACAGCTGGGCTACACTAAATTGTCATTCCTGCAGTGCACTGAAGAGTAGCTAACATAAGTAGCTATGTTAACATAACTTTTTTGGCAGCATGACATGAGCTAAGCTGTCAAAATATTGTAGCGTTTACTCTAACAAGCTAGCCTTTCCAAAAAATGGAAATACAGCATAATAGTTTACTGTCGCATTGTATTGTAAGCGTGCACCACCTTTCAAAAGTTTAGGGTCTTTCAAAAAAAAAAAAAAAGATTAATATTTTTATTCAACAAGAACACATTAAATTGATCAAAAGTGACAGTAAAGTTACAAATAATTTCTATTTCAAATTCTTTTGAATTTTCTATTCATTAAAAAAAAAACGCATCACAGTTTCCACAAGTGTTTTCATCCTTGATAATACTAAGAAATGCTTATTGAGAACCAAATCAGAATATTAGAATGATTTCTGAAGGATCATGTGACACTGAAGACTGGAGTAATGGCTGCTTAAAAAAATTCAGCTTTTGCCATCAAAGGAATACATTTAAAAACATATTAAAATAGAAACAAAAAATTGAAAACAGATGTTTTAAATTGTAATAATATTTCAGAATATACTTTTTTACTGTATTTTTGATCAAATAAATGCATCCTTGGTGAGCTTAAGAGACGTTTTCAATGTATCACAGTTTTCAAACACAAAACGGAAGTAAAGTACACAAACATATACAATAGAAAACATAAAGTCTAGGCCTGGTCCTCTTTCGTCCTTCACTGTTGATGCTCCTTTTATCCTCCTGGAGCTCCTCCGTGAGAAACTCGAGGCTGGTGTGGCTCATTAACACTCGCGCCAACGACCTCGCTCTGTTCCCACGGCTCTCGGCCCTGCCCTGCTTGCCACAATGTCGTGCACAAGTTTTAGATCCATGTCATACAGTGTGATTTGTAATGATCTTAATGGTCTGTAACATGCATCAAACACAAGAGACAGTCTCTATCTGCTGCTGTTACACTGGGTTCTAATCACAAATTTTAAGACCAGAACACGACCAGAAACGGACACCAAGAAAGTCAGGCTTAGGACCTGTATCTTATTATGCTTTTTATCTTCTCTGACTTTGTTTTCATATATCATTACCATTGCCTCCCTTTGTGACCCATTTAACTTCCGTCTCTAGAGGCCATGGCTTGTCGTAAAGAACAAGGGAAAGTCGTAAGACAAGAGTACGATGCGATGGGAAGCGAGATGAGGAGGCTTGCTAATGCAGTTCTTTGGCACTCTGTTTTCATTAGAGCTAGCTCTACAAAAAATGCCCAGTGCTCTTAATATACAACAGCTTTTGAGTTAATTAGTACTCCAAACAAGCTCTTCAGCCTTCATGTAGAAGACGTAAAAGTTGAATGGTAAAACAGCATGCAAGGATTTGGTTTCCCTGCTGTTAGCATGGAGCGTGTGCATGGTTTAAAGAGCCAGTCTCCCCATCAAAGCGCTACTGTTTTGGCTCACATGATGAGTGGCGCTTTAGACCTTTATTGCTGATGTAACTGATCACATCACTGGATTCTGTAAACGGGACTGAACAGGGTCCAAATAAAACCATCAGGCATGTAACAGAATATAGCGCTGGCTCGGAAAATCAGTTCTGGTTTTCTCCGGAGTTGTTTGGCACTGTCCGTTGCCCAAATCAAACCACTTTTAAATGGCCCTTCTCCCGCTTTCATCCTTTCACATTTTGTACAATGAGCTCAGAGAGACGGAGAGGAATTACAATGTCACTTGTTTTAAAGATAACAGATGTTTAGATTACAGTGTTAGAGGCTTATCAGAACTTCAAGCTCAAGGTTTTACTTTCTTATGTATTTCTTTAGCCAAAAGCCTCTTGTTGAGAAATTTCATATGGCAACTAATTCCGTCCAGGGACCGGATTACTGTTATGTGACTGAAGCACAAACTTAAAAGCACCATCAGAGATTGAAGGAGAGGCTTAGGAACAATTAAAAACAAATGTCAAAGTAAATCTTGATCTGAAAGAGAAAATGTGTTACTTATGTAAGACAAGTAAAGCCGCACAAATAAGAACATGTAAAAGCCACCGCCTCCAACAGAAAGACAAGCCTGTGTTGTTCTTGGCTGTTTAGAATCGGTATTAATCAAGCCGAGTGATTCGTGTTCTGCTGACCTGTTTACAAAGAGCCAGTTTTCTTGACAATTCAGCTCTCTATTTTCGTACCATTAAAATCAGCTGAAATTGTGGATGGCTTCCTGTAGGAAAGAAATCTCATATGTGAGAGATCTTTAATATCTTATTATCTCTTTCGTTATCCTTGACAGAAATGATTTTAAATAAACAGTCTCTCTCTCTCTCTCTCTCTCTCTCTCTCTCTCTCTCTCTCTCTCTCTCTCTCTCTCTCTCTCTATATATATATATATATATATATATATATATATATATATATATATATATATATATAGTTTTTTAGCCTAAGGATAATAATATGAAAAAAAGAAAAGAAAATATAATATCATATAATTAATATAACAATCATTTATTTATCGATTTGTAAGAAACGTAATTTAATTTAAACCTCAGTGGTTTAAAACCCCTGTCCATTTCTCTTTCTCCTTTCAAATTGTTTTATTTGTTTTTCTTTTATTTCTTTTTTGTTATTTCTTCCTTTTTGAGTTTCTTGGGCTAAAAACCAAAACAACACACTGATGAATGAGTAGTCAAACAGTACCAAGTTCTTGACCCAAATTTTGTTTAACGTAATGATATTGATATGAGATTAATCACTTTCTTTTTTAAATGTCCTTTTCCCACTTTCTTTTGCTTTGCCTGAGCTTCCTACGATGATGACATAAGTCCGTGTATATGAGGTTAAATCACAAAAATGCTTTCTTTTTCCAAGAGGTTGTTAGGAGAGATTGTTCTATGTCCTCTAAGCTCATACATCTCTTACACTTAATACTTATGATTAAAGCTGCTGTACTTGGTTGAGATTTCAAAGGCCTGTACATGTATGCATGTGTATTAGGTGCTATTGTCTCTCTCTGGGCTCTGTTTTGCGACGGCAGCTGTAAATTCCCAGGCTGGACTTGGGGATGATCTGGGCCGGGGTTGACGTGCATCTCTAGCAAAGACTTGGCTCAGATCCAGGCATTCCTGCACGCTGGGGCTGGTACGATGTGAGCTGAGGTGACGTAGGGAGGAGAACACACAGGTGGAGGCAGGCTCATCTTATTGTATACACACACGCACAAACATCAAGAGAAGAATGATTCCCTCAAAGGTCAGCGTGAACTTTAGATACTGAGTCGAGGCGAGGCTGTGGTGTGTGTGAGGAAAAAATCCCGTTGAGATTAAACAACACTTTCTCTATGAGAATCCAATTATGATACTCATATACTGTCTCTCATATCACAGCAAACAAGAGTTTATTAGCTCCGATCTCCCTCCTCACATGACGCGGCTATGAGAGACAGAGAGAGATAGTCACACTGAGCTGTGTTTGTCAACGGACAGAGATGTTGTTTGTCCGTGTAGGGCCATTGTTGTGCCGACGGTCGCTTCCTGTGTTTTAAAGCAGACCGCCGGTTCAAACACTCTGTCATTGTACAGGCCTGGTTCTACTTATCTAACCCCAGGGCTCCACTTCCTCTTGCTACGCTACTGAGAGAAACCTCCACGTGGCTGTCTTCCGCTGTCCTCCCCCCTTTCTTCCTCCCACCCGTCCCCGTCCCCCCACCACCTCTCTCTCCCCTCTTTCTCCTGCCAGCACCGGCTGGATCACACAGACCTTTAGCTCTCCATCTCTCACCCTCTTCTGGCAATCGCCACTTCTCGTCCACTTCTCTCAATCTTTGGTGGGATCTGTACTCATTTTCCTGTTTTTTCCCCCCTTCCAGATCAGATTATAGGTGGAATCAGGGAAATCTGAATGGATTTAATTTAATGTGGTAAAATGTATAATCCGAGGGCGAAGTGCTGAATTCTTGGAAGCTAAAAGCATTATCAATAAAAAAATAATATATATATTAGGGCTGTCAAAATTAATGCATTAATGCATGATAAAAATATTTAACACAATTAGCGCAGTATCCATTTTTTCCATCATCCTTTGGCAAGCAATCACGTTCTTATTCAATCGCGATAAGACTCAAAAGAGAATGCATTGCAGAGCTGGCGCGCACGTCTGTGAATCTCCCGTCTGTGTGACACACACACACACGACTCGTGCACACAGAAAGCCGCTTCAGACATCGCTTGAACGGACAAAAACACAAAATTATGCCATAATGCACGTTTTGTCAAGTATACTTGCAAGCACATTCTTAAAGGGGTCATCGGATGCAAAATTCACTTTTATATGGTGTTTGCATATAAATGTGTCTTTGCAGTGTGTGGACACAACCACCATACAATGAAAAAAATCCATTCACTCCTTTTTTTTTAATCCTCAAAAAGCCAAAACACTCTCAATAATCAAACCGTTTTGGTTTTCTGACCAATATGATGTCATATTGCTCATGCTCCGCCCACGACCAATGATGGACTGTCCCGTATTAGCATATTTCAGCCCTCAGCCATTTGTATACTGTCTGCTAAGGCAGCACTTAACGTGTCTTGTGTCGAAACGCCCCATGGAAGAGAGGGGTGGGGTGAGCAGTTGCTCATTATCATTTATAGAGACATGCACCGAAATGGGTCGCTGTGAACAGAGCTATTTTACACAACCATTAAGGAATTTTAACTAAAGTATGTTACAATCTTTATATGGAGACCCTAAACTTGTGGAAAATGGGCATCCGATGACCCCTTTAAATTAGTTAAATGAAGTCTTAAATGAACATAAAGAGTTGTGGGAAAATGGGATGCGTGTCAGGTACCTGTCATGTGCAGCAGGTCTCAAAGGGACAGCAGCCTAATAAACCTGCTGCTGTCTGTCATTTAGGATCATCAAAAAAAGAAAAAATCACTCACTGCTGTTGACTGAATTAATTTTGTAGCTTTAATGAGGATTGATCTATATTTAATTTATAATTTATGCAGTGAAGACAGTGAAGTGTTTGTTAACTTTATTCAATTTCTGTATAGGTAGGGGAGCCCTTTTAGACAAGGTTGCATGGGTCAAAAACAACACAACTTTTTGGGCATTTTGACAGGGCAAGTAAAAATCTGAACTTGTCTGACTGGGCCAATAGAAGAAATTGAGACCTGACATATTGAAAGGCACAGGTAAATGTGACATTTATTATAATGGGTTTATGTGAAGATTGTTTTAAGTTCACTTATATTAAAAGTTATTATATATTTAAATGCCTAATACATCTTAAAACTTATAGCTTTCAATTATATTGCAATGCTTTCAATTATATTGCAATGCTGAATGGCTATAATGGCTACAATTAAAAAAAGATTTTTCATAAAAAGATGCCATTAAACAAATATTTAAAATATAGGCTACTATTTAAAATATAGGCCACTGTCTTTGTTGTTTCTACATTCATTTTGAGATTAAATATGAAAATTACAAATAAAAAATGTATTAAAAAGTTCTGTAGCTGAACTTTTGCTTAGTTTAATTATTTTAAGTCATACTTATTTACTTTTTTTTTTTTTACTGATGTATTCACATCATTTTTTTCAAACTTTTCCAGTATGCTATTTATAATAAGGAAAAACAAATTCAATCTTTACAGGTTGAGTAGCCGTTCCTTGTCCTTTAGTATTTCAAAGCTCACAAAGAGGAATGGAACTTTTTTCAATATGCAATTATAATGAGGAAAAATAAATTAAAGGAAGAGAGAGAATTTTTGTGTTCAGATATTTGTGTTTGAGTTTTTCTGTTTTGTGGGTGCAGATTCCAAGCAGGCCTGTCTATTATCTCAATAATCACTCACTCCTACTATGTCAGGTTTTGTACATTCTCTTCAAGATCAACACACTGACAGATGCCATTTGAAATAATTCTAGCTTTTGCAGAGATTTTTTTCCAATTATCATCTATTTATTCATTTATTTATTTATTTATTAGCCACCACATTTAAATGAATATAATAATTCTACATTTTTCAGTTCTGTGTTTTCCGTCGCTATAGGATCTGCATTCCTGCTCAGTGGCAGAGGAGTGGCACTATTACAGCTAAAGCAGAAGCTGTTGTCAACATTCACTTCAAAGCAGGAAAGGTTCCCTCACATGTGGTTTTAAATGGTGTGGGGGAGCAGCAGGGAGCCTCTAAGGGTTAACTGATAATAGCTGCATCCAGCCACCAGATTAAAGATTCTTTTTAATTATACACAGCTAACCACCAGCATAGTGAAGCCAGACAGACTAAAGACGACTTGTGCAGATGATAGACACAATGTGCCAATGTGTTTTAAACCGTCTGAGAGGCCGGTGGAAGAGTGGGCCTTCAGGATATTCCTTTGTTCCTGTGGACTCACAGACAAATGTCTCTGTGTGTGTGTGTGTGAGACCGATCTCTCTCATATGTGTGCCATTTCCCCAGGCCACTGTGAGTTTGCTTCATAGCCGTGTTTATCAGTGTGAGAGGAGGCCAGGCTAAAGGGTTAATCAGAGCCAGGTCTCAAACACAAAACACACATGTCTGCATCTGTTGGTCATGACAAACTAATTTAATTGTAAATAATACTAAATTCTTGTGTATTTTGACGGCGTAATAGTATTATATGATGCACACTCAAAAAGCTCGGCAGTTTGTCTGAGAATCTACAAAGGTTGAAAAGCCGTTCATTTCAAACCTCACAAACATTGATGTAAGAATAATAGCAGTCTGTTCTGAGAAGTTGCATAATGGTGTTCAGGTCTCCCCTCTCACTATTTTGCAGGGCAGTGACAGAATTCACAGAGGAAGTTGAACAAAAAGAAACCCTGTCTGCACAGACAGAACAGAGCCTCCTAATTAAACACACAAGACTTTGAGGAACTCATTCGTTATGTCTTTTTCTGCGAGAAGAAAAGTTCTCTTATTTTTCTTCTTCAGGATATGAGGGATATGTTCTTTTTTCTTTAGTTTAGCTACTTTAGCTAACGGAGTTGCTTATTAATATAAAAGATCCAGAATAAATAAATGCTTTGTTTTTGTAGTTTTGTTGTTTACTTTATTTATTTTAGGGAGAAGGTCATATAAAATCAAAATAGACTGTGGCCTGTTAACATATTTTCTATTTCCCTCTGGCTTCGGATTCCGTGTTAAGAGAATTGTAATCCAGTTACTGTATGCCAGTTTCATCTCCTCTCAGTCATATTACAATCACCATTTTTTAGCTGCTGCACATGAAGCTAATTACCATAGCTTTGTCTTTAGCCTAGAGCCATTTGGTTTGCCTTTTTAATTCAATGAACAACAATTAAATCCAATATTTCATTAAGCTCCCTAAAATGCACCAGGCGCCATATAATGGTGAATAATTCAGCTTGGGTTTTTTAGATAAATATAGGGGTGTCTAATTGAACAAAGATAATGCTCCTAATTTGCCTCTTGTTAGATGGTTTTGGTTGTCTCACAGCACCCTTGTGATCTCTCATGCTAAAGTCTCATTTATGCAGAGACAGTGCTGAAAACAAGCTACGCTAAAAAAAAAGAATGTGTTGCCAATTAGCATTGTCTGCCAGGCAAATGGATTGTAATAAGGAAGGAAATGAGCGCGGGTGTGTGTTTACATTTTTGCGCACACACGTTTTCCCGCGTGCTAATGCCCTTCTCTTTATGGTGTGGAGTATGCTAGTTTCTCCTCCACCAGGATGAGGGCCATAACGGTCTCATCAAATCCTCTTGGCTTGTGCCCAGTGCGGCGGAGCCTGAAACGCGCTCATCCTCCATTTAGCGGAGACTGTTAGCTGATGAAGAGCCCAACATGCGAGAGTGGAGATAAAAGAAAGCGGTGACCCAACTCATTAGCCCCCTTTGATTTAATATATTGACACTTGGATACAAATAATTCCATTTAGTGTGCTTGGTTGGAGGTGGTGCGGGGGATCAATTTAATTAGTTATGAAATGTGACTTCTTGTCAAAAAGCAGGAGAAACGCTGACGTTAAATAAAGTCATGTGCGGTTCGAACAATAAAGCTTCTGTAGGCCCGTTTTAAAACTTAATGACGCATAAAAATGGGCCTAATAGTTACATCCTCACCAACTGGCCATGATGCTTTTGATATTACTCTAATGGATCGACGAAGGTGGAACACTTAACACCAGCTCAAACAGTTTCGGAAATTACGAATATAAACAGTGATCGCCTGGCTGAACGTTGATTGCTACAACTCTGTGCTTTCTGTTAGCAGCTAGATTTGTCTTTAGCATTTACTTTAACCATATGATCAAATGAGGTTGCAGAATCTTACCATTTAATAGAAGAGAGAGCATTCAGTATTTTTTTTTTTTTTAATTTGTGCATATGTTCAGGCTAAAGACCATGGTTCCAGTATATGGTCAGAGAGCACAGCACAAAGACATACTTGTGTGGTTCCATATGTGATCATTACAAGTGACTGCTTAAAAATCACCCTGTGTTTGTTCAAAATTTCTGTTAACTGCATAATATCTTCATGCTTTTTAATGTTCAAAAGCCAAGAAAGGTTTTATGGCTTTCCTCCCAAAATAATAATTCTGCCATCATTTACTCACCCTCATGTTCTTTCAAGCCTGTATGATATTCTTTCTTTTGTGGAACACAATACTGAGAAATGTCTCCATGTTGCTTTGTCCATACAATGAAAGTCACTTTTGTCCAATGTTGTTTTGGACCCCATTGACTTTCATGGTACAGACCAAAACATTAGAATTAGTCTTAAGATTTGTGTGTGTGTGTTCCGCAGAAGAAAGAAAATCATACGGGTTTGGAACAACATGAGAGTGAGTAAATGATGACAGAATATTTTTTCCCCAAGGTAAACTATCCCTTTACAATGTTGTGAGGAAGCAGGAGATAAAAGTAGCTGAGACAGACCAGAATTCAGCTTGTATTAATAACGATTAGTAACATTTAGCATCTGTGCACTGTGCTTAGTGTCATTGACACTGGGGGCCCTATCTTGCACCCGGCGCAAATGACTTTGTACACTGACGCATGTATCATTCCTATTTTGCACCCGCGCAAAGCTGACTTTTCCCTCCACAGACACACGTCGGTTAACTAAGAAATACACTTGCGCTCCCCGGGGCGGTTCAGCGCAAAGAGGAGGCGTGTTCCGGCGCAAACTTTCCCTCATGCTATTTTGCTGTTCTATAAAACAATTGTGCCACTGACCAGAAAAAACCTAGTCTAAAGTCAGTGGCGCGTTGCGCGTTGTTCATTATGCTATTTTAAGGGCGCTTGCTTGACCATAATGTATAGCGTGCACACCTCGCATACACTTTGATTCTCTCATCAACACAGATGCAGCAGTTTTTATTTTTGCAAATCATACATTATAACAAGGAAAAATATTACCACACGAGGGAAATCATTGTGGTGTCCATGAAGATGTGAAAAAATAGGCATAAATCTAGCTTATACATTTACCCAAATTTTTCAGGCAAATTGTAGTAATGACGGATCAGACCTTTTTTGCCCAATACTGGCAAGACACATATGTATATAAGGACATCGGACAAATTAGTTTGTCCGTCAAGAACCAGGAAAAAAAAAATCTGAAGACTGCGAAATCACCTTTACCATAATGTAAGTACATTAAAAACCTTACTCTTTAACTTACCAGTTAAGTTAAGCTTTCTCATATTTTTTTCTATTGATTTGGGTGGGTTTGTCCCATCCCAATGTCACTTCTCTTTCTTTTACGGCCCTGACGAGAACATTGATCTCCTCGGCTGTGAACCGATTCTGAAGCGCGCCTGGTAAATGTGCCATAATAATAACAATCCGCCATGCAACATGCGCACCTGCTCTTAAAGGGTATGTTGGATGACGCTCTGATTGGTTTATTTCACGTAACGCCCAAACCACACCTATGAATAATGAAGCTATTTCAGACCAACCCCTTTTAAACTTGCGTCGGGCGCAAGAGTCATTAATCCCGCCTGGAAAATAGCAACAGCGCCGGGATCCGCCCACAAAGTTACTTGCGCTTTGACACTTGCGTTTCAGATCGTTAAAATAGGGCCCTGGGTGTTAAAACAAAGTTATCATTGCTCTCATCTTAACTGCTCGTCATATAATTCAGCAGCTGATTTACGATCCATGAGAGCGGTTTTCTGAGTCCAAACCAGGTCAACGGCGGTATAAAGCGGTCGCTGTCCGGCCAGCATCGACCCCTGAATCTCATCAGAATGCACCTGTCACTCGCCGCCACAACACAAGCCCTCCCAGATCATGCTCGACGGACCTATACTTAGCTCTCATTGTGCCTGGGCCCTGCGAGAGGAAAAATATCAGTTGGTGGAGAACACATCCTCCAGTGTGATGTTGACTTAGTTTCCTCTCCCCTCCTGCCTGGCCCAGTGTTTTCCCTGTTAATGTTGAGCAAACTGTTTTGTCTTTGCATTGGCTTTTTAACGTGGTCCTCAGCCTCCGTAGTGGGCACACACACAGGGGGTAAGAAGGCAAGGCATTAATAGCCTCTACTGTGTGCGGCCAGCCGGCAGTTTAGAAAGGGGGCCCGTGTTTTCTTAGGGCTAGGGTGGCAAAGCAAAGCATTCAGCCCTGCGCGTCGCAGCACAAAAAAAGGGCCGCTTTGTGTTTCGGATGGGGGCGGAGGAGGGTCCGAGCATTCCCGACGGAGTACATTGAATGGGCCGTTTTGTCTTTCGTCCGTTTTTCATGCACACTGAATTGTTGTCTTTCTCTAGCTCTCCATTTCTCCCTCGCTCTCTTTTTCATAATTATTCTTCCCCGTCACTGGGTGTGCACATGACATTTGAGCGTGTTTTAAAGTCTCAACACTCTCATGTGCCTGCAATAAAGTCCTGGCCGTAACAATGTCAGCTTTCTGCTGGACAACAGAGCACTCTCTGTTGTTCTCCGGGCCCAGCTGCTGGAAGGCTAGAGCGAAGACAGTGGCTTAGTCTGCACACAGATGACAGGAAGAAGGAGAATGCTCCTCTCACTCTCTCTCTCTCTCTCTCTCTCTCTCTCTCTCTCTCTTTTCATTGACTCGCTCACTGGACAATGCCATTTTTAGTTAATGGGTGGTCTGACTCTGGATTCTCAGTTCTAAACTGTTGGGTCATGACCCAAAAATGGCTCACAGGTCTGTTCTGATGAGGGAAAAACAATGCTAAACTCCACTTACTATATAAGATTGGAAAATAAATAGGCTTATCAACTTAAAAGGTAGAATAAATCTCTTCCCACAACTTTTTCAAAGGCAGTTCAATGTGTGCATCCAAAACACTCAAATTCATCTGTAACATGGTTGCAGCTAGACAGATGCCAACATAGACAGATGATATGCCTTTATATCTGAAATCCATGAACAAAACCTTTTTTATTGTTGTTGTTATTATTATTATTATTATTATTATTATTAAGATGCAGAAGGGGAAATGTTATTGTTGCTAGAACATTATTTATATATGAACGCATGTATATATGTATTTTATTTAATATTAATACATTTCAGTTTTCGTTTCATGATATTTTTGCCATTCTCATGCTGAAGATTCTTAAACTATCTGCATAATTATCAAATATATTATATTTCTCTTTTTTAAATCTTTCTTAAATATGAATTATTTGGAAGGTTGGACCAAGCATAAAAATAAATATTGATCTTTAAATACTTCATGCATAATTCAAAAGGGACCAGAAAGTAAATCAAATGTAAAAAAATAAATAAAAATTATATATATATTTATGAATGCATATCACACTGGGCGTTTAGCTGCCCTATACTACACCATCCCGGTCTGAAAGGGTCTGGGGTGTATTGTGGATTGTGCCGGTTCCGGTTTTCATAGATGTGGGATGTATATGTGGGATAATGATGTTGGCCTCAGACTCATTTGTGGGTTTGTTTATGTCTGTCCTTTTCTCCCCTCATTACCCATGCTGTTTGAGCCAGTCCCCTCGGGTTTAGCCAGTTTACTGCAAACCTTTTTAATTTTATGACCAGACCCTAACAGAAAAATATTCTCCTCATCCTTCTCTTTTTTTCTGTCATTGTGTAAACTGAGTCCCACATTAATTGTGTCATTCTAGAGCAGGTAATCCTGAAAGCATGTGGCGAGTGAATTAAATGAATAGTGAGAGAGAGGTGGACGTGATATTTGCGTGCACTATGCCACAGCAGTGCTGAGCTCCGAAGACTACTAAAGCCTTAGGCTCGTCTTTGATATTTTATATGCAATACAACCCTAATTGCTTGAAATATTTACAGACTTAAATTACATTTTAGGTTCTTTGAGGCTCAACAAGAATTTGCCTTAAGAACATATTTCTGTTGAACACACACTGATCACATTTTGCTGGTGCTCTTAAGGGAATAGCCTTTACCCCCACATCTTTGTACTGAACTAATTTACTAATTTCAGCATCCCATCATGATCCTCGATTCTCTCCTTGTAATATTAAGCACACTTATTTGATTATTCATGAATTACGATCAGCAAATTGTGACGATAAAAAAAACAATCAGGCAATGTATTACAGAACTAGAAGTGTTCTAAAAGGTATAGTTCACTCAAAAATGGAAATTCTGTCACCATTTACTCTCCCTCATGTTGTTCCAAACCTGTATGAACACAAAGGATGATAGTTTGAAAAATGTCTCAGTGCTTTTTTGTCCATATAATGAAAGTCAGTGGGGTCCAGTGTTGTTTTGAAGCAAAATTATTGTCATTGTATGGCCAAAAACCGTCTTAAATATCTTATTTTGTGTTCTGCAGAAAAAAGAAAGCTATACGGGTGTTGAACGACACGAGTATTTACATGAGCAAATAATAATTTAAAATTTTCAAATAAACTACTGCTTTAACAGTAATATGCCAAATTGAGCATGAAATTCAGATCGTAGCTCAGTTGTGTGTATCGTATGCTTTTTTGTTTTGTTTTTTGCCATGAACTCCAGGGTGGACTTGAAGTAAAGCTGTAGTAGAAGGGAAAGGGTGGGGGAGGAAGGGGTTCTGCTTTTAACAGCCCCGGACTTAATATAGACATATTGGAATGGCTCTTTTCCAAGAGGGCTTGTTTTACTGTGTAAGGAATTAGCGGAACAAGAAGTCATCTATTGGTTATTCCTCCAGACGAGCTGACCGTGGGCCAGTGTCTGGTTTCTGTGCACCTTGCCCCGTTCGGCACACACGTGCACACGCTGCGAGTCCTCAGAATACATTTGTCCTCTGTCAACTCGGGGTCTTTTGTCAGCGGTGGCGTAACATACATTCAAATACACATGAACACACTGTTTGCCAGTTGTCCTGTTCCAGTATCGGGAACGTTAATCTTTTACCTGTTTAAAAAAAAAAAAAAAAACTGAACAAAAGAATGAATGAAAACAAGAAAACACAGTGCTCATCGACCGATAAGCCTTTGAGTCTGTGGGCTAGTGGATTGTCAGAGGCGGGTCGGTCCAGGTCAAAGCCATGGCCGCAGCACAAAGCCTCTTTATTCCAGGTCCTGTATCTGTGTGGCTGATGAGGGCCTCCTGCAGAACTCCTCACTAACAGAGCAGAAAGAGGAGAACAATGCGTTTAGTCTGTGGCACCAAGGTGGATAACCAGGTCTTAATTCCGGCCCCGCACTGACAGAAAGAGCGGGGATCAAAGTCCGACTCAACCCTATCGATCCACACGTCCCGATTGTCATCAGGGGCTGAAGCGCGGCCCAGCAGAGTATCTCGCGCTTTGATAACGGCCTTGTGAGCGTGGGTTTATGTGTGTGCGTGGGTGGGATTAGAGCTCAAAGCTGCAGCCGCAGTGTGCTGGAGGAGTACGGTTAACTGATAAATGACCTGTGACGTGGGAGTAATGTGTACTTGGGGATCTATGGGATTGTTTAAAAAATTGACCTCTTCAGAACAGAATAATGTGCAGACTCCCGAGCGCAGAAGTGGTTTCATTCAGCAAAGAGCTCTCTCGTTTTCTCTCTCGCTCTCTCTTTGCTGGTGAGTTTCCAGAAAGCACTCGCTGAGTGTGTTCACAAAGTAGCGGGTGTGAAGTTCACGCAGTCGGGGCTCGCCGTGCGGATTGAACGCGGTTGCCAGGTCCTCTAGAATCACTTTGCCTTAAAATGGATCCCCTAAGGTGGTTTTCTTTCTCAGTCACTTTGGCTCTGGCAGCGTCGAGCGAGGGAAAAGAGCGTGTGACGTATCGGTACTTACAGTAACAGTGAAAGCTGTTTTCACTCCGGTTAAATTTAAAACACCCCCGTGTTAGAGCCTTTCTTTGAGATTTTTAACGAGAAACGGTAATGGTTCCAAATTTGGACCAAAACACATCACTGGTGCGAAAGTTTTGTACGGCCTCACCTTTGGCTTTTAAAATGGGTTGGCTTGTGCTTAATGCTTAACCTAAGGCTCCAAGGATCTCTGGCTCCTTCCAAAAACTCAAAGAGAGAAGAGAAGTTAGCCACCCCTCCCCGTCTCAGTCTTATCTCGTCAACACTGAAAGGCATTTTGGACATGTTAAAACAACTCCCCCTCTATTCCTTTTAAAAGGGGAAAAAATCCCAGAGTGATGTTCCTTGAAGATCAATCTCTATTTTCATGTTAAGGAGAGTTGGGGACAAGTATAGGGGGGCATGTCTCCTGAGCCCGAAGGGACCCTTTAAAAGACAGCGAGGAGCATGGGTGCTGACAGGGGCCCTATTGAGGACAGTAATGACTTGTACATCTCCATTTTATATGCGCTTGTGTGACAGCCTGGGTCAGGATATGCCAGGAAATACACATTTACAGCTACATAGGCCACTGCAGGAGGGCATAAACATATTAGTGCACCTGCTGAATTAGAAGCACAGCAGCCTATTCTAACAGTAATCCAAGTACAGTGCAGCTCCTTGAATAGGCAGGGCTGTCTGACCCTAGGATTAGTTGCTGCTGTAAACCATTACTGAAGCTAAGTGCTGATGTCAACATTTCCACTAACAACATTGATTAATCTATAGCTCCCTATTTACTTCAGGGGTCCTACCCCCCCCCCCCCCCCCTCCTTCCTTTTTTTTTGGTCATTCAACCTACAGCAAGCGCACATTGTGTGATTAAACAACCCACCGCTGAAACTCCACATTCAGTGTTGGGAATTAGTGATCAGTAGCATGATTGTAGCTCTGATGTTTTCAAAACAGAGTAGCATTTCAGGCAATGAACTCCTTTTTATCCCCCATGAGTAGCAGTATATGGTAGCAAAGCACTGTCTCATTTTTTTATGCAGGTAATAATCATGCTTGGCAAAAATGTCTACTTAATAAATTGTATCGGTTCGTTTTAATGAACAATTCATTGTTTAATGAACAATTTAAACAAAATCCATTTGATTAATTTATTTTTTCCTTTAGCAATATATGGAAAATAAAATGTTTATTACAATAATTTTATTAAAAAAAATATAGTATTTATAAATAATATTTAGACAAAATTTTGGTTAAATGTTGCTGTTCATTAGTACGTTTTTGTCATGTTAATTTGTGTAAATTATGGTGGATTTTTTATTTAATTTTTTGTGATTATTTGTAGGTTCTCATTGTTTTTGGGGCCAGCTGTTTTTATTATATTATATTATATTACAATTTATTATAATATTATGTTTATTATAATATTATATTATATTAATCATCAGGTAAATTAATCATCTTTATTTGAGTATAATTTTTTATTAGATGTTGGTAAAAAAACTGTAATTGAATTGCTTTATATTATTAGTAGCTTGTAGGTTGACAAGCTACAGTTTCAAAGTGCCTGATCTAAGGGCATGAGACAGTAGCGAAGCCCAAGAGTGATGCGTGTATCTGTGACAGAGAGACAGACTGTGCGGTGTATCCCCCCAGACTTCATCAGCTGCACTGAACTGATGATATATGCGAGACGCTGAAGGTGAAGAGGCCTCTCTCTCTCTCTCTCTCTCTCTCTCTCTCTCTCTCTCTCTCTCTCTCTCTCTCTCTCTCTCTCTCTATCTCTCTCTCTCTCTCTCTCTCTCTCTCTCTCTCTATTTCTCTCTCTCTCTCTCTGTCTGTCTCTACACCCCCATGAACCGGTCGGCCGTGTGAAGAGAGAAAGAGGCTGCCAGCTACACAGCCTGACTGATTGCTACAGATGCTCTTCCTCAAGTACCGCGAGTTACATCCTCGCCACAGCAGGTCTTCGGGGACAAACAATAGCACCTGTTCCTCATAAGATGGGGCTCGTTCATGTATCTTTAATGAACTTTAGGGCAGATGGCGAGAAATGTCATTATCCCATCCTCTGGTTCTAAGGATCTGGTAAGACAAAGGGCAGATAGGAGCCAGACCTACAATGGGCTGAGTTTATGAGGTTCAGAGCTTCCAAAGGCCTGAGCTTTCCTCCTCACATCTGCTCCACTTCATTCTTTCACGCTCTTGAAGATCTGACTGGCAATACTAATGCTGCAGGCAGCCAGGCACACTGACGGAGGGAGGGGTGAAATATCAGGGCACAGATACTCAAATACGGGTGAGCCTGTTCATACGTACCATGGATACTGAATATAATGAGCGGCAGTAGAAATGAATCGAACACTATATACTATTCCGTTTTTGATGCTGTAAATATATTTAAGAGCCAGACTGTTTATTATTTATCTGTAAGAGATGAACTACAGTATGCACAATGTGATATGAAATTTAGTTGTTTATGGTTACAGAGTAGCGTAGACATGTACTTGCTGTGTGTATATTGTGTATAAGCAGGTGTATTCTTATATCTGTATTATTCTTATATCTTATATCTGTGTGTATTTGGGCTTTCTTATGTATATTTCTTATATCTTATATCAGCGAACTGTTCTTAACTGTTTTTAAAATATCATAAATTTAATTATCTAAGTTTTCATTTTTGTCTATCATGTTATATCTCTGTTTTATTAATTAATTTAAATTAATTTATTATTTAATTCATACTTTTTTTTATAAGTTAAATAATAAAAGTGATTATTTATGCTGGAAATATAAATATAATTTAGAATTATCATGTATCTTTGAAGTACTATTCAGTCATTAATTTTATTTCATTTTTTTATGAATTAATACATAAGAGAACTTAAGAAAATAAAAAATATTTATATTTCAAAATATGAATAAAATGTATTTACATTTCCAAGAAACTAATATTAAGCCTATTTTTTTGTATTAATTTATCAGTTATTAATTCATTATTCCCTATATATATATATATATATATATACAGTATATGTGTGTGTTTGTGTATTTAGAAACTATTATCATCAACTATTATGCAAGCATGTTGTATACGTCTATGTGAAGAGAGAGAGAGAGAGAGGGAGAGAGAGATAGAGAGGGACAGACATAGAGAGTCAGATAGATGTAGTGACTGAATGAGAGAGACTGACACATATAATAAGCGAGCTTCAATGCAGAATGCGAGATGCAATTTTTCAAAAATCCATCTGTCTAAGTGTAAGCACTTTCCATTCCATTCTCTATTCCATTCTCTATTAGCAGTCAAAGCAAATTGCCAGTGATCATCTTTAAATCTTTATCTGCATTGTCTGCTCAGCTCCACCGGTCTACGTTAATTGACAGGCTTGAAAGCTAACCTTCACTATTAGTCCCCACTTTAACGACGCTTATTTGATTTGCCACTCACAGATGTGGCGTGTGTAAATTAAAGTTTAATGTAAAGCCCTCATTACTGTAAATCACAACCTCTCAAACTGAGGGCAATTTATCTGTTTGTACGGTCTCTTTTTCTTTTTCTTGCTGTTTGCACCTTTTGAAACAGCATTAGGGAATTCAATTTGATTAGCAGATTTATTGTTAGCATTGTTAGTCAGTTTGTTAGTTTCAAATGATGTCTAATTCCAGGTTGTTTCAAATTATTTATATTTGAATTAAATAAGACATTGATGATATAATTTAGGAACAGATGGGATAAGGCGTAGCAGGCCAGGTGTTTTTGTCATTATGTATGTGGGCCTCTGTGCAGGACTATGCGAAATGACATGTTTTGGTTCCACTTTAAAAGCAACTGTTGTATGTAATACTGTGGCTTTAAACTGATTGGTCTTGCAAGGGTAATGTGAATAAGGCTAATGGCAATTATGTATGTGACTGACCTTAGCGGCCTTCTGAAGGAGAACAATTTACATGATCAGAGCCTTTGCTAAAGCACTTAAATGTATCTGAGATAGTGTAAGACGGTAGTTGGTGACGTCACAGACACAATTTATCTTTTCTGCCTAATAGCTCCTTTCACTCCACTTACATTTTGATTCACCACACATGCAAGCAAACCTTTCCACAAACACATCTATAAGGTCATGTTAAAGAGCCTGCTGATCTCTTTCATTCAGTATTTTTGTCACATCTGTAAAATACCAAAAAGAAAAAAAAAACCTGCAGTTCTTTCACTTTGGCACAGTCTCAACTCTGTATATGCACTTTTTAAAGTGCAACACTCTATAAACAGAAAAGTGCAGGATTTTTCACATTTAATTTTGCTTAGGAGAACTCACTTAGTCCGAATCAATGAAGTGGACCTGAACACTTGTTTATCACCTGGGGAACAGGCCCAACTGATCTCTAACATTAGGCGCTCATAAGGCGAAAGCAGCATTAAAAACACAGAGATCGCACAGACCTCAGCTAGAAATGTTGAGCAGAAAGTGGTTCCTCAGAGCAGGTTGATTTCATGCTCCAATGCTGCAGCAGTAATTGCGTCCAGACCGGTTTTTATTGCAGGCTGATTTTAAAGAGCGATGAATGGAGAAACATTCTATAATGTGTTTATTTTGGGGGGCTGACCTTTATTAACCCGTTCTCCGGTTGGGCTCCCCAGAGGCGGGTCGACTCGCCTGCATTACCGCTGCGCTGGCCCACGGTAGCAGCGCTGCAGCTTATCACCCACAGGCCGGAAGCAGAGAATGACAGCTAGATTGGGTCCGGCCAACACTCCACAAACATGTGTTTTCAAACTTCGATGAGAAGCCGCTCAGATCCCTAAATACACACAGACTCTTATTTTCATTGTCTCTAGTTCAGCGTGTCTGTTTTTACTCTTACACAGAGCTAATAGTATCCTTATGGACACCATTAACGTTCTCTTTATTTTGCAATAAAGCAGGAATAAAGATGAACATGGTTGAGAGCGTTTGAAAGGCACCACACGCGAAGCCAGGTGTTGACGTTATACATGAAATATTAGAAATACACGAGCTTTTGGGCTCATTCCATAATTTTCACAGCTGAAAACAGGTGCTGTAAATTACTGTCCTCCCTTGGGAATTTATCAGATAAATAAATGACCTTCCAAGAAAGAACAAGAGACAAGAGCCGTATTTCTAAAAGATCCACATTTTCTGTTAGTCTCATGATCAAGTTTTATTAGCAGTGTTTACCTGACATTTCTAATTCTATCTAATAACCTAACAACCTTAACACTGAATCTGTGTTTATGATAAATATGAAAATAAACACTGCTGTATATGTGTGTGATGGTTTCTTTGAAGCATTAAGGTGTGATTAAGTGCAGGTATTTGGTGAGCGTGTGCGTGTTGGACCGGGGTCAGAAAATGAGCGGTGCTGTCAGGCTGTGTTAGGTTCCTGTGTGATCTCCTCTCTCTCTGTGTTCAGCAGGTCCAGGGTCACATGCCTCCACTCATGATACCCATTTTTCCACACGACCAGCGCACTCTGGCAGCGGCCGCGGCAGCCCAGCAGGGCTTCCTCTTCCCCCCAGGCATGTCCTATAAGCCAGGTAAGAGAATGCACTTAAGCTCTTTGAGTTTCCTCTCCACATCTTTGTTCCTGTTGCTCCTTGCACACTTGGCATAAATGTTTTTTTCTGGAAATATTTGGGTGAGTGAAAGTCATTGGGGTCCAATGATGATTTGGACCCCAATAACAAAAATAACACATCAAAATATTTTCTTTTATGTTTCACAAAAGAAAAAAAGTCATACAACCTGCAACGACAGTAAATTGTGACAGATTTTTTTTTTTTTTTTTTGGTGAACGACCTATTTTTGATATATATTTAAAAGTTTCAAATATATTTTGTCAGGATAAAACAATAAAATGGATGATAAACACTACTCTCTCACAACTGTGTTTCTGAGGGAATACAATAATGTTAACAAGTTCCTTTCAGGCTGTCTTTAATTCCTTTATCTATAGTATGTTTTTTCTGCTTCACCATCCTTCACTATACCTCAGGGGAACTTACGGGTCACTTTTGAGCTTGCTTTTACCTCCTTATGTCTTTCAGTCTTCCTCAGCACATATTTTATCATTGCTTGATTTCCCTGACCGAATCATAGCATTGTTTTAAAGAGCCCACGCCTTTGGATTCAGAGAGCAGAACATCAAGCCCTTCTTGTCAAGGCAATTAATTCTGAACACTGTGAAGTGTATCACCTCAATGAAGCAGCCTGTTTTGGCAGAGTTCAAGACATTTTGAGCCTTCAGAACAATAGATGGCGTGAATGAGGGCTGGAATATAAACACTGTCAGCATATAAGGGTTTCAACTTCATGGACCATAAATCTGTGATTTTTTTATATAATACTCTCTATGACCCTGTAAATGTTATTATATACATTTTTATGATTGATATTATGCACATTTAGTCATCTTTGTGAGGAACATTTCATTGGCACTGATCTGTAGAGGCTGAAGGCAAATAGATTATAATAAATTGCCGTTTTATCACTATCCCTAATCATTTCTGTTTCTTAAAAAAAAAACAGGAAGGTGACATCTAGTAGTGCACATTTTCCATTTTAGAACCGAAGGGACTCTGGTGAAGCAACTGTCGTACTTGTCCTGGCATGCTTTTTTTCTCCTTTTGTGAAAAAGAGAATTGCTCCTCACGCAAGCACTGTAAATTCAAAAACAAATTTGTAAGAAAATGCTACAACACGTACTGTAGGCTGACTCACTGCCAGTATACCTCAACCTCATATCCAGCTATTGTTCTCGGGTTTTGGGATGTGCCAGTCTAAGTTTCTGTAATTAAACAGTTACAAGCATATCCTTGCCTCCCAAGGTATCAGTAGCATTTGGTTACATTTCCTTCTTTCTATTATTTTACTTTATTTTCCCCTCTTTTCTTTACCACAGATTGCAAAATAAAGAGCAAAATAAAAATAGCAAAGTAATGCTTTTTCAGTTTAGCTGCTGATTGTTAGTAGACCTAACACAGAAAAGGAAAAGGAACATAAATTAAATCAGAAGTTTCAAAGAAAAACGAAATGATGCAGCTCTGTAAAGAAAGCTTTCCTTTTGTCTTCAAAGTATGCCTTTGGAAACCACGTTTGTTGTCAGCACCTCATCAAAAGGCGAATAGAAAAGAGAAAGAGAGCTAGACAGAGAGATGGATAAGAGGCAGGAAAGCTTCAGAAGTCAGCAGGTGAGAGTTAGATTATTACAGGGTGTGTTAGAGCAGCTTATAAATTAAGTAAAAAGGTATATGATGGAACATAAAGTCAGCTATTTTGGAACTACAAAGGCATGACAGGTTGAACAAAGAGCCTGAGGGCTTTCTTTTCCCCAGTTTGATTTTTTAATATGTTTTACATGGAAAGTGTTTTAGTACAAATAACAGCAGCTGTAATGGAATCCTTGGCGTGTGTAAAGCACTTGCATTATTCATAATTTGCTAAACAGCAGAGGGGAGAAAGTTTAGGACATAGCTTATTGCCATTTGTGCGCATGACTCTACTTATTGCCACAGATAATGCGATATGACTCATTGCTGTTTGGGATGCCCAGCGTGGGGTGGCCCGGCCGGGTCAGTGCAAGCAGCAGAGGCCCGATGCTGATGGCCCTAACCCTGCAGTGAAACAGCAGAGATCCCCCTTTCTCACACACTGTGCTCAATGGCTTGGACTTGGTATAAAGAGAGGACTCAGGTCATTCTTTACTCAAATAGACTTGCGGAGGATAGCGATGATCCCCCCCGTGCAGACATGAACACATACGTATTGCTAATCGTGGATGTTCACGGCCTTTGGGATGCAATGAGCCCTCGATGCCCCCGCTGGTGGGACTGCTGACAGCCAGTGATTGTACAGAACAGATACGTTCATGTCACAGAGAAAGTGCATCAGATGTTTAGACATTTGGATGCAGTATTATTTGTAATAACATTAATTATTATTTTATTATATATACATTTAAATGCAAATTATATTTGAATGTTAGATTGTAAACTTAAAATGAATTGAAATTCAAGGAAATGCATAAAGGTTTTAGGCGATGGATGGATGGATAGATCAACTTCCTATGGGGTGTGGCCAATTAAATTCAGATTTACACTCATGAATTAAAGGGAGCGAATTCTTCAATTGCTAAAGATAATTGTCAGTCACTGTTCCAAGTAGTTCCCTTTCGAAGGGAACTCAACAATACGTCAACGACGTTATGGGGAACGCCTCAGGCGTGACAGGTGTCTGAAATCACTATCAAATCACGTCAATCATATTGACCGGCGACAGCCCGTGAATCATTAGCGTGAATGATTAACGTGCGACCTGGAAGTATAAAGGGGCGCCTTGCACACATGACAAATCAGCTCATCGTCTTCAGGGACTGTCTGTTTGAAAACGCTACTCAATGAAACGGTAAGAAAATTAAATGTACAGCACACGAGTGTGCTTTTCCTGCCTGGGAGAAGAGCGCGCACGGGAGATTCTCGAGGGAATCCTCTGTGTGAACTGTGAGCGTTTTTCTTTTAAAACGCTCGCTCTCGTCTGGCCCTCTTCTCGAGTGAAGGGGGTTCAACGTCTGGTTCTCGTGGTCCCGCTCGTGGCGAGGCAGAGCGGCGACTTGCATTATGGGCTTCCAGATAGAGCTCGTCGATCATCTTGAGAGTGCTGTAAACCTCTCAGATGATTCGACGGCTGACGAGGGCGAACTGCAGGTCGATGACGAGGATTTTTCACCGACGGTTTCCTGCAGTTGCTGCTCTTCAGGACGAGCAGGAGATGGCTGAGGAGGTTTATAATCAGGTAGATCCTGAACCCTCTCAGCCACCCTGCCCCGTGTATGCAGGTCTGGTGGATGTTGTGGAGCGCGCCGACAACAGGCTGTAGCTGCCATGGCAACGCGCTAGAGGAGAGACCGCTCGCGATAGGCTCGGCGATCGGTTTCTCCCCGGCCATACACCACCAGCTCAGGTGAGCCTTCCATTCCTTCCTGATCTTCACACGGAGATCGAGAGGGCATGGAAGAGCCCATACTCTGCCCGTATTCACTGACATCAGCGGGTTAATTTCGCTGATGTTGATGGGATCGCAGAGCATGGGTATGTGTCGAGGCCGCCCATTTGACGAGTCGTTTGCAAACTATCTCGTGTCTGGGCAGGCGTCGACACTGAGAGCTCCAACTCTGCCATCCAAACCGCTAAAGACAACAGCGCGTTTGAATGGCAGAGCATACACGGCAGCAGTTCAGGCTGGTGCTTCCCTGCACACCATGGCGGTGCTGCAGGCATACCGGGCCGACCTGCTGCAGGATCTCGACCAGGGGGCAGGGATGTCCCCTGAGGCGGTTACTGAGCCGCGCCGAACCACGTCTCTTGCGCTCCGGGCCACCAAACAAACTGCTGCCACGATCAGTCGGTCGATGGCGGCGATGGTGGCCACGGAGAGACAGCTTTGGTTAAACCTGGCCGACGTTGAGGAGAAAGAGAAGGCCTTTCTCCTCGATTCGTCGGTTTCGCCCTCTGAACTCTTTGGCCCCTCCGTGGAGGCGGGGCTTGGGAAGTTCAGGGAGGCGAAGGCGCGCTCAGCTGCTTTTAGGGAAAAAACCTGCATACCGCTGAGATCCGGTTCCACGCCCAGGCAGGCGGGAGGGCCTGGCCCTTCACGGTCTGAGGACCGTAGACAGGGCCAGAGAGCCAGAGTCGCCTCTCGTGCGCCCCCTCTGTGGAGGAACAGGGCGCAGGAAAGGCGTGACTCCCGCTAGAAGAGGGATCTGAGGGAGGTTATCCAGCACAAGCGCATACAGCGTCGCTGATGGATAATCTCCCCGGAGGGCTTCATTAAAAAGAGAAATCCAGCCCTCTCCTCTCTTCTGACTCCCCAGACGTGCATTACATCAGGCCTGGCGCTGGGCCTATGATAAAAGAACGATGTTCCAATGGCCCGCCTAGGCTTGGTTAGTAGAAACGCCTCTTTCAGGCATGTAAAGTGGTGGACCCCAGGTTCATAAAGAACTATCTGGCGAGTCTTCACTCCGCACGCCGCAGGTGAGCTGTCTGGTCTTTTCAAGAGTCAATTTTGTGAATTAAAATTCCGAAATGTATCTCTCTACAGACCTCGTTCCCTGTATAGAGCTATGGGGTCATGTCATTTGCTATGTCATCAGGTAATAAGGTAAGAGAAGTTTCCTGGATTATTAGGGCCCTGAAGTTCCCCATTAGGTGGCCAGAACGATAACTATGTTAGCCTTCGGGCTGTTAGCCACCTCAGGGTAGAGTAGTTGGTCTCTCTCTTAGAATTTTTTACTTAGAGTGTTGACTGACGCTAGAGCTTCAGATAGATCTTATGTCCGGCCCACGGGTCCGTTTGACTTCTTCCTGAGTATTTCGCCCCTTGAGCTCTGTTTGGGTTTTCATTAGGCTGAGCGATCATGCAGCCCTTTGTATGGAATAATACAGACTATATTCTTTAGTAAGGCTGTGGCTCCTCCGAGCCCTCAGATAGATCTATGCCTGCAGGCTGGCCCTCACCAGGGCCGCCTCTGTAGCTGGCCTAGGCTGTGCCAGGGATAATAGAAGTGCTCTGCTAAAATTTAGCATTGCTTCCTCTGAACCTTCACTTTGTGAATGTAGGTTTCTAGCATCCCTGTATAAACAGCCTCCTCCCATGGGAGTCGTTAGGCCAAGGCCCGCCCCCTTCTCTGCATTCTGGGGTGACTAGAGTAATGCAGCATGGTGCAGAGGATGGTTTGTAAGGACATGGTAGGCCTCAAACAGGCCTCCGTGGTATATATGTCTTTATTGAGCAGGGTTAGGCCGTCTTTCGCTTCACGAAGAAGACTGGGTTTCCTGCCCGACCCTGCCATGCAGAACTGGCCTACGGATTTAGGCCGCCAGTTTAGGCTTCACTCACCTCGCCGAGCTACTGCTCGAGCGCTAGGTTGTAGGTGGATGGCTTTCATTCAAGCCCCACTCCCCTAGGTTGGGCACAGATAAATTTCTGTCACCCCTAGAGCCGCTGGCAGGCCCGGACCCTGGTAACCTCAGGGTGAAGTGTGAGTATCCCCCTGTGATACAGGGTAGGTCTGAGCACTTCACTCCCAGTTCTGTTTATCCTACCTCGCACCACTATGGCTCGAGTATGAAGTAAGCTTCACTTCTTCTTTGGGCGAAGTACGCTCCCCTGAAGCCAGAGCATTGCCCTGAGCTGACGCCCATGCATAGATGGTAGGCCCCTGACTAATGGGGCCTCCGTTGAGGCAGAGTGGCGTATGTTGTACTCCCCTTGTTTTAAGGGTGCTAGCTTTTTTGCGGAGTACACTGCCATGGGCAATGTGATTAGGCACCAGGATGCTGTAGGCGCTGCGTAAACAGCTTTGCTGCCAACGAAGGCTGCGCCATTAGGTAGTAGGCCTCAGCAGGCCTCCTTGATTGGACAGCCCCCTAGAGGGCACTGTAGGCCAGCTCACTTTACGTGGTTGGCCTTGGTGGTTCAGGCAGTTGACTCACTGATGGGTAGTAGGCCTTAAACAGGCCTCCTCGGAGGTGAGTCCCAACATTGTGGGACATACCTTATAGCGCTACTGGAAGCCCATTAGTAAATTATGCTTGTGTAGTATGGTTCCCAACAGTGTACTTTATAGCAGAATATGACTTGCTATTAGCTAGTAGGCCCGACCAGGCCTCCCTGATAGGCGAGTCCCCAGCTGGCTGGCCTTAGCAGGCCACCTTATACTATCACCCGGACTCAGGGCTCAAAGCTAACAGTGGTTATCAGGTAGTAGGCCACTCAGGCCTCCCTGAAGGTGAATTCCCACTTAAGATGGTTATCAGGTTGTAGGCCTCAGCCGGCCGCCCTGAAGGCGAATTCCCACTTAAGTTGGCTATCAGGTAGTAGGCCTCTCTGGGCCTCCCTGAATGTGAGCTCCCAAATATTGTGGCTGTCAGGTAGTAGGCCGCTCTGGGCCTCCCTGAATGTGAGCGCCCAAATATTTTGGGTGTCAGGTAGTAGGCCTCCCCAGGCCTCCCTGAAGGTGAGTTCCCACATGCTGTGATTATCAGGTAGTAGGCTCCTCCAGGCCTCCTTGAATGAGTACGGTCAGGTAGTAGGCCTCACCAGGCCTCCCTGAAGGTGAGCTCCCCACATACTGTGGTTGTAAGGTAGCAGGCCTCACCGGGCCTCCCTGAAGGTGAGTTCCCACGTACTGTGGTTATCAGGTAGTAGGCCTCTCTTGGCCTCTCTGAAGGTGAGCACCCCACATACTGTGGTTTTCAGGTAGTAGGCCTCTCTGGGCCTCCCTGAAGGTGAGCACCCCACTTACTGTGGTTATCAGGTAGTAGGCCTCACGGGCCTCTCTGAAGGTGAATTCCCACTTACGTTGGCTATCAGGTAGTAGGCCTCTCCGGGCCTCCCTGTAACGTTCCCTAGTGGTGCTGGGTTTATGAAGCTAGTGGTCTCTTGCTATCAGTTTCAGCTAGCCTTAATAGGCAGCTGCTGAAGGCGAGCTTGCGCCCTGGCTCGCTAAAGTGTTCATTCTCTGCTATTGGTTCCCTCCCGGAACTTTTTCTGCCTACAGCCTGGTTTGCCTACCAGGCAGACCTGTGCTCCCCTCACCGAGGGTCTCTATGAGCATGCGGCTTCCTGAGTCTGGTCAGACGGTCGTAGGCCTCTCGTGAGGCCTCCCAGTTAGATCAGCCCTTAGGCCTTCACAGGCCTCCTCAGTGTTTTGAAACACAGACACTGGGTTGATCCGTGGATCGAGTAGAGAAACTCCCCTCGCTAGCAAGGGTTGGAAAGCACTATGCTGAGTCATACTCTCCGGGATATCCCGTCTCTGAGATCCGGGCCGAGTGGTTCACTGCCAGCTTCGCAGTCCCTCGGGTTGGATGCCTTTCTTAAGGCTTTGTTGTCCAGAGGCTCTGTCTTCAGACAGACAGGATTTGGCCAGACTAGTGTCTATGTACTGACGCCAGGTCAGGCCGTCCTGGTGGCATTTCGGGGTGAGTACGTTCCGCTGAATAGTGACTGGCTGGGGTTCCTTCGGGTTCCCTAGCCACATTCCCTAGAAGGGACCCCTTCTAATCGGAAGCTGTGGTTCCAGGCCCGGAGCCGGCCCAGGTAGACCTTTTATTTAACCATGTTTATGAAGGTTTTTCTGTGAGGCTGTAGCTTGGGCTATGACCGTAGGGAATGCTGTCACTGACAGCCCAGTGTGACCTGAGGGTGAGTGGTTCTAGCGTTTCATTTGAAGTTGCTGGTTCTGACAGTTGTCACTGCCACTTGGCATGCACTCCCCTTAGCATGGCGGAGTTGGTATATCGTTCCCCATAACGTCGTTGACGTATTGTTGAGTTCCCTTCGAAAGGGAACGTCTCAGGTTACGACTGTAACCTATGTTCCCTGAGAACAGGGAACGAGACAATACGTCTCCCTGCCATGCCTCGGGGCTTGCCTACCGTACAGTCCCTTCAGACGATAAGGTGATTTGTCATGTGTGCAAGGCGCCCCTTTATACTTCCAGGTCGCACGTTAATCATTCACGCTAATGATTCACGGGCTGTCGCCGGTCAATATGATTGACGTGATTTGATAGTGATTTCAGACACCTGTCACGCCTGAGGCGTTCCCCATAACGTCGTTGACGTATTGTCTCGTTCCCTGTTCTCAGGGAACATAGGTTACAGTCGTAACCTGAGACGTTTTGTTTTATTTATTTATTTATTTATTTTATTTGCCTTTTTATTTTATAGGAGGCTGGAGTGTAGAGAGGAAAGTATGGTTAAGAGACAGAGGAATGTGACGTGGACAACTCATGAACAAATAACAAATTATTTTTTTTTTAATAAAAAGAGCCTTCAATCTTGGCTTGGAAGAAGGGCTGTAAGCATGGTAGACACTGAGCACTTTAACAAAATCGTTGATTTCAAAGAGAGCCCCACTCTGCTTGAATATTCCACAAGCTTGGCTCTTGGCATCAGGTGGAGTAGAAGTGAAGAGGTTGCAGAAGGAGCACTCCGCCATCCAGTCCTCTTCGTTCTCCTCCACCTTTTAATTAGCCTTGCAGCCCTTACTTCTTATGGAGCACCGGCCCACATCAGCGGTAGTGGTGCCCTGTGCAAGACCCTTGGGTCCTTTCACTTAAAGAGGCCCCGTTCCAAGTTTGGCAGTTCAAATTGGCCTCGATTTGCAGCATGATACCTGGCTGAAACAGAATACACTATGAAGCTCTCTAGTAATGCCTTTATGTGAGAAAGCACTTTAAGCATTATTTAGCAGCCCACCATTTTATAAAGAAAAGAAGACAGAGGAGTATTGTGTTCTGAGCTGAGAGAGTTTGCCCTTTCCAGCTTGGTGTCTTTGCAAAGCTTGCTTTGATAAGGTACCTCTCTAATAAAGTGATGCTATCACAGGGGAATTACATGATGTATGAGCCAACAGCGTAGTTTCAGTCACTATTGGCTACTCTGGCTGCCCCTGTTACATGGGGATAGCTTATGGTCAGTGTTGGTCAGTTTTGTATATAAATGTATGTGTATATATATATATATATATATATATATATATATATATATATATGTATATATATGTATATATATATATATATATATATATGTATGTATGTATGTATGTATGTATGTATGTATGTATGTATGTATGTATGTATGTATGTATATATATATATATATATATATATATAATATGTGTGTGTATATATATATATATGTGTGTGTATATATATATATTCATAGTTGCTTGATTTTTTTCAAAAACATTGCAGTACTTCGATTAATATCTTGTTGCATTATTATTATTAATTATTAACATATATTAATTTAGCAGATACTTACAAAAGAGGAATACAACAAAGCAATTCATCCTAAGGAGGCAGAAATGTACATTTTTGTCTTTGTTAGTTTTTGTCACACTGACAAAATCATACAAAGCTATTAATCAACATTTTTCTCAGTTATTTCGTTTGATGAGACTAATACTGCCTAGTAGTACCCAGCAGTCTTCTCAGAGTTTGCTGAGTCAGATCTGAGGGAGCCCACTATTGGGCCCCAAGGTGGGTTGATAATAAGCTCTTGGCCCTTGGCCTTAGCAGGCTTGGAGAAACAACCCGATTGGGCAGTGGCGTCACTGGAGCCTCCCTGGCATCCACTGGCTGGAGACAGGCAGAATTGCCTTTTAAACTAGATTCCCTTTCACAGACTGACATAGAGAAAGCTGGCAGCCGATCTCGTCTACTCAAGTACTACACTGGCTGCCCACCCATCCCCCAGACCATTAGCCTTGGCCTAGTGTTCTAGGCTGGCACTTGACCTGCCCATGGCTCACATGACATATCACCACAAGCACAGAGAGAGAGAGAGAGAACCTTGAACGATAATGACCCCCTCTTCGACTCTCATTGCACTATTTGAAATCTGTTCAGTTGCGTACTTTATTCACTTCTGCCACAGGGTGGGATTGAATTACCTGGCTGCATCACAATGTGCTGTGGTCAGTCAGAAGTGAGTGTGGTGGTGCTGGTGGTGGGGGGAGGGGGGTATATGTTTACCCCCATGCCTGTGGCTTAATAGCTCCATATGTTTGTGAGAAGAAGTGACAGGCAGAAGTGGGGGCTGAAAGAGGGCCAATTCTCCTTCCATGGGCACACTTCATTCAAAGCTCTGCTTTTAGAGCCAGCGACCGTGTTATATACACCAACCACAGTAAAAAACACATCTCACACACTTAACATACACTTTCAGATGCACTCATTTCTGGATAAGGTTACCAGAGCTGTATCTCCAGGGGTTTTGTGTTCGAACCTGTATGTTTTTTTTTTATCTGATTCCTATTGTGTTTTCTGTTCGCCCTATTGTATTGCTTAATTCTATTGGATACGTTTGATCTCATGATGAAAATGTCCTACAAGCTGTATTTGCATAAAATTTTGTCTTGTTAAAACCTGTTGAAGTTGGCGTCAGCACCTTCTC
The DNA here is from genome assembly GCA_026230005.1 of Gila orcuttii. Lineage (NCBI taxonomy): Eukaryota > Metazoa > Chordata > Actinopteri > Cypriniformes > Leuciscidae > Gila > Gila orcuttii. The sequence continues at coordinate 21,463,786 of JAPDVR010000001.1, forward strand.
TCTCACACATACATATATATTATTGTGCCAGATCACATTGTAAAACACATAATGGCATGTAGAACAATAGTTTGACTAGTCAAGCTTCTCACAGAACATGATATTGCGAACAATAAAGTAAAATGGCATAACCTTGCACACAATGCACACCCAGATGAGAAAGGACTGTGCAAGTGTGGGCAAAGATAAAAAAGGGAAAAGGCAAAAAGCCCGAGTGTGAGAGAAAGAGAGACGTTCCAGTATAAATCCCACTCTGCTCTGGCCAGCTAACTCTTTTGTGAGTGCAGATGTTTGGGCTGAGTGCCGAGGCTGGGTGCAGGCAGGCCCACAGGAACTGTGTTGGCACTTGTCTGGCCTGCCGTTGGGCCGCTCATTGTCTCAACCTGTGCGCATTGTTCACTATCTCCCCCTCCTCCTTTCTCCGACAGGTGATAACTACCCGGTGCAGTTCATTCCATCCACAATGGCAGCTGCTGCCGCGTCAGGACTCAACCCTCTGCAGCTCCAGGTATGTACAGTCACAAAAGAATTTACGGGCAGTGGGCCAAGCCCTCAGCACCGTGTGAGCGAACCAGCTGTATGCTAAATAACAAGTTAGAGCTAAATCACTCACACACCGGTCCACCCCTACAAGCTTAACACCTTCCATCTGCAATATAGCCCGTTTTTACAGCGCAGCCTTGACGCCTATGCATGGGAACCGGGTGTTGCATCAATGAAGAGTATTTCAGGGGCCCCTCGTACCTTAATTGCTTTATCTGTTGACACCGTTCGGAGTAACTTTGTGGTATCGTAATGATGGAAGAGCTTCCAAGACCCTCTGGGCTGCCTTGGGAACAATTCTCAGATGCAGTCTTCATGTACTTTAATATAGATTCATATCTTCATACAAGTTTATCTCATCATGTTTGTTATTTTAATTGTTTATTTTAATACTGGTTTTTGCTTTGTTTACTTTGTCGCACACATAGAACAAGTTTTTTTTGAGCTGATAGCAAGAGAAAGGGTTTTATTACAGCAACTAATGTCATTAGTCCTTCTTGTTTAGATTCTTTGTAAAAGTTGTGCTTTGAAACTTCTTAAATGTTCCTTGAAGTTCTTTGAACAAAGACTGAACGAGAACGAGAGTTGAAGGCGATACAGCTCGCAGCCCCTTAGTGGATTCATTTAATCATTTTTTCCCTCACTTTTTTTTATTCATAGACAGTTGTTGTTTTGTCAACAACAGTGGTAAGTGGTTGATAGCAATTAGACATTAAGCTCTCTGATAGCTAGGAATGTTACAAAACAAAGCTGAGAGCGGAGGTGCAAGGGAGAGAGGATAGGGGAGCGTTTTGTACTTTTTCTTCTTGCTGATACATGTGCACAATTTGTCCTTCGGAGCTTATCGCTCTCAGCATTAATGAGCCTTGGCAAGTTGGAACAATGCTTGCAGCTGGAGCTAGAAAAGCCTTTGCTATAGAATGCGATTTTGGGGAGAACAATCATCTGCGTTGAAGGTGTGGAATGTGTCTATTCATGTTAAAGTGTATGTAAAATGTGCGTGCGCTTGTGAGCGAGCTTAAAGGGGAGGGAGGTCGTGAGCAAAAACTGATTAAAAATCATTTCGATCTGTACGTGTAAGCGAACCAGGGCCCGTCCCTACTATTTATAGCGGTTCTGATGGGTCAGCTTGAGTCTGGGATAGTCATATATCAAGAGGCACCGAGACCCCTCAGCCATTCATTGTGATAATACATTTAACCCTGGGAATGGGCTGAGAGCAAGACTCTGAGTCCATGACTTCGCTGACCTTTAGAATACAGTAAACACAAATTAGTTGCATTCCCATTATTTGAAGTTTGTCTTTCAGCCACAGATTTAGCCAAGCAGATTGGTATTTACTCTCGGTACCCTTCAGTCTTAGAAAGTCCTGCTAGTCAAACATACCCTTTTCGCCGCAACTGAGCAGCTATCATCACGCGGAAGATGATTAAAAACGATCAGGACAGAGATAGGGGAGATGAATCTCATTCCGAGTGCAACAATAATGCCATTAGTGATCGCGTTGCACCCATCTGGCTAAGACTGAGAAGTTGCATGCAGAAGTACACTATGAGGACAAAAGGACAGGCAAAACATTATTTTGTAAGAAAATGACAACCGACAGATGCAGAAGAGGTTGTAATTTAGTGGGGAAGGGCGTTTTGGATTGATTTGTTCGGCAGTTAGCGCGTGCTAGCATGCGGTTGCGGCTGCTTTTGTCTCTCTTCCTTCTTTGAGCAGAAATAACAAGCTTTGAATTCCTGTCTTAAATCAAAGGAAGCAAGTCTTTTAAAATATGTCAGATAAATGAGGGCCAGCACTAGGTCAGGGTTAATGAGAGGTATGTATGGATTTGTCTGCTGTGTCTGGGTGATTATCTGTAATGGCAGTATCACTGAGCTCTTGCCGCTTATGCATCACTGATCCGCTCGGTGGGAGTGACCTCACCTATGAGTTCCCCACTTCCTGTGCCAGTGGACCCACCCACCCTGTGCCACTGGCTGGGTGCATCTGTCTAATTAGAATATCTTCACTTGTCTGCAATTCTGGCAAGGTATCATTTTCCCTAATTTGCTCGGTTTAGACTGGGGAAATATATGAACCTTAAAAAATGCTCTGATTGGAAAGGAATTAATTCCCACAATGCCGTGCTCGGTCATGCAGAAAGAGGGACGGCCGCTCTGCCAGTCTTAATGTTGTCGAAGCTACCACTTGCAATTTTACCGTGTCATAACAGTAAGTGGGCTGCCTGTGGAATCTCTCTCTTTCTCTCTCCCTCTGTCTTGTCTCTTCCCCGTCACCCTGGCCCGTCCGCAGGCTAACAAAAGGCCTCAGGTCCCGGGGAGTGGAAATGAAAGCGGTCAGGCGATCTGAGAGCGTAATTTGCTTGTCAATACATTTCCCTCGACTGGTGGCACACGCGTACATGCGCCCGCTTGTCACCCCGTGTCCCAATGCGGCGAGTAATTTCCTTCAATGCATTCCTGACAGATTGGCCCTTGTCTGCAAGTCACCAGAGAAAAGCCGCTCAAACTATTCCCCAGACCGCATGCCTCTCTTCATTAAGACCCTCTCAGGGTTCAGGATGAGCTGGGCACGGCCTCCAAACAATGGCTCCATCCCCCGGCGTTGCCTCCCTATTAGAAGTGACACCTCTCACCTCTAGGCGGAAATTGTTTTCGGATTGTAGCCGTATGGCCAGACAGTCTAAAAGGAATTATCCTAATTCTACAAAAGAATTCGATTTTATTTTTTGTCTGTTTGAATTGGCATTTAATTTGGTAGCATTCAAGATCACCTTACATCAATTGCTTAGAGGAAAACAATTTCCTTAAAGCCATTCTCTCCTTGATATGTTGTTTTGCCACAAGTTCTATACAGATCTCAAGTCAACTTGTGAGAGGCCTGTTTTTTATCATTGGAAGCAGTCTTTTGGGTTTAAGCAGTCCCAAAATAAAACATCATGGGATAAAAGCAGAACATCTGGGTTTCCCCGTGGCATATAGTAGAAGGAACAAACACAAATAGGACATGCTGGCCTCTCGCTTGCTCTCTCTTTTACTTTCTTTTCTTTCTTCATTATTTCCTAATCCTTTTCTTTCTTCATGAAATGAATTTACTGTTAAATTTAAAGAGCATGTTTAAAAAATATGATATATATTCTGTGGTCTATTTCTGGAGAGTCTCTGAGAGTCTTTGAGACCCCAATCAGAACACAAGGGTTAAATCTGTGCAGCATTTCTTAAGCTAAAGGTGCTTTATTTCATGCTATCATTACTGCTAAAACATTTGAAGACTGTACTTGAGAGTCAGGGAAACTTCTCCGAAACTTCTGCTGGGGTTGAGAAAACTAGGGAAAAGAGGAAATACTGTGTTATCTTTTGTTTGGATGCTCATGTCTCTGCATTCCGGATGTGTAGAGGGAGCAGGGCTTTCTGCCACGGCTAACAAGTGGAGCACTTTGACTATGAGCTGCAGAAATGAGAGCGAACAGCTGCTGGTGTGATTGAGGAGGAGAGGAGAGAAAGAAGGAGAGGGGAAAGGAGTGGCGCGTGCTGTGCGAGACAGACTCCGGAGAGATAGCCAGAAGACGAGAGGCGGTATGAGCATAGGGCAGAGGCTCTAATGGGAGGGATAGGTGGACATCTGGATGGACAGAATTGTAAAACAGAGAGGCAAGTAAACAGATAGTGAGAAATGCAAACCATATAGCCTTAGATGACCACCTAGGTTGATACCAGCACAGGTTATTAGCATAGGCTTGTGTAGCAGAAATTTATAGGACACATCATACCTTTCAAGTTAGTGAAGCTATGCAAGGATAAAGATGGAGAAAACTAGGGGGATGGGTTGAGATGGGGGGAGGGAACAGGCTGGGCGCCAGCAGATGGGACAGATGTCTGGCCATACTGGAAAGCATTGGCGCAGCGCACTAGCGCACCCCTGCTTCCCTTTCTGACATCTGGGCCAGCCTGGGTCAGCCCGCCTGCCTTGGGCAATGAGCCTGGACAAGCCTTGTGGCAAACGGGCGCGGGCGCCCCAATGCTACTGAAATGGCAGACTCGACCATGCGGCAGTAACAGTCCTCTCTCCATGCTTCTGCTCAGCTGTGGCCATAGAGAAAGCCGAGGAGAACACACAAACACAAGAGCCTTAGTGTATGTAATTTAGTGTGTATAGTGTGCGTATGTTTTGACGTATGATAATGTATCAGTGGGGTTTTTTGGCCTCGTGGATACGTTTCAGTGAGCTCAGACTGGGGCCTATGCGGATAAGTTGGAGAGACAGTCATGCACCATTATAGCTAGAAGCACTAAAATTGCCTAAATCTGCCACTGTATTTCACAGCATCTGCCAGAGTGCAGTCAGCCCTTCTCTTTAAGAGCAAACGAGAGACTCAAGTTGTTGTTTTTTTTTCCTTATTTGCCTATCATATGTGCTGAAATCTAGTGTTTCATGAGCCATTTCGGTTTGCGGTCTAATTCTGTTATAGCACAAGCACAAAAATTCAGAAAATATGCATGCTGTGAACACAATAAAGGTAAAGTACATTACTGGTCAAAAGTTTGGGGGTCAGAAAGTGTGTGTTTTTTTTTTTTAAAGAAATGAATAATAATGCAATAATGCATTAAATTGTGTATCAAGGATTTAATGCACAATATTTGCAATGCAAATATTACAAAATATTTCCATTCTAATCAGACATTGAAGACTGGAGTAATGGCTGCTGAAAATTCAACTTTGCTATCACCGGAATAAATTAAATTTGAAATATATTAAAATAGAAAAGTTATTCTCAATTGTAAAAATTATTTACAAAATTAATGTTTTTGCAGTTTTTTGGATACTTGGATCACTTCTTTCAAAAACATTTAGAAAAATCTTATCAACTCCAAACTTTTGAACGGTAGTGCGCATCATTTTTTATCATTAATTTTTTGGGATAAGGCAGTGTGTGTGTTTACAACGAGCTTTGAGCATAAGCTTTTTTTATTTGCTTTTTTTTTTAAACTTTGTTTATAGTGTAATAGAGTTTAGACGAGAACATTTGGGTGAGAGAGGGAGAATGGGATTGCAATACGACCCAGGTCAGGCTCGAAATTTTATATGTGCGCACAGCTCACTGCTCCACAGCTCTGTCTTTGAATGCCATTTTTCAAAAAAAGCGTAACCTTTCTTAATCGTGCCTTTTCCATTTATAAACAGTTTATCTTGAGCGTTTACATACCTCTACACAGAGGTGGAGCACTGAATTAGCTCTCCGAGACACTTGAAAGCAAAGTATCCCTGAGTGCTGATGCATCCAGCGGTGTGGTCCGAAAGTGTCGGGTAATCTGGATTATCTGCAAATACTGTTGTTGCAGGCAGAAATGGTCGGTTCTCTCATTTAACCTCTTTTCTCTCCAGAGGGGTTGCTTTTAATTATCAGAGGCTAACCGCCTGACCTTGGGCTGGACTCCACTCATTTGGAATCCACGGACTGTGAGATGGGCTTGGCTCATATGTGCGAGAGAGGGAGGCAGGAGATATTAGTTGGCCTGCTTCTGTGTGTCGCTTGAAGTATGAAGACTGCGGGCGAGCGAATTGAAAAGCCCCATTTCCCGAGCCCCTCTCTCTCTAACTAAGCTGTATAGCAGCGAGTCATTTAATGCTCAAGTGGACAAAGGTATTACCTGAGTCACTGGGGTGGATCAGGCCTTTTCTCTGCAGGCCTTTCTGAAACCACATGCTGAGAGCAGCTCAACATCTCTGCCTCTCTTTTTCTTTAGCTCTCTTTGGGCCTCTCTCCGGCCCCACTAGTGTTCTATCCCCAATGGCTCCCATTTCCTCAGAGCCAGCAGCTTCAGTACACACTGTAATAGCTCTCCACTGTGTCAGATTGCTGCTTATACACCACTTTGTATGTCTGTAGATGTTACACACACATGTGTGTTTTGTGTGTGTGTGTTGAGGTAGCAGCTGATGCAGTGCTCATCTTTTGTTCCTCATTTAAAGTATCAAAGCCAATAACCAAATTGAGGGAAGTTTGTGAAGTGTCAAATAAATGTTTTACGATAGATTATATTATATATAAAAAATATTACATTATATTATTCCCAGTCTTGTACAAAAATGTTAAACAGATTAACAGCACATTAAATGCTTGACAAAAACATTTGTTTAAAGTTTTCCAGTAGAATGTATCAAATTTAGATTTCGAAGATATGTGATCTTTCACTCCTCATTTGTGAGACAGAAATAGTGGAATCTTTATTTTTGTAGCTAGATGTTAAGCATTAATAGACCGTGTTAACTCAGACGAATGATTGGATTGATAGATTGATGGGATCAACCATGCTCAGGCTTTTAGTTTTGTGGGGCAGGGGGCATGAAGCCAGCTTGTCCCGGCTGCCCTGTTCCCTGTTCAGCCATTGACTTTCAGCATAACCCTCATTAGCGTTGGCCCTGTCTGCTGTGGAGACCCTGCAGTATGGCTGGAGGAGAGGCAGAGGAGGCCCAATGGAGCCCTGCATTACATGCCCTTCAGACAGACTACCACATGTGTCCTCACACCACATCAGCAGTCTCTCTTTCTCTCTGTGTGTCTCCTTTTGTCTATTTTCACACCTTTCAGCATCAAAACACATGGTCTTAATACACAAGTGCCACATTGTGCACAGCTTGATGTGATGGACACATATGAGAGGGTTGAGCGTCTTTTCCCTTCCTGCCCTTGACGATAAGTAGTGAGCTACACGTCACACCTTTCTGTTAGTATTTACTGTTATTTTGCAGCGTTTTTTTGGCTGAAAGCATCCAGACCGCTTTACTCTTAACCCTGTGGCTTTGACCTGTTAATCAGGCCTCACAAAAGGCAGTCTGACTGGCTCTAATTTGAAGCAAAAGCCAATTATGCTCTTTTTCCGGAACAATAAAGTTCTTCCCACGCAAGGTCAGAGTCCCTCTGCCCATCCACATCAGCAGTGGCTCGCTGTTAACAAACATCTGTCCAGCAGACTGGGCCGAGGGCTTCTTTCTGGTTCACAAGCACACAAACTCAGTCAAATACACACACTCACAATCTCGTTCACTTACTACCTATAGAGATACAAAAAATAGCGATTGTGTTTTTAACTTTGCGGGACAAAGGCTTTCTGTTTACTGGGCTGGCAAGCTGCGCTATCACTTTGTGAACCTAATCAGCCTGCCATTTCCGCTGTCCGTGTGCCGGCGCTTGCCCCAGGTCTCCCGCAGAAGAATGACCCTTTTGTGTGGCACTAATGTGCAAGCGTTTAACTTTGGGACCGGAGAGCATTTTAGTGTTTATATCTCCTGATACATGTAGACACAAAGCACTTTGTCTGGCCTCAGGTTTTTCTGTATGAGTGGCTGAGGTGGGGCAGGCCACTAATACTGGTGCCACTTTTTCCATTTCAGACAAATGGAGTCCTTATGTAGCCTAGTAAGGAAAGGGAAAGGAAATGAGAGCAGAGAGAGCTCGGGTACATGCGCATTAAAAAAAAACGTTATGCTTTTTTTGGGGGGTTGAAAATACAATGACTGTGGCTGTAAAAACAAATGGATAATATCACTGGGCCACTATTTTTAGGTGAGACTGAAAAAAAAAATGACTTAAATGTTGGCATTGTAGATTTGGTCTTGTTAAATCATAAAGTGAGGAAAATAGTCTGATCTAGTGTGAGAACTATTGATTAAGTGGTGATATTTTAGACTGAAATGTCTTCATTTTTACATTAAGTTTTTACATTTATGATCCAAGCATTTATTACCTTTTGATTTTTTGTTTTTGTCAAATATGATTAAATTAATTAATTAAATTATTTAAAAAATTTACACTTTAAAGAAAAAAGCTGAGAGGACTAACAGATAATGTTGTTGCAGAAAATTACTAGTACCTTTTTAGGTTTACTGATATTACATTCAACCCTAAAACACAATGCAATGCATACTGTAATTCAAAATGTGGTTCAAATACTTGTTAAAAAAAATCCTTGATCGTTACACAGAGCCCCTGATGTTGTTTTGTCAACATCAACAAAAAGTAAAAAAGGTGTTCTGAGGTGCTATACACAGGTAGCTGTGAATAATGAACATGAAATCATAAAACACTAAACACACTGCTAGAACAGTATTATTTAGTAATAGTATTATATATTTTTATTAATATTCTGAATAAGCCTTATATTTTTTGTACTATTCAGATTTAATTTATTTTATTTCAGTTTTAGTTCCATTTTATTTATTATTCATCTCCAGTTAGTATTTTTAGGGATTCAGCTTAACCTTATTGTAGTTATAATTGTAAGTTTTGAGTTTCATTTTTGTCTTACTCTACTGAATGTTGTTATGGTACATTTTTAGTTAGTTAGTTAGCAAGTTTTATAACTTTATTGTCCACCAATGTGGAAATTCACCTTTGGCTTCTCATAATTTTTTTTTACTTTTTCAAGTGTTTCATTCATATTCAGTGTTTTTAGAGATGATTTTATCTGATATTATGTCCCATGCCCTGGTTAATTTTTTTGACCCTGGTGTGATTCATCGTACTTAATGTGAGAGTCAAAAGACAATATAAGCATTTACCTGCTTGCTAATCAATATTTGCCTGAGGGAAAGCAACAGAAGTATGATTGTTTTAAGCGTCTGTGAATTATATACCCTGCTAAAACAAATATCGATAATGTTGTACGATTTGACATCCTAACCCAGATTTTGTCTTTAATTGATGCGTTTGATCTAACGTTGCTTTGTTTTTGTTTTTTTTAATGGTGCTGTTATTATTTTTTCTGCCTGGTGTGTGGGTATTAAAGATGTGTTGAAGTAAAAATCCTTCTCAATAGGTTATGACAGACAGTCAGTCTCAAAGCTGAAATCTAAACCTCTCTCACACACTTTCTCCACTCAGTGCTGATGATAAGTGATTGACAAGTTGCACTTCAGCATTTTGAACGAGTACCGCTGGAAGGTTGCTGATGTTAGCGAGCGTGTTAACCATGAGCCAGTGAAAATAAGCAGAAGAACATGAAATCTCTTAATGAATGTCTTTGACATAGGACATATTGGAAACTCGACTAACTTGAAATTGTGTAACTTGGGGAACGTGCTCTGCGCCATCATAGGGGGAAGTTCAGGTGTCTCAGTAGCGACTCGAAAAGGCGCCAATTAAAGTCAAAGAGGCTTACTAGAGGGAGTGAGGGGAAGGAAATCAGATCTTAGAAGCAGCTAAGCTTCAGTCTGCAAATTTGGTGTGATGAGTGGAAAGACGAGTGATTCCAAGTCTCTTGTATGCGAGCCATTGCTGTGTGGTTTTTTGGGGCTGCTGTCTCTCCCTGGATTCAGGCTTTGATATACAGTTAGACCTTTGATGGAGCTTCTATGCCGGGATGGAAAGAGGAAAAAAATGCAAGGGAGAGAAGAAAAGAGAGAATAAAGGCTTTGAATGGTGTCTGGCTTTGGATGTTAACGTTTGTGGGTTGTCTCCCTCCTTACAGCAACTCTACGCCGCCCAGCTGGCCAGCATGCAGGTCTCTCCAGGAGCCAAGATGCCTCCGCTGCCCCAGCCCCCCAATTCTACCGGGCAAATCTCCCCGTCTGGCTTGAAGAACGAGAAGAGGTCCTCAACCCCCCTGGCTCAAGTCAAGGTATGGTCCCAGCCCGGTCTGATGTGAGTGGTGCTTGACCTAGTCCTCTCCACTTCCTTGTTAACTAAATCAGCTGTGGTAGGTACAGCAGCGAACAAGTGAGTGAGAGCTTGCCACTGGTTCTCCTCTTGCTCCGAGCCCATCAATCTGGGCTGCTTTTACAAGGCACCCGCTCTCTCAAGCAGAACTCTGTGGACAGGGTTGCTATGGCTTTCCCTGCTCCTGGAGAGCAATTTTTGGAACAAATGGTATCTCGTGACGGAGACTGGCGCACGTTTTCCTGTGCGTTACATTTAACTTGGACAGAACTGAGGCAATGACATCAGAGGCACATAATCTAAATATATTGATGAGGCTACAATGATGGGATGACTGTCTTTCGTTTCTTTTATAAGATCAACAGTCTGGTCCTCACAGCATATAGTGCTTTTCCATCAGTCTTCACTGATATATATCATCATTTTGCTTTTTTGTGCTGCGGCTGAAACCTAAAACACTTGCACATTTGGAAAAGTTTAGTTTAATATCACAATAGAATGGGGGTAAATCATTGAGCTGAACAGTAGTGTGTGCGTAGCGCCCGTAATCCTCTTCAGTTGCTCAGCTAAGCTGCTCCTCCGGGGCTTTTGGAGCGCTGCCCTTGGAGAGCGCCGCCATATATCAACATCTCAGAGCATACGGTAAGATCATTGGCAATTACACTGAGCCAGAATTCAGAGTCGGACTGGCATTTTTAGACACTCTACTTCTGTTCATTTAGCCAACACGTGTTGTTTGAGATACGTTATCTTAATATTGATCAAAGATGTTGTGCGATTTTTGCCCCGTTAACTCCATATGTAGATACGCTGTGCTTAATTAGCTAGCAATCTGTTTGTTTGTCTAGTTGAAGCGTAATTGAACGACAAACTGTTATTGGCAGTCAGATTTGTAAAGAGCTGGGGGCAGTCTCTGTATGTGGCCCATCTGTTTGGACAGTACAACACTGCCAGTGAATTTTTTTTCTAGCCTTCACAAGATGCATTAATATGATTAGTTGTTCTGGAGTGATGATGCGATTTTGACACATTATGTATCGTTTTACTCGTCAACCAGCATACACTCTACCATTCAAAGGTTTTGGGGTCGGTAATATTTTTTTTTAAACGTTTTTGATAGAAGAACCTTGCCTCTCAATCTGCTGCATTCATTTGATGAAAAAAACATTAGAACAGCAATTTTGTGAAATATTATTACAATTAAAATCAAGTGTTTATTTTATTGCATTTTAAAATGCATTCCTGTGATGGCAAAGCTGAATTTTAACCATCATTACTCCACTCTTCAGTGTCATACGATCCTTCATAAATCATGCAAATAAGTTGATTTGGTGCTCAATAAACATTTACATTTATTCATTTAGCTGACGCTTGTATCCAAAGCGACTTACAATTGCTATATTTCAGAGGTCGCACGCCTCTGGAGCAACTAGGGGTTAAGTGTCTTGCCCAGGGACACATTGGTGTCTCACAGTGGATTCGAACCCGGGTCTCTCACACCAAAGCCATGCGTCTTATCCACTGCGCCATCACCACCCCTTTGGGGGTGCATTTCTTATAATTTCTTATATAACATTTCTTATAATTACCAGCGTAGAAACTGTTGTGCTGCTTAAAGGTGCTCAAAGCGATGTCACGCGTTTTTTAGGCCAAAACATTTTTTTGTCACATACAACAAACATCTCCTCACTATCCGCAAGCTGCCTGTCCCCTGAACACACTGTAAAAAAACACGGTCTCTGCAGACACCACAGGCTCCACAAACGCCAACAAAAACAAACTGGGCTTACCCGCACCACGAAACATAACAAACTGTTCCAGCCAATAACCGATAAGAAGGGTTTGGGGGGTTAGTGCGCGGATGAGGAGGAGGGAGGGTCTAGCTAGCCTTCGTTTTGTTTGACAATACTTTAAACGTCAACAAGAAGTGATGTCACCCGACATCGCTTTGAGCACCTTTAATATTTTTGTGGAGACCATGACACAAATTAGATTTGTTCTCCTCATAGGGATCACATTTGGTCACCACAAAGATAACAGAACACACTTAATTGTAATGCATTCAGACACAACAGTAACAAGCTCTCTAGCCTGATTGCATTTGTTTGAAACAGGATGTATTAGCTGTTAACTGTTTTTCTCTGGCCTGAGAGCAGGTGAGAAGATAAAGATGTGTGCTCAGACAGAGAGGGTTTTAATTAGCCCGAACAAAGCCTGGCCCTCACTGCACTGAGAAGCTACAGCATGGCACAGAGCCTGGCTATGAATACAGAACCCATGTCTTGGAGGAGCCGGACTAATTAGTCTACAGTAATAGCCTCTGGTGCATTGTCTTTTATGTAAGGTGAAAAGCATCTCTCTATAGGACGTCCCTGTTTTAACAGATGCTTTGTGTCTTTTATGTAGGAGGAGGGAACACAGCCTCTTAACCTCTCTGCCCGGCCCAAGACAGCTGATCCCGTCAAATCCCCCACATCCCCAACACAGATCCTCTTTCCAGGCAGCAAGAGCAGCCCGAACAGCCTGTCCAAGAGCGGAGGCATCCCCAGTCCCATCGGAGGAATGGGTCGTGGCTCTTCTCTGGGTAAATCTTTGTATTTTGCCTGCTTTTACATGTTTTGAAATATTTTATAATTATTAACATCCTCACAGCTGAGAGACTAATTGTATATTTCTGATTCTTTGTAGTGTGGAATCAGAGAGTGAACTTGACAAACTCCCAAATCATAATCTGTTTTAGACCCTGCCATTTTGACGCAGTAAAGAGTAACGGATGCCGTTGCTGTATATTTGTTTTCAAAGCTTGTAGTTCATCTCTCATATTAAGAATTCTTTTTTTTTTTGGAAGCTGCTACTAACATTTACTAAAAACAGTCTTTCATTAAAACGACACTGTGTTGCTCATTTCCCTCCTCCTCGTGGAGTTGGGCTTTGAACACAGGCTTGGTGTTTGTTTTTCTACTATTTCCGAGATTTAACTGCCATCCCGCCTCACCTCACTTTGATCCACTAATTACAGAAAGGCGACACACACTGAGATTGCTCCCTTAGTTTCCTGCTCCCCCCACACATGGAGTCCGCCACACTTACAGTGCACACATGCAGACTGTTCTCACAAGACCTCCTACAGTATATTGTGTTTCACAACACTGCCACTGTTTCAACAGTGTACAACACTGTTTCACAAGAATATGTGCATTTGTATGTGAACCCAAGTTATTTGTCTCTGCAGACATTCTGTCCAGCCTGAACTCAACAGCGCTGTTTGGAGATCAGGATGCGGTGATGAAGGCCATCCAGGAAGCGAGAAAGATGAGGGAGCAGATTCAGAGAGAGCAGCTTCAGCATCATCAGCAGGGAATGGAGGCGAAGCTGTCTGCCCTCGCCAGCATGGGCCTGAACAACTGCAGGGCTGATAAGGTGAGCGTCTTTGACACCTGTAAACTGTGTTGGGTTAATACAGGGATTTTGGATTCTGGAATCAGATTGCGAATATTAACTGTTAGATTAGAGTATAACAAATTATTTTATTATTTTAACAAAAAATAAAGTTTTATTAAAAAATCATTCTTGCATGTAAGTAATCAAAGTAATGAGATTACATCAAAACCTACTTTTATTCATGCAATTTGTAATCAATACCATTGCAGAAGTATATACCCAACACAACTGACTCTTGTTCCTTGCTTTTTCGCCTGAGGGTACAACAACAGCCAAAGCTCAAGGACTTGAGCCCACAGTGTTTTTTCAGACATGATCTTTAAAACCAATCAAGCTCTTTGAAGCACGTTCAGAGAAGTGCCTTTGATTGACATTGGCAGGGTAGATGGTGAGAGAGTGTGTGTGTTTGCATTTGTGAGCAAGGAGGACCATCGTGGTCCTCTGGTGCCTGGCCTGTGCGGGTTCAAACTGTGATGTCTCTGCCCAATTAAAGCATACAGGCAGCCCTCTTCAGCCCCTGGTGTGGGACAGGCCCACTTTGTACCGGGAGCAGGCATTCTCTCAGGGATTCCTTTTAAAAATATCTTCAATCAATGAGTCAATCAAGGACCAGAAAAACAGACACCACTACCATCTGATTGATGCCATATTGCCAGTTGGCTGTGAGACGCAGGCAGGAACTGGGAGTGGATGCTCATTAATTTTTCATCACCTGATTACTTTAAACCAGCATCTTAAAGTAGGTCAATGTATATGTAAAGAAGTAGAGGGACTATTTTTCAATCAACTTAGAAGTCAGGGCAAAATATATGCCCCGATGTGGGTGGCATCGAAGGAAACTCAGAGAGTGCATCCCCGATAATGGCAGAGTTTAGGCATTTTTATATTATTGCTGCTTCTCTCAGCAATTTACAATACCTCTTTACTGCTCAAAACGGTATTGTGGAAGTCATAATCCTGCTTTCTCAAACACAATGCCCAACTCTAAGCCATAATAAACGGAGATATCACCTAAGCCAGTGCATTACATGTCATTCTTTTGAGATTTCACACTCTTTGTTCATGTTCTTTAGAGGTGGATGCGGTATGTGAACATGCAGCCATCACCTGTGGCTGTCTCCCTCCCCACCTTTTTCCTTATTCTACCTTCACCAGCCTCAACTCATCCTCTCCTTCCCTCTTTACCTCCCAAAATTGCTCTAGGGTTAACTGATGGTCAGCCAGACACGAGAATATGCCGCTACATGACATGAATGTTGCTCCAGCAATGGCTGAAAAGGCACGTTTGTCAACAGGCAGCACACACCTACGGCTGCATTGTTCTTAGCAGGCCGAGCTTAACGCTTTTTTTTCTCCTATTCTTTTGTCTGACTTGGGTTTTGTCTTCACACGATTGTAAGGCCGTGCCTTTTAACATGATTATGTGGACATCTTGGCTCAGGTGAGCTTTATGTGTTTTTCTAAGTGGGGAGGAAATCAGTTCGGAGGCAGCCCCTCTCTCTCCACCTCCCCCAGAGCAAAAAAACATTAAGCTTGTGGCTAAATGTGTTTTCCCTAAAGGACTTTGATGTAAGGGCAAGGTAATTCTAGGCAGCCAGCGGTGCAAAGAAAGGGGCAAAGGAGGGAACGACAAATAATAATTAGGTGCTCTATCAGTGGGAAAATATGACCGGTATGCTTGGGTTATCATTGTTGCTATAGGTTACAGAGCACATTACAAAGACTCCCTCGTTTTTATTTGCAAATACTTTCTCGTTCTTTATTTCTTACTTTCCATCTGAGTTTTCAGTTGCTCCCATATCTGAGAATGCAAGTTTATGACCTTAAAATGTGATGGAAGAAAATGGCAGTCCTCTTTTGTACTGTAGCCTCGCTCAGAAGACTGTCTGCATCTGATGATATCATAAAGGCCGATCCACCTCAGCCTGTTGCTAAGCCAAACAGACGTATTGATGTCGCAATTTACAACCAGAGGCCAAACAGAAGCTGTATTTTCCTCATATGTTACAGATGTCTCTGAAGTTCAAACGAATAGAACTGAGCTCATTCTAATGAAGACCTTCATTATTCAAAGCATAATATGAAGAATATACCTCATTTTTCAATATTGGTTCTAGGGCTGATTCAAAATTGTAATCGAAAATCGAAAAATTTCGGATTAATTAAATCAGATTAATCCGAATTAATTGTGTATATTTGCTGATAAAGCACTAAAATAAAGATAATTTGAATACATCATATTTTGGTAATTAAAAAAATGTTTGCTTTGTATTGTTGTTTTGCTTGTTGCTTTTTGTTTTTATTTATTTAAATTTTTTAGTTGAGACTCAGGGGCTGTTCACATACTGTAGGACATCCTCTTACATTTGTCTGCAATGTTTCAATTGTTATTAATAGTTATTAATATTCTATTTATTTAAAATGTTGTTCTGTGTACACGTGCAGACTGACATCTTTGGGTGTTTTTCTTTTTTTCATCTCAGTTTTCATTTCTTTAAAGACACTGCATAAATTGAAGTATTACATTTAAGTAATTTATCTTTGAAAAATGTCTAGTTTTCCTCTCGACTCTTTGTGCTTTCCTGTCATTGCTCAATTTGCGCAGTTAATGCATAGATCAGGGGCATGATTATTATATATTTTTTAATTATTATTGTATTTTTTATTATTATGGTGCGTTCACACCAAACGCGAATAGAGCGTCAATGTAAAGACGCGTTTACGCGCGTCTAGAGGTCCTGCGGCGCGAATGAGGCGTTTAGCGCGGCGCGGTGCGGTAGACGCGAATTCGCCTCATTCGCGCGTATGACGCCAATTGAGCATCTGGCGTGATACACGCGAATGATTTTATTTGGTGCATTCACGCGTTTGACGCAAATTCGCAAATTTGCGTCTGACGCCGAGTTGAAAAATCTGAAATTTGGCGTCAGTTCGTGCCGCGTTAACCAATCAGTAGCCTGCTTGCTGCTGTCACGTGGTGAAGTAAATATTTTATCACATAAAAACTTGATTTCAATATATGAGACATTAATTTTGTATTGAATGCTATTAATTCCATATCTAATCTAGATTATATAAAACATTATTATTATTCTACTGTAAAGACAACCAACATGCTTTAGTGCAAGAACATAGTTCGTGTCTGGACAGTGCTGTGTGAGAAAAAAAAATCACAGGACAGGTTAATCACTTTTGTAGTAGGCTGGCTCCATTTATCATCAAAACAAAAATAAATGACAGATTAGGTGGGTGAGGGCGAGGGTGATCCTCGCTCCGATGCGGGACAACAGGTCATCAAACTGGGCGCAGGACAGGCGGAAGTACCGCTGAAAGCGACCGTCATCCAGGCGCAGCTCCTGGAGCAAATGGTGAAACTCGCAAAACTGGGAATGCCTCCGGAGGGTCTGGTGGACCCAAGTACGGCGCGATGACCCCTACACCGCTGTTCTGCTTTCCAGAGCAAATACAGAGCGGTGATTCTTGATGAATGCTCGATCAACATCAGCCATCTTGCAAACAGACAACTGCCTAGCAAGCAATTTTTTGCTTTTTACGTGCGTTAATTTCGCTTTGGACGCGCGAATGGATTCAAAATGTTCAAGCCGTCCAACTAGTCGCGATAGATGCGAATTTGCCGCTCTATTCGCGTTTGGTGTGAACGCAGCATTAGTCAATAAATTGGCAGGTCTACTTGTTTCCTATCATCTTAGAACGCTTCATTGATAGCTAAAAGCCAGTTCCAAAGTTAAGGCCACGTAATACCCTCTAGCCATATGTTTCTGAGGGGACACTTTACATGTCATGGGAAGAGCTACTACAGCCATGTACAAAACGGTAATGAACCGCCCGCTGTATATCACCCAGCGCTGCCAGCAGTCAGACAGTTGGCCTGTGCCTGCTGCTCGCGCCTAACAGACGAAAAAAAAAGGCCTCTAAGTGTTCCAGATAAAAGCTTTCACTTTGGTCAGTTTCAGAATATTAATATTTCAGCACATCGCCTCACCTGACATAAATACTGAACGCCCTTTAATAACTGCCTTCCAGTCTGCTGTTTGGAAGTTTATCATAGTGAAAGCTTACGTGGAAGAATCTGGAAAGGTAACATAAATGGGATTAAGGGGAGGTTAAAATCATCTACTGGGGCTGTTGGTTGGGGATATTAAATATTGATTTATCCCGGTGTAACGACTGAGCTGAAGAGTGAGGCTAAGTGCTGCTTACAGATGGATCAATTCATCTTTTAATACAAAGTGTGTCCGTAGAACACAATGGAATGACCTGCATTCCTTTTTCTCTCACAAAGAGCCATTTCACTCTCTCAGAGAGGAAGAGTGTTTCCTTTGAGTCTCCTGTCTTTTAGGTGCATGTGTAAAATATTCATGTTTTAGTGTTTGCTTGCTTGTTTTCTATTTGTATTTCTTTCCCTTTGATGTCCCATAAGTAAAAGAAAGCTTTTATGGGACCTCCAACAATTTGCGTTTTTTTTTTTCAAATATTTATTAAAAGTATTATTGTCTACAGAGGGCAGTTAAACTATTTTATTATTTATTCCCTGTTCAAGTACTTTTTTCTCCCTGGAAAGGACACTGCATTGTACATTTCTAGATCTGTTGTATGCACTAGATTTAAATTACTTTGTTTGATTTTACATTTTCAAATTGAAGTTCACAAACCATCTAATGATGAGGTTCTACTCTGGAAAGAGTCCAAATTTTGATTTCAGATATTTTGCCCTTGCTAATAACCTACTTTTTGACAGATGTTGGAGTCCGATGGGGTCTGGCAAGGAGATAAAATATATTCTTGTGCTGACACTTCCCAAACTGGAATCAAAGGGTGAAAGGCCAGTGTATTAACCTATTGAGCATCCGCCGGCCTCCCTGCCCCCTCCTCTCACCTACATTATTGATGAGTGGAATATTCACTTTTCTCAAATCCCAGAGCACAGGGCCACACACATTTAAATGGAGCTTTGCTCACTCTCCTCGAAATCCTCACCCCCTACCTTTAGACCCGAAGCCAATGTTTGCTCTCGTCCCCTCCCCGTGTGTGTGTTAGGGGCCTATTCACGCTTCCCTTTACAAAGACTTGGGGTATAATCTTGTCTGGTCTGCAGCCCTGGAAGCAATTTTCGACCCCTTTTTCTGCTGCTTTCTTGGAAATTGCCAGCATAGGTTATTTTTGGCCGCAAAGCAAATCCTGCCGTACATGGCTTTGGCCGTCCAAAATTTGATTATATTCTGAACTCAAGCACGCCCCATTGCAAGCAAATGCCATTGTTGAGTATTGCTTACATTAATTCTTTGTTCCATTTGTTTGGGTATATAAATAGCATCTTTTTCGGCAACATGTGAGGGTAGGCTCACGTCTCGAGCTAGTTCTGAAACAATGCCAATGCCATGCACTTACTCTTCCGCTTTTTTCTTGCTTAGGTAAGACATGACTGAAGCTCAGCTGATTTTACACTATGGTTGCATAAAATCACACAAATGGCCAAAACAGGGCAGTCATTCAAAAATGCAACGAGGTCCTATTCTCCAAACCTGCGCAGCTCTGCTTACGCCAGATATCCCGCAACAAAGCCGGCGTAAAGAATAGGCTACAATGGGTCATTTATGTGGCACCATATTGGGACAAAATCCCTCCGAACAGGTGCATAAAGAACCCTCTGTCTCCCAGATCTTGTGATTCAGAGTGTCCATTATTATAAATAGATTGCATGATAAGAGCAGAGAAAGCAAGGTCCCTCTTAACAGATCCTTGAGGACCCAGTGAACAGTTCAGGGTCATTTAAAGCCAGAAAACCCATAACAAAATCCAGAGACGATGATCTCAACGCAGCAGGATAGAAAAACAGCTCTGCAGAGTTTCTTTTACAGCCGAGAGATGGACATGTATAAAATGCTTCATTTCCCCCATGATGTCGTAAGGTCAGATGTTGTGGGTAAATTTCTCAGTTTTATAAGTGAGCAAGTTGTCGGTTTAACATAGTTATAGTTTAATCTTCAACCGTGCGGGACGTAAAAAAAAAAAGACTTACAGAAATGTCAGAGTCCTCTTATGTCAATGTTTTTAGATTAAGTGGTTCTGGAAGGTAAACAATAAATCTAGGATTGGACACCCACCAGTGGAGGGAGGTCGCAGCCCCAACACGCTCTGCCAGCGGCCGCTCTGGGAGTCTGCAAGCGTGGACTACCACTCGGGTATAAAAACCGAGCTACCGCATGAAAGGAACTCTGGGCTCGGCGCGCAACTGCATGTGCTTTAGACTAAACTACCAACTACTGGAAAGCTCCACAATTATAAATAACATTTTGATTGGTTACAGCAGGAATTGAAAGCAGATGAGGGGCAAAATAGACGTGCACTGCATCGGCTTGTATAGGGCCTGGCTCTTAATACAGATGGCTGAAGCAACCTATATTGCTGATACACACAGTAAGAACTCATTGTAATGGGCTTTCAAAGCCTCCCTTTATTTCCTCTATCACTTGGATCTCTTAACCAGGTGTGGAACTGACCGAACATGCTGTATTCTCAGCTTTCAGAGCCCAGACAAGACATGGCACAAACAGTTATTCACTTGACCATTTTTTTTTATTTATTTTTTTATACCAGGTTATGATATTAGCCATGTGCACCTGGGTGACAGTAAAGGCAGATTACTAAGTAGACATGCTCGTGCTTCCAAGGCTAGTCGTTTGTTGTCTTACAATTGCTGTTATCTGGACCCGGCTGCAACAATTCAAGGCCATATGGCTGAAGCCGGGCTATTTTTACCACAGGAAAAGCATCGCTCTATGGCAGTGTGATGCGTAAGTACAGGGTAGACACCAGCACAATGAGCTCCTGCCCGAAATATATGAAATCTGTGGGCAGCGCTGCAGTCCTCAGGCACATGTTCTGCGGCCGGCCTGATTAAAGCCCTCTCCGCTGCGCTGACATGGGCTCCTCGCTCTGGCTACCTTCCAGATGTTCAGAAGTTCCACCAGCCTTGCCATCGGCCCTTCTGTGTTATTACTTCAACGTGCAACCCTCCTCCGTCGAAACAAAATGCATTCTGTAACTGAATTTGAGGATGGAGGGGGAAAAAAGGATAGTGGAGGGTAGATTATTGTGGGTGTCTTTTTCCACTTCAGCTTAGGACTGTGTGGTTATAATTTTAGATGTGGGAATGAAGGGCTGCATGCTGAACTCATTTGAGGGAAGGGCAAGTCGTGCGCCAGAGAGGTCGTGGTTAGCATGGGAGGGGCACAACGTGTACCATGACATCTTTTCTTTTTTGCATTGTTTCCGTTTTTTTTCTTCTTTTTCGTTTGCCTAACCGCCCTTTCCCTTTCTCCTTCTCTCTGTACTTGTGGAGACTCTGGGCTCTTGCCATCTCACTGCCGTAATGCACATTATAAATATCCTTTATAGCACAATGGTCGTAGAGATCTGCTGGTAAGCATTTGCCTAACTGGACGGGCCTTTTTCAGGATGGTACACACCCTTTACTGCTCTTCTGTGGCAAAGTGATCAGTAAAAATTTAATGACACCATAAAATAATAAAAATGCCATTGATTTATCACAGCATTTGATGCAGACAGTAGTAAAGCCGCTTTAGACCGTTTTCTTTTTTTGAGTCTTCAAACAAAAAGCCTGGTGTTATGCATATAAATTATTTCTCTCGATAATTTGTACCTAATGCTACAACATACAGTAAATTACAGAAGTTACAACCAATAAGTGTATAAAACATAGTATATTAAATTGAATAGAAATTCATTGTACAATATTTGAAGGTGTGGACGTCAGTTTTATGTTCTTATATTTCTCAATTGCAGACTCCTAATATGCACTGTAAACTGTGTCGCTCTTTCCCATGAATTTCAGCACCTCCTAGGCATGAATGAACTCTCTCTACCTCACTCCATTAAGTTAGACCTGCGACACTGAAGTGTCTAATCTCGTTTTCACGTACAATAGCTCTCACCCGGCTCATTCTTTAATTATTGCTCTGGAAAATGAGAAAGTTTAGCGCCTAAACAGTATTTAATGAAACTCAGTGATGGATGCTCCTTGTTCCCCAAACTGATGTTTAATGATCATGACTTTATAAAAGGGGTTGATTGATCAGAGAGAGCCAGCTGAGCAGGGAGGAGGGGATGACACGAGCAAGTAATTTATAAACACAAACACACACACACTTAGACAAGTTGTTGGGCCCTTCCCCAGTGGACAGTCCACGGCGCATCGGCCATCACTCGTGCGACTAATCGCACATCAGTCAATTTGTCATTGGGTGCTGCGCCTCTTTCATTAAGTGCAATAATGCGGTCTGGTGATGAATACAGCAGTGTAGGAGGCTTCACACAGAGCGTGGCACACCAAGCTAGCGCTCCAACTTATCTTTACAAAGCCGTCTGAGCCCAGCGGGGACCGCTACATATGTCATAATTAGAAAACACTTAAATAAGCAAGGCAGAGTCAAGACAGGCAGCTCTTAATGACAGGCCATAAGCAGGTAGTGGTTAATTGTACATCAGAATCACTCAGATGGCCATAAATAATGATTGTTCCATCAAGCGTGGTGGTGGGAAATTGCGGTACTCTCTCTCTACAGCTTTCCTCTCTTTCCCTCTGATGCTTGTGCCATGTTTTTGAGTAATAGTTTTTGGAGGGAAAAAAACAGTTGTAGATATTTCTTTTTGGGTAAAAATGTATGTTATCAAGTAGACAAAAGATTTTGTTTTATAATGAATTTGTGGCAGCTTATAACAGCATTTATTATTTTATTATTTTTTCCAAGGACAGCAATTAGTGCAGCGTTATTTGAAGAAGGAAAAAAGTGCTGTGTTTAAGCCTCTTATGCTCACAATACTGTAAAAACAGTAATATTGTGAAATATTATTACAATTTCAAATAGTTATTTTCTATTTTAATATATTTTAAAATGTAATTTATTCCTGTGATCATCATTACTCCAAACTTCAGTGTCACATGATCATTCAGAAATCATTCTGATATGATGATTTGCTGCTCAAGAATAATATATATATTTTAAAAAAGGTGTGCTACTTAATATTTCATGGAAACAGTGATAAAAATATAAATATATATATATAATTGTGAATATAAAGTAAAAAAACAGCATTTATTTAAAATAGAAAGATTTTGTAACATTATAAATGTATTTACTGTCCCTTTTAATCAGTTTAATGTGTCCTTTCTGAATAAAACTATTAACTTCTTTAAAAAAAACAGCAGCTTCTGAATAGCAGTGTATGTATTTATATGACAATAACAAAAGAATCGATAAGGCATGTTTGCGCTGAAAAAAATGACAAGGCTAGTTAAGAGCATTTTGAACCTGGTTAAACTGGATTGCAGGTGGGCTAGTTAGTGGACGTGACAGGCTTTCATGCTGAAACGCCACATACAAACGTGCCTGAACTGTTTAGTGAATTTGCCCCTCAGTGATGATAAAGTCTATTTAAAGTGACAACAGCAATAAGCACGGAATACTCCCAAGTAATCCACTATTGTCATGAGCTATTGACAAGTTGAGCCGGAGTGATAATCTTTTGCCGTGTGAAGAGCTTCCACTGTCCACAGGCTCCCCAGTGGCGAAAAGAACAGAAAACAAACAAACGAGCAAAACGGCCAAAGCAGCGCGGCTGAAAGATTAATGTGTACGTTGGTATCTGTGTCTGCGTCTGTGGCAGGGGAGCTGTTAGCATTGTGTTGGGAGGCCGCCCGAGTGTCTGTTCAAACTGTGTATGATAGGCATTCTCTAAAGAAAAGACAATTCAAGTACACCTTTTGCCTGAGATTGAATGCACACCCTGGGAGAAGAACAAACGCTCTGGGGCCGACTCACCATAACGCGCTTTGCTTTTACCATCATCCTGCTCCATTCGGAGGGGGGAGAGATTACTTGTATCATGCCGAGTCAAAGTGTCCATCTCCTCTTCGAGTCTTTAGAGAGAGCGAGACGGGCCTCCACTAATGCCCTGCCGCACTCACGGCAGAACTAGGTCATTTAACAATGGGCCCGAGCAGCGGTCGGCCCTCTTCCTCTGCATAATACATTAAGTCTAATGTGCTGCAACCATTCAGGAGGACCCCCCCAAAAGCTGTTATTTTATTCTGTAAATGCACACGGACATGACATTCAATATTGTCGCACCGGCGAAGAATGACAGGGGTTTATTGTGCATCAAGTGCGACATGATGCCAAGTTTAATCTGAACAGAGAGCAACATGACAAAAGGGAAAACACGGCGTGTTCCTCTGAGCATGAGCCTTGAATAAATGATAGACAGGGAGCTCAGGACGGCAGAGACAGGGGCATGTACTGCAAAGATTAGAGCGGAAAAGAAAAAAATAAGCTGAACATTTCACTGAAGGTCCCAGGCTGCATTGTGTGCTCAGGAACTTTCAGTGTGTTGTTTCTAAATCCTTTTTAGCAGAGTGTTCCAGACTCTTATCGGTACAAGTCCCTGCAGATGAAGACAGTAAGAAACTATAGCTGTGATAAAGATGACTTGACATGGGCCCATTAAAATGCATGCGAAGAGCATGTGTGTCCGGCAGGGTTGTGTGCCTTTCGATATTGAATTGGTGCCTTTAAATTTCATTCGATTTTAATTCTGCTTCATTAAATCACAAAATTTAAATTCAGAAATCCGAAATAAATTAAGTGTTTTTATTAGTACTATTATACATTTAGTGGATATACAGTATATGTAGTAATTGTTGTTCTTTTATTGAAATAATAATTTTAATACTTACTATTTTTGTTGTTGTTGTTGTTATTATTCATTTACTCATTTTATAAATTTATTACATATATAATTTAACTTTATAGACCATTGTACCATTGTGGAAGAACACATAATTTCCCAATGTTCTAATTTAAACAACATACCATTTTCTATATCAAACATTTTCTCTCATTGTATGCAATTTGGTACATAAAGAGAAACCAATCCTGTAGACAGGAAAGTGTATCTGAACGCACATTTTCATTCATTTTTGCAGGAAAGGTCTCATTATGACAGCCTTGGCCATCACCTGGGCAAACTAGGCGAGGATGGAAAGATCGGTCACAGAGTCATCGACCTCACCAGGCCAGAGGATTTCGACGGTAAGTAGTGTTTCAAAACATAATGTGACTTCTCTCAAATTATGCTCATTTTGCTTTGTACCCTTGCAAAGAATGTCCATATATCTAATGCTTCTTGCTTGTGGACTACAGTGAGGAATGAGGTCAGGTACAGTTCAGTCACATGATCAAATTCCACAATTGCTCGGCCAGTTTTTAGAGGAAGTAGATGGGGGTAATGCAGTGTGCACGGCTGTATTTAAAGTTTTTAACAGCTAGTTCTTGATGACAAAGCATAGGGACAATGCTGGCCCTCCTCCAGAACCAGACTCTGTTGCCAGAGCTCATGTTTGATTTGCTGGGTACGGAGGTGTAAATGCTGATGATAGAACTTAGATGACAATATGTCAGCTCCTTTTGCCACCCTGTTCATAAACAGTGTGCATATATGCACTAGTGTTTTTCCCATGTATATTTGTATATTGCAATATTTATAACAGTTTTCATGGAAATCTAGAGCCAAGATATGGAATAATAAAGAATTCAAGTTCCATGTAATGATGGATATTATAAGGGGACAATCACAATAGGTTTGGTTGTTGTTGTTGTTGTAAGATGATCAGCCTCTCATTATCTCTGTTTATGACCTTTCTAAAGCATAAATTATTTATTTTGGCTGGGTAAAAATCTAATCTGTAAATAGAGGTTTAGAGATGCAGTTTTTCTGGTCTGGCAGGATCTGCTCTGACCACCAGACCAGAGCAGATTCCCACCAAGAAGCGCATCCCACCCCTCTCAGATCAGTGAGAAAGCTTGGTCCTCCAACACTGTGGGAACCCGTCTCCTGTGGGCTCTGAAGCAGGGTTGAGGGCACCCAGCCACCCAAGAGATGCAGAGTCAAAGTCCTAAGTGGAGGTAAAGGAACAGAGAACGTCCCATCAGTTAACTCTCAGTACAGACAGGATTAGAAGGCCACAGAGGTTTCTCATTCCAGTGGACAGGCGCCACTACAAGTGCTCAGAGCCATCCCCATCTTCCCGCAAACACATCGAGATGAAGGATGTGAACGGCATTTTATGATGATACGCCCTACATTAAATAGTCTCTTTTACAAGTAGAATGTGTTTACCCGTTGGGAAACATGAAGTGTTTACTTGTGTGTTTTTGTGTTTAGAGCCTTTTTTGATAGACCAAGTCAAACAAATTACATTCCTCTCCCTGAACATTTGAGGAATGTAAGTGCCGTGCATGTGATACCTACGCTTAAAAAAGGCTACACTTCATCCTTTTTGTTCTGTTTATTTGCAACTAGTCTTTGTTTTATTATGCCCCTCTGTTCAGACGCTTTGGGGATTTGTTAATAAAGCTAGCTATTTTCTAATGCACTTTAAATGATTTATCAGCTGAGTAGGAAACTACCATTTGAGAATTAAATTTCTTGACACTTTAACAGGGCGAACAGACTTGCACAGTAACTGCCATCGAGAGCAGAGGAAAATTACTGAGTGGGTCCATAACGGCGGCGTGTTTCCTTGTACGGAGGTCCTGCCTGCTGAAAAGAAACGTTATATTGGAAAAGGCTTGGGGTGTAAAACAGCTCTCTGTCACTGCTGCAACTCGCAGAAAGCTTTAGGTTGCTTGAACTAATATTTGTGAAGCATGCAGCAACCAAATTAACAGCTGCCAAAGCTCTAACGAGAGAGAGGCCATTGGAAAATAACGGCGGGGTATGGAAATAGATAGAATTTCCTTCATTTCGCAAAAAGCCACGAGCCACATGCATCAGCTCACCACAAAGTCATTAGGTCTTTTTAAGCTCAGATGAAAAACATTAACTAATACCACAAAAGGCTTTAGTATGGCCCCTTTGTTCATTCACATATGGCTGCGTATGAGTTTTGTTTGTCGAGCGGGTCGGGTCGTGCGTGTGTTTAAACTGTCTCTGTCAGACGGGGGTCTTAGCAGAACAAAGGGTGTGTTGAGGGATTCCAGGGGCAGGAAGTCGAGTTAATATCAGCACACTTTTGAGACAATGCCGGCCAAAATAACTGCTTGACTTGACTAATCTCTGAGCTATGTTAATGCTGTATTATTTATGCATATAGTTAAATTGTGGCAAGGTTAACGCTGCATTATTATAGGTTAGTAATCACAGCAGTCAAAGCAAAGGAACCAAAAGCTCAATCATACATTTTTATCTACATTTTTATCATAAATGGCATATAATGTTCTGAAAAGAACACAGAATATGTGAGGATCTACACTACACTAAAGTTTGGGGTCGGTAAAAATGTTTTTAAAAGAAGTTTCTGCATTTATTTGATCAAAAATACTGAAAAAATATGAATGAAATATTATTACAATAAAAAAAACCTGTTTTATTAACTATTAACAATTATTATATTTTAAAATTTCATTTACTCATGTGATGGCAAAGCAGAAGTTACTGCAGTCCTTACTCCAGTCTGATTTGGTGCTCAAGAAACATTTCTTATTATTATCAGTTGAAAACAGTTGCTTAATATTTTTGTGGAATATTTTTGTCTTTGAATAGAAAGCTCAAAAGAACAGCATAGTGTAATGAACTGTAAGGTATTTGGAAGTCCATTTCTGCTTCAAAGTAAAAAATAAAACAGGTTAAAAATATATAATTTTTAATAAGAAAAAAAATCACATTGTCAGAAATAGTCACACTGTTAGATAAAGTCACAATAATGACAAATAAACTTGCAATTTTGAGATATAAAGTTACAATTTGCAAGAAGTATTATCTTTTTATTACATCCTATAATAATTACTCTGGGGCAGTAATGGGGTGCCATAGATTAATCAAAAAATATAGTTTTATCGCACTTACATAAATCAGCTCAGAGAAAGATGGAGAACATTTAACGGGAGTGCGCTTTTGTGTGTGGCTGTCTATACAACAAAGAGACCAGACATTCTTGTGTCTGTCTGTGTTTTCCCAGCATTCCCACTGCCAGTCCTTTATCCAGTTTTACTGTCTCTGTAGTCTGCACCTCAGCCCAAGTCTCCTTTACACGTCGGTCTCTACAATAGTGCATTGCAAACAGGAATTTAGCATGGCCCACTTCAAGACCTTACAACATCCAGGGCGAGATGCATGAGAAACAATAGCACTTGCTAACATGCACTAACACGTTGCGCTTTTGTCCATATAAACCTGTTCACACTCAGAGAGAGAGCAGAATTCCAAATATCCAGCTGGGTGCAATCCAACAATTGGCATGTTAAAGAAGTGGGCTTATATCACATGTAAGTTGTAATGGTTTAATTGGCACAATATGAGTGCTGACATGAATGGGAGAGCTGAGCATTGTGTCATATCTGCCTGTGCGCTGTAAGAGAGACTCCCATTGTCAGCGCTAAATACCTTCACGGAAAGGCGTCTCTTTCTTTATTGGATCGTCCGCAGAGGGCCTGGCAGGTTTGCGTGATTGTTGGTTGTTTCTCCAAGCAGATTCTTGTGTGACAGTCTGTGTGTGCCCTCAGAACAAAAGGCTAGCTGCAGCGAGAGCCTGAGAGGCTCAGCCTTTTGGCTCTGTTCCGCGTACCATCGAGTCTGGGCCTGCTGCAGGCAGGTGTGCCGGGCCGCGGGGCCCCTTTCACTCGCACACTTCCTCGCAAGCGCTCTCTCTCTTTCTCTGTAATTCATACAGTTCCCCCTCTGCTCTCCCTCCTGTTCACCGGGAGAGACAAATTAAATGGAGATTCTTGTATCGCTCTGTCATGTTGGGCACCGGGTCTCATAAATCACAATAAAGTCGATTAGAAGCCTCCTGCCGTCTCGCCCCCCCCCCCCCACCCTCACGCACCTCAGGGGGTCTCCCGTGGCATCCCGAAACATCTGCATTTATTTACACAATAACGCACCTAACTAGGTGCTTCCTAAAAGAGCCGCACAGGGGGAAAAAACGTCAATTAATGCTAATTTGTAAATGTCAGAGGCATGTAAGCTTTCTTATTAAACAACAACAAGCTAGAAAAAAAAGCAGAGGGTTGTAAATTGCATGTTGTGGATGCGGGGTGACGTCGCCGAGCCGACCTCGCTGCCAACTCTTTGGCTGCTTTTGATTAAGGCACATCATGATTGCTGTAGGGTGGGGGCACGGACCACCCGTGTCTATGAGTGGGGCTCCATGCCAGGGGCCACCGCTCGTCTCGTCCCGAAGAGCACCGGCACTCTCTAAGTCGGCTCTCATTCCTGCGGTCCACTCAAATGACTAAGAGCGCTGAGTCTGTGTCTGCTGATGCACTACAGCAACAACAGGGCATGAGATGATTATTACAACCAGCCCCGGTCCTCTCGCCCTCTCTCAGCGAAACGGAAAAATGGATCCGATCTGCAATTTAAAAGTCCAGCTGCTGGTTTCTTGCATGTAAGCTGCTCACCTCTGCCTATATCTGAATGCATGCCAGTATATAAATTGCTGAATCAGTGTCAGTGGTAAAGTAATGGCATGGGGCGAATCGTAAATTAGAGCCGGCCATCCCCCCCGAACAGACAGCGGCGGTCGTGTGTGGGTAAGGTAGCCGAATGCGCGAGCAAGCGTTGGCAAGGTAATGAATGCCTTCATCTGGCCCCGGCAGTCAGCAGATTGCCCAGCGTTGATGGATACTGTCAGCCCTACGCCACACTACATTTCATTGCACAATAAACATGGCTGTCAAAGCCAAACAAAGTGAAATCAATTTATCCTGCACGGTGAGCGCGTGCTAAATGAAATTAATGTACTGTGCGGGGAACGTCGTCGCCGTATAATCCCAACGAAAGGAGCCGAGAGAAGCTGGGACGAGGCGGCTGGCTTGTAGTGCGTTTGGTGGTACAAAGTTGTGGAGAGGGAAGATCAGAGAGAGCCTGACTGATGCACCGTGACTGTGTGGAGCCGGGCAGCCAGATAAACTGCAGCCCTTTCTGGATTATTATGATTGTTAAACATGACATGTGTAAATGTATCTTTTGGGCCCTGGGCAAAGCCATTCTGCCCAGCTGGGCCTGGAGGATAGAGCCTCCTGCTGGCTGCCTGAAACTTAGACTTTGTCTCTCTCTCTCTCTCTCTCTCAGGGCCCCAGTGTGGCATGAGTGTGTGTGTGTGTGTGTGAATACATTGACTCCAACATTGCCTATTTTCCCGCTCCTCCTTTTCTGAGCACGCGCTGCCCTCAGAATAATCTCGGTATCCCGATGCTTTAGTAGCGGAGCAGTGCCAAGATCCATTACTTAAATGGAGTTTTTATTTTGTTTATCAACACCAGTGATAATAGAAATCAAAAGCAGGTATCGTGTGCCAAGACTTGAAGTTTCAGGGTCCTAATGAATACACATCACATGTGGATGATGAAATATTCATGGCTGATTCCAAGCCTTCTTATCCAGTTTTTGGATCATTAAAGATGTATCGTAGCATATGGGAAGGCTTTTTTTTTTGTTTGTTTTATTTTTCAAGCCTTATTTATCAACATGTTTTTGTTTGTTGAAATATTCATACAGCTTTTATTTAATTCTTTCACATCTTACATATAAAAGGAACCAAATGCGCATGCAAACAGAATCATTTTCACTCTGCTGTAAAGTAAAATACAGAAACTGGGGGACACACATGCTGATTGTGAATGGCCTGATTGAGAAGTTACACTCCTTCAAGTCTGTTTGCTTTGTACTGCACTCACACCAGGCCTCATTCACTAACTCTACACACGCATGTGTGAAATGCCTGTGATAATTTTTATACAGACACCTAATTTTGTATTTTTATATATGTGTCATATAATTATTTATTTTAATTAGCTTTTATTATTATTATTATTAGTGACCCTACAAAGTCTTTTATATTTTATTTAAAAATATAGCCTAAAAATATTTTATCCAAGTAACAAATATATATATATATATATATATTATTTTTTTTACCATCCCATGTTTAACCGCTGTGTTTAAGTCTGCCTTTTGTCATGCTCTGCCTGCATGTGTTAGCACATTGAAAGTAATCACATGGAGATATATGTTTTGTCAGGACATTGGCACTGGCCCTCTCCCCTAATTTTACCTCCTTTACACAAACACACTTGTGCCACATTTGTTATTCAGAGCATTACCATTATTACTCATAGCAGGAGAAACATTACGACAGCCATCCAGAAATGTACGGTTGTTCAAAAGTATGAACGCTGCAACCCAGACAAAATATTTAAAAGGCATTATAGTGAGGGTCCTCCTCGTCTGGTTTGAGCTAGTTTTCACTCATTAGGAGTTCCTCTACCAACAATGCCGTCTTGTTCTATGCTCCAAAACATGGGCTTGTCCCATCCAGTTCTGGGATGGGCAGCCTGGAGTATGAGGTACGACTGCAGGCCTCCCTTCTCTGGTTCAGCTCCAGTCACACTGATGTGCTGATGGATGCCCTGCACTACTAGGTTGATTAACGGTTTGCACCCGCTCTCTCCTTCTTGCTCTGGTGTTCCTAGGGTGTAGGGAACTGAATGGCTCTGCAGATAAACCACATCAGTATTATTGTTGGCCAACAGGAGGCGCCAGCACTACCGAGGCACGGGTCTACAGGGAACCCCGGGGAAGGAACAGCAACGAGCCTCACATCAAACGGCCCATGAACGCCTTCATGGTCTGGGCCAAAGATGAGCGCCGCAAAATCCTTCAGGCCTTCCCAGACATGCACAACTCCAACATCAGCAAAATCTTGGGTAAGTCAAAGCCCCCCAAATCAATCAAGACCAGCAGTCATGGCCTTCTGCGTTAGCCTTTCCGTTTTCGTTTTGGGATAATGCCATGCTCCATACGAATAAACTGAACTGATGTCTTGGGAACTATTCTAGAGTGCTTCAGAAACTGCTGAAAATGTCTTTGCTTGTTTTGGATCACACGGATCCAGTAGTCTTTTTTAACACAGCTGTTTAAAGAGTGATTCTACTTACTGAAATGGCTTTACTTTTCTTCAAAGTAACTTCTCAAGGAATGATTGTCATTAACTATATGTTTTCATTCAAGCTCTGAAATAATTATTAGCAAAAATCTAAATATCGCAAAAAGCAATTTGTAAGTAAGCAGAATTTACATCCCATGTTTTCAAGAAAACAAAATCATCACTTCCAGGAAATTAGAAAATAAAGAAATAGAAATTTTGTTGAGACATTAAGCAGTCACATGGCAATTTCTAAAGTAGAAATTGATCTTGGTATATCTTAAAATAAAGTGTTACCGCTTTTTAAAATATTTTATTAGTGGTGTTTCCATATTTTTTTTAACGACATTTTCACATAATTTCACATAAAAATTCACATAAAAAAAAAAAGGTTGATGGAAACCTGGCTATTGAGCTGATCTTCTAAGGTTATTGTATGAAAACTTAGTAATTTTGTATTGAATGAAATTTTGTACTATATATATGTGTGTGTGTGTGTGTTTATATATATATATATATATTCTTATAATGACACTGATGATAGTATCAGCATGAATTAGGACAGCAGAAACACTGAACCTCTGTTGAGGTAAAGGGAGGGTCTGTTTTTACCAAATTGAAACAGCCCACTATTTTGGACCAAAACCAAGACTTACAAGACTAAAATGTAGCTGAATTACACCATTAAGAGAGAGGGTGAGTGTTATGTTGATTGACTAGATATTTCAGCATGCAATACATTGGACCTTGAATTGCACAACATATGCAAATGAATATTGCCATGTCAGTTTTTCCCCTCTTAGCAATCAATAAACAAGCATCTCAGCATTACATAGCTACTAAGCAAAATGTATGTTGTGAATAAGATGTTCAGACTATTACCACACCTGCCTAATCTTTTGCAAGTAATTCCACACAATTCAATGCATCTCAAACAGACGAGCACAGTTAAACTTGATGGTATGCTGCCTGCGGGAGCAGCTCAATTAGATGGATTTAGTGGCTGTCACATGGGCAGTGTTTGTCATGAAAAATGACAGGGCTAAATGGGTCTTGTCCCCCAGTCCAGAGAGTCAATAGATCACAGCAACTAAAAGTCCCGTCAGCCCGCACATTCTGAAGGCTGAAGATATTTACTGGCCTGTTGTTTACACTAATGCAGCAACAGTAACAGTCATGCAGTTACCCCCCATTCACAAAAGCAGTGCTTGCCTCAGAATAATGCAGTTCATTTGTTGTACATTGTGTTTTATGTTCATTTTGTCTCTAAATGTAAAAATACATTTAAATAGCATTCATTTCAGGTATTTTATTAAAATTTATAGAATTCATTAGAAATATAGTTTTATAATCAAATAAAATGTACTTATAGAACAAAGTCATTCTTTTACTCATTTTATTAAAATCATCCTATTATTAATTTTTATTAAAATGTATTGAATTTATATATATATATGTATATGTATATATAAGGTATTTTAAACTCAAATAAAATCTAGTCATTCTTTCTCCAAGAAAAAAATCACTCCTGTGTAATTTCTAACTCCTCACCTGTGTTCAACAGGATCTCGCTGGAAGTCCATGACGAACCAGGAGAAACAACCGTATTATGAAGAGCAGGCACGGCTCAGCAAGATCCACCTGGAGAAGTATCCCAACTACAAGTACAAGCCCAGGCCCAAGCGCACCTGCATCATCGACGGCAAGAAGCTGCGCATCGGCGAGTACAAGCAGATGATGAGGTCGAGGAGGCAGGAGATGAGGCAGTTCTTCACTGTGGGGTAGGCGCACGGCAGGAACAATCCAAGATGCCCTTAAAACCCTATAGACTGTTAATAAAGCCAGCTTAGAGCTCACACAATAGGCAGGTAACGATTCCATGCCGTGTGCCAACTCCTGGTGTAAAGCCAGTGACCCTCTAATCAGGTTGATTGGAATAATTCAGCCACTTAGCTCATTTGTCACGTTATATGGCCCTCACACTTAATTTTAATATACGCTTCAAAGCAAAGTGAGCGCCACCTTTTGTTGCGCACACGCTCCCTTTGTGATTATATGCTGTGGTAAATTTATTTTTCTGTGGAGGAGGGGAAATGCACTGTATGGCCCTGGGTTGAATCCCATTGACAAAATAGTATTTTCTTTCAGCTGCTTGAAAGTGGTGGTTTATCACATTTAGACGGTAACAGAGGGCAGCAGGACTCACGTAGCCATTATTTTAGGATATTAGAGTCGAGTATGAATGTAGAGAGGGCTGCAGGGCAGATGTTTGGAGCACAACTCTATAATTTACTGTGTGTGGTGAGTGAAGAAAATGTCTGCTCCAGGTGTTTCCACTTCAACAGCAAGAAATACGAGCGCTGGAGTATCAATCAGCCTGTTAGAGATCAGGGGACTGTGTCTCTACCAACCAATTGGCTTTGTCGCCCTGAAAGAAATGAGTGTCATTTTCACAATCGTTCCCAAATCGTTGTCGCTGATTGGGAATAATTTTTTACAGGGCTACTGGTTGGTCACGTTCCATTCAAGCCTGGGTTTTAAACTCACCAAGCTTTATGTTTTCAACCAGCGTTTGGTTCTGTACATTCTTTCCATTCTCCTATTCCCCGAGACCGTAATTGTTTTCCTTGAGAAGCGTTAAACTTGTCATCCGTCTCTTAAAAGCTCTTAAGCTTCTCTGAGCTTTGTAAAAAGTAAAAGCGCACAGTTGCTCTTCATAAGCATAAAACTGTCTTTCTCCCGTCTGTTTCTTCACCTCTGTATCAGGCAGCAGCCACAGACGCAGATCCCCATCACCACCAGCGCAGGTGTCGTCTACCCCGGTGCCATAACCATGGCGACCACTACGCCCTCCCCTCACATGACGTCAGACTGTTCCAGTGCCTCGGCCAGCCCTGAGCCCACCATCCCCGTCATCCAGAGCACCTTCAACATGAAGATGGAACCAGGCACCATGGTGCCTAGCGACCCCGTGAACGGAGAGGACGAGATGGACATGTACGAGGACTTTGAGGACGAGCCCAAATCGGACTACAGCAGTGACACACAGGAGCCGGTCAGTGCCAACTGAGGCCAAGACACCCTGTGAATATCCTTTTATTAGAGGGAAGACTGAAGAAGATTGAAAAGAGAACATAACGAACAAAAAAAAGAATTTGAAACACTTGTTTCTAATGATATACATTTTGGGAGCCAGCATGCAGATGTGGCTCCTTCAGATTTAACAGCTTTTGGTCTTAAATGTTTCTCCGAGTGTGAAACAATTTGATTGTTTTATTTTGGCTTTTTTTTATTTTATTATTATTGTTATTTTATTGATTTTTTTTTTCCTTGTGTTTTGATCATGGACAATTTAGGGTATTTCCTACGACATTTTTAAATAATAGGACTTGACAATTGAAACATTTCATATGAATGCATAACTCACAGTCTTACTCAAATTCATATGGATTTACACATGTTTGTTGAAACCTTTTTTTTTTTCCTTTGAAGCGTACATTACTGTTTTAAATGGGGTTCTATATCTCACTCAGGTATGCTGTACCAGCCAACAGCTTGTGAATGTTTTTAATCAGAACTATTTCAAATGAAAAAGACAAAAACAGTTCATTTGACATTTCATAATACGATAAAACTGAAGAAGTCCTTACATTTGATGAACCATAGAGGGAAAGCCTAAAACTCCCCATTATTATTGTTGTTATTAATATTATTATTACATTTTTTTTTAAAGTCCAGATGTGCCAAACATATCATAAGCTTCCTGCTCTTAAATCTTAAATTTGAAAGTCTTAAGGGAAAGACTGCATGAGTCTTAGACAATCCTTGCAATCTTATCTACAAAGCCCACTTTCTTTTTCTCCTCTCCATTGACTACCACCTTCAAATGCTCAGGAACTAAGAGTGTTATAGTTCTCCAGGAGGTTCAATGCAGTGATCATCTGACCACCGGCCTCGTCTAGTTCAGTCTTACCCGCTCGGTTCTTAATCACAGTGATTGTAATCAGGCCAGAATGCCAAGGGGCCAAATGGCATCCAATCTGCAGAATTGGACAGGCAGCGAAAGGCAGCTTTGGTGTATTACAATCACAAATTGCTGTTGTACAATATGTACACGCACATTCTGCTAAAGTCTTTAGCCCCGTTTTCCAGGGCAGCAAGTTGGAAGTTTTTTTTTTTTTTTACACTTAAGTCTTGTGGACATTGTAATCTTAACTGACATAAAATAGTCTTAAAGCCCTTTGGGCTTCTGAAATTTGTTCATCATTAAGTCTTAAGAGAACGTCCAGTTTATTAGGATGTTTTGGCCAGTTATGCAGAGGATTAAGGAGAAAATTAACTAAACTAATAATGGCACTTATTTTCCAAATTTTCTATATACTGTCTAAGGATACTTGGATTTAACATGGTTTAATTGTATTTACATTTAAAAAATACATTCTGAAACAAACAGAAGACTTTGGGTCTTGGATCTTTTTGAGCACTTGAAAAAGAAAAAGAAAAAAAGATGACAATTCATAACGAAAAAGCAAATTTTTGCTCCTTTGTATTCAGCCCTGCAGCTCTACTAAATTATCCGCTCGTTCCGGCAGTAGAACGGATCTCAGGTTGTTTCCGTGTGGAAGGACAGCCAAGAAGCAGCCAGCGGTCAGGGCCTCTTGTTTTAGACTTTGGCCCTACTGAAAGCTCCTACAGGGTGCGAGTGCCATTCACCTCCACTCACCTGACCTCTGCCCAGCACACACCCTCCCTCAAGGGGCTGCCATCTGGCTCCCGGCATCGGCCCGTGCCCAGGAGAAAGGTGGCGAACAATGGAGACGAGGCCCATGTGGTTTATTGTGCCCTCTCTCCATCAAAGCTCTAGTGAAAGGCCGCGGCCAGAAGCAGACACAAGGTGCTAGCGAGCAGATGGAACAAGTAGATCAAGCTGTGGGGGATTATTAAAATGACTGACGAGTCGGTATCATCTGAAATACGGCATTATTAATGCATGAGTCCCGCTATTTTGCCTTTGCCCTTGAACCTGTCTGTTTCATTGGTAACCCAGAGATTAGAATAGACAGGAAATGTCACAGCAAGGCTGCTGGTCACTGCATTACCTCCAAAGGTCTAAAAGGTACTGATGACTATTTAGTGCTTACTTCTCCCAGCAGTTGAAGCATTCACTTTTCCTTTTCAGCGCCCCTCTTTGAAATGCATTTACTTAATTCGTAGAAGTTTTGAGCACTTCTTTAGAAACTTGTATTTGTACCTTTTATTTTGTTGGTTTTGTTTAAGTTTGTTGTGATTTTTACATAAGGTACAATACGTGGCTGGATGTCCCTTGACATCCGCGTTAAAAAAAAATGTTCTTCCCTGCTTACAAGCCATCGTTTATTGTTTAAAGCTGTTATATCTGTTTGCTGGTAGATTGGTTGATTTGTACGTGATTTGTACATATTTCCTTGACCATGCCAAGCCAGTTCTGTAGGCTGGTAGCAGACAAAAGGACTGTTGTTGGGACTGAAACTTGATTGCGCTTGTATAGATAAAAAAAAAGAAAAGAAAAAAGACTATTTCAATCTCACACGGAGACAATGATTCAAAAGTGTTACAAGCACTGGATATAAATGGTATTTTTATCAATTCTGACAAATGTGAAGCCGTTGTGCGAGGAAAAAAAAGAAAAAACCTACATGAACAAGTCACCTGTTTGGACTCATGTGAGCGCACCTCACAGTTGCCAGATTTGAGTCATTTTTCTCTTGACATATTTTGTTTATTTATGCAAAGACACGTGATGAATGAACACTTTGTTTAAGCTCCAGTGCTGCCTAGGGGAGAAAGAGCAGTATACTCGACGGAGAATCTTGCGTAGTGACTGAGACACACCGGACTTCAGTAGCACATTTTAATGGTCATGTATGTTTGTGTTGTATATTGTATTTGAAGCTCTCTAGTGCATAGACATTTTATTGTATTTATTAGCCATTTTTGGCTCTAAAAGTGTCAGTAGAACAGAATTAAAGGACAATCAGAGAACAAGAATAAAAACAGTGAAATTTCAAAATGGATTGGAGCTCAAAACAAGGTTTTTCTTTTTTTTTAAATCTCCATCTCATTTTTTTTCTTTTCATTGTAAATATAACATAGGAAAATCTATTTTTGTTCATGGATACTTACTGAAGTATAAATTATGTATTTTACTTTTTTTCTTCTCTCTCTCTGTGTGTGTGTGTGTGTGTGTGTGTGTGTGTGTGTGTGTGTGTGTGTGTGTGTGTGTGTGTGTGTGTGTGTGTGTGTGTGTGTGTGTGTGTGTGTGTGTGTGTGTGTGTGTGTGTGTGTGTGTGTGTGTGTGTGTGTGTGTGTGTTGCTCATTGTACTTAGAAAAAGAACGAAATCACAAACTGACAATTCACTGTACCTCATGTAGTTGCTGAATTCACATCCCTGTTGATTGAGTAGTATTGGAGAAACAGCTGAGACTTCGATGTGTTTCAGTGATGAACCTCGCACTCCATGCTGAATTAACCAGCCATTTGCTATGTTGTTAGTGCACTCTGTAGCAAAGGACAAATCTTGAAATCAATGTACGTAATTTTCTTCCTTTTTGTTTTTCATTTTACAAATTGTTTGCTAAATGTTAAGGTACTTGCTAAAGTTATATAATTGGTTGTGTGTCAAATTTGAATGAGAGAACATGTACAGTAATTGTGGGGCATCAGTTGGTGTGTGTCATTCAGTATAGCATCTGAAAACATGTGAGTTTCTCGGTGAGCATTTAATCCATTGGGGATGTGCAAATATTTAAGGTTTTTTTTTTTTTTTTATGCTGCACAATGCAGACCCACTCTTTGCATTTGAGGTTTTCATACGATATTTTACTCTGTGTTGCTTCATAGTGTTTAATAGACCATTTCCCATCCAGTCAACAGCAAGTCTAAATTACATTTCTTTTATAATACATAATTGTCACTGCCATATTAATGCAATGTAGGTACAATAACTGAGGACAAAGCTTGGGTGTTTCTACAGTACTTATCTTACTGTAATGCTTTTTTTTTTTTTTTTTTTATGGACTTTTGTGATGTATATTGTGGGGTAGTTTTTGTTAATTTAATCAGCACAATTCACTGACATGCTGGACTGACATGCTAGCTGCTGTTCAGAAGTGTAAAATGTTGCTGTCAGGGACAACGTATGCTGTTGTCGATGGTATTTTGCTTTTAGATTTCTGTAGTCTCTCAAGCAACACTGTGGCTCATCTGTCGCAAGGTACACTCTTGTTTCGAATCCTGCTAGCAGCCTGATAACACTTTTCTTTGATTTTGTCTTTTTGTGCACGCGTGCGTGTGTGTGTGTGTGTGTGTGTGTGTGTGTGTGTAGAGACCGGTTTCTCAGCAGGTACATAGACCCATGGCAGGTATTATTGTTTGGGCGTTAGAGATATAGAATAGTATCTGTTGCTGCTTTTGGAAAAAAAAAAGTTTTAAGTCTAAAAATGTAAATAGTTTTAACATAATATCTTGTACAGTCCAGTGTAAAGTTTTTAATTGAACTTAAAAGGTTGCCATCACATTTGTGTTCACATTCTTCTTTATACAGTACAAAAGACAGCTATTTGCTAAGGATATTATTGTTAAAAAAATGAAAAAAGGTACTAAAAATATTTTTGCTTGGCTTTAGTATGTAAACCAGCAAGTCATTGGTTTCCATGTGCAGTATTGACGTGAGGTAAACTAATTAATGCTACAGTTGTATGTCCAGAGACCAGTCTTCTCTGTAATGGTAGTATTATTATATCAAATAAAATAAAGCAGATGAGTGACACATTTTGGTGTATTTAGACACCTTAGTGAATTGTACAAATATCTAGGATGTTCTCCCCACAAGCAGCATTTGGCATATTGTAATGTAACACCATTTCTACAGTATATTCTCAATTCACTGATGTATGATGGCAGATGAGGGTGTTCCTGTCTGTTTGCTTATTTACCTCAAGAGTTCCTCTTTTTCCATAAAAGATAGAGTACACACACGTATGACAAAATCGTCTCACCATCACTCCATCTTTTGTACTGCTGTTGACACTTACAAATTAAAGAGACATTTTGTTTTATTTGTTGTGTGTTGTTGTTTTTTTTAAATTAGTGATTGTAGACTAATAAGTTGTAGACATATTTAAAATAGTATTTAACCAGAAGTATGTGGAAATTAATTTTTTGGAATTAATTTGATGTTGGGAGTTTGTTGTGCTAAGTAATAAATTAATTTACTTTAAGTGCCTTGAGCATAATGTGATCTAGATGCCATAATAAATGCAATGGCTGAAGTAGAAATGCGATTAGAGAGAATACAAACATTTATAGTTCTCTGTATTAGTAAGCAAGGAAGTAAACTGCACACATGCAAACAATTTACATGTGGCAGCCTTGTTAAGAGATGCCTTGTTGTTTTTGGTGCACATTCTGACAGGTTACTTAGATGGGCAACAAAGCTAATAATAGTAGTTGACCGGATTGTTTGGCCTCTAATTTCTGGCTTTATGCTGCTGCAACAATTAAACCCAACTACAAGAACTATTTTTAATGATACAATGAATTATCCTGCTCTATTACCATAAGCATCGCTAAAAAAGAGAGAAAAGAAAATATATCAATTAAAATGATATATATATATATATATAAAAAAAAAAAGATTTCTAAAATTCTTACCTAGGCTTCTTTTGAAAGCTCTAGGCTCACTTTCAAATTCGATTGTTATGATTTTTAACCGTACGCCGTCATTGCCACGGAGGAGCAGGACGAGTCTAGCGTATAACGGTTGCAGCACAGTCAGGGACGAAACGCCAGAAACAACAACAGGTTACTTTAATATCATCATGGATGAAAAGAAAGAAAGGAGATGTGATTTGGTTGATTAGCTCAGGTCAGGATAATCATATTTTCTGTCTACACCATGCTAGCCTTACCTTGACTGAGCTAACGTTAACATACACTGTAACTTAAGACTGTTAACTAATATTAGAACATTATGTGTAGCTTAGCTAACATTCTGTGTGTAGGCCTAACATGAAAAGAGTCCACTTTAAACCGCAGCATTTTCTGTCAGCAATGTATGACAAGTAGTGCTGTCAACTTTAGCAGTTTTGACTGTAGTGTTGACGTGCGGGCCG
This sequence comes from Gila orcuttii, assembly GCA_026230005.1. NCBI lineage: Eukaryota > Metazoa > Chordata > Actinopteri > Cypriniformes > Leuciscidae > Gila > Gila orcuttii. The sequence continues at coordinate 21,504,613 of JAPDVR010000001.1, forward strand.
GGCGACGCCGTGTGGTGTGTGTGTGTGTGTGTGTGTATACGTGCTTGCGTGCAGGCAGGCGAGCCTGCAAAATGATTCTGGGTCAGAGAGAGAAGCGGTAGGATGTGTGTTTGGACGAACGACTGAAAACTCTGAAATTATCGTACATTATGGGATTTTTTTCATTATTGATCGTACATCGTACAGAGGTCAAAAATATCGTACAAATACGATAATTATCGTACATCTGGCAACACTGGTGTGCACACCGACGCGTAAAACGCCACGCGTAAAAGCGTCATTTTTTTTAAAACGCCTCGGGTTCGTTTTTTTGGTTTGACGCGCCGCGTCAAAAACTATCCGACCAATGAGATTGGCGCTTTTTGCTCACGTGTCTGGAGCTTCTGAAGTTACAGTAAAACACAACTTGGGGGCGCTTAAACACAAAACGGTCTTGCCGAGCACACATAAGTTACGTAATGGCGAAGAAGATATACAGCGTCTACTACACTCTGCCGGGAAGAAATAAGACGAGGAAGACGCAAGGCCAGATGAATGTAGAGCTGCTGGTCTTGTTGGTGTCTTTATAAAGAGACACCAACGAGAATAAAGAACTATATGACAAACGCGACAAACTTGCTCTCTTCTTCTGAGTGACAAGCGAGTGTCAGAAGCACTTTGTGGACCGGGGTATTTCTGTTTTACATTGAGCGCCATCTAATGTCAGGGAATAAATTTGCATGTTCACTCGGCTCATCGTCAGCGAAAATCGCTTGTGTGTGAACACAAAAAACGCGTTGAAAAACGCTGACGAATAACGCGAGCCGATATTCGTCCCGGTGTGTACGAAGCTATAGAGTTCTCTTTCGCGCTTGAACGAACAATAACACAGTTAAATAAATGCCAAAATGTCAGTTTTGTCGAGTATCTTCACAAGAACAGTCTTAAAGAAGTTAAATAAAATCTTAAATGGAAGTGAGTAGTGAGAGAATGCCAGCCAGTCCCTCCAGAAAAACGCGATTATGCGATCGCTGAATTCAATGCATAATCAGCCAAACTCCGCATTTTTTCAAATACGCCGCACTTTTGCCGCATAAATTGCCGATTTCCGTGCAAAATATGCGGGGTTTGCATGATTTCATAATCCTCGCATTTTCGTTGCAAAAAAGTCACATATATCTTAGCAGAAAGTTGAAAAATGTTGCGTTTGCTTCACACAAGAGCAGCCATTTCCCCGTTTCCATGGGAACGTTATGAAGTGACGCAATTACGCGACGGGATAGCTCACAGCTGAAGTTATTGCAGAGGCCAGACAGACTCACGGAGACGATTGACATCTCACAAATCGAACTCGTATAACTGTCTGTCACACGTTCTACCGTCACATCGTTACTTAATAAACAAAATAAGATAAAAGAAGCAGCATCAAACAGAAATTACCCGCACACATGGGGTGTTCGAGGGGCACATATAATATAACACTGCAGACAGTTCAACAGGGAGCGCGCAGCTCTTAAAGGGGCCACACCTTATTTACACTCGTTACATTCTGAAATAAAACAAGATGAGAAATTAAATATTCCCAGCACTTTCTATGATGTAGTATGCTTGCTTATCAAAGGAAGTAATAAGAAATTACTCTTTACATTAAGGTAGTAGTCTAGTGAGAACAGGGTGTTGAGGGAATCACTTTTTTTTCTCTTTTTCATCAAACCGGAGTTTTTCCAAGTTCCAGCAATTTTTGCAATTTCCCGCAATTTTTGCAAGTTCCCGCAATTCATCGCATAAAATTGCATAAATATCCCGCATATTCCCTCGCATTTTTAAAGAAAACGGGCCGCATAATCAAGGATTTTTGCCCGCCACATCACAAAAAAAATCTGCGTTTTTCTGGAAGGACTGGCCAGCATGCAGATCTTAAAGTGACAGCAGCCACTAATTATCTGTGTCAGTAAAGTTAATCAAAGAACAAGGGCAACAGAGAATGTTACTAACTGCTCTTGACTAAAGAACACTTGTAGCTTCAATAAGGATTGATCTATATTTTATTTGTAATTTATGCAGTGCGGACTGTTTTATAACCGTATTCAATTTCTTTATATTTCATACCCATTAGACAGGAAAGGCACATGTAAATATTCCATTTATTGTAGGTTTATGTTAGGATTGTTTTAAGTTCACTTAAATTAAAAGTTGTTTAATTTTTTTTTAAGCCTAATAAATGTTTACATTTTTTGGGAAAATCATTTTCATCGAGACATCAGTAGGCCTAGCTATATTAATATCAGTGATACTGGCCTTCATTCATAAAAAGATGCCATTAATTATTTAAAATATACTGTCTTTGTTGTTTTTACATTACAGTGGAAATTGAGTCTCACATTATTTAAATTTTATTTACACACAAAACATTAATGGCTAACATTTTTTACTTTATAAAATGATTATCTCAAGTATTGGCAATCAACCCCTATTAAACAAAAAAAAAAAAAAAAAGGAAGAAGATAATCAAATGATTTACTGGATTTTGTATCACCATAGTCCCTAAATGTATGTAGGCTAAATGCAGGAAATGGAATTCAAATCGAAAAATTTCCCCCCATTTTGTGCCGCCCCCCTCCCTCAAACCAAAGTTACACCTGATGTTTACTGCAAACCGATTAAAACACACGCTAAGAGCTTATTCGTGATTGTCACATGTTTCTTCTTTTTCTTGCGCTTCACACATTTGTTTCATGCATAGACAGTAAAAGAAATGGACACAGCGACCCCATTGATTTCAACGGAGAAGACTGAAGCCCGATTATTGCACTTCCTGTCTGATGGCTGAGCAACTGCGCAGGCTCAAACTGAGCGTGACGACAGTCTGACAGTTGTAAATCTTCTAGTAGCGGTGGCAAGACAAATCTGAATCACCTAATTCCTCAAAAACGTTGTTGAAATATTTTGTCCCGTTACTTTTATGGACTCTCTATCTATGGGCTTCTCCCTTGACTTTATGCCTCTATGTCCCCCCGATTGCCTCATAGACAGTAAAAGATTGCATGCGAGCTTCTCCTCCTGTCTATACGGTAATGTCTCTATTGTGCGACAGAAAGTCGCGTGGTTATGATGCAATTGTTAGCCTATTTTTACAAAAACGGCTTCTACGGGGCCATAACGTAAGATACAAGGTAATGGAGCCTTTTATACATTGTCAAGTTTCTTTAGAAATAAATAATGGACAAATGGAGTCTTTGGACGCCTCAGATGTAAAGTTATTCGCTGTCAAAGTGACGCCAAAATGAATGGGAGTCAATGGAATGCTAACAGGAGGTGAAGTTCTGCTACAATGGCGGCTTCCGCGAGGCTTCAACTTCCGGCTGATGGATTACCCGTGGACCTATGAGAGCAATAGAACAGCGGAGCGGTTTGCGGCAGCGCGTGAAGGTGGGTAGCAGCCAGGTCATACATAACACAATAAGCGTTGATTTTTATAGGTTATTGTAGAAGTTTTTTGTTAGGTTTTGCCTAATGCATATTAGTTAGATTGTGGTTAGCGTTTTTAGACGTTGTCTAGTGATCGTCTTGTATTGTCCAGTCACAGAAACTTTTCTTTGGGAATTCGGCAGCTGAATTACAACTGACTTGTGGTATCTGTAAAAGCATAATTGATTAATAAACTCAGAATATTGAAATATGCTTACGTTTATACGGTTCAGACGCCCACACGGATATATTTGAATGAGAGAAATAATATTAAGTAACCTGTGCGATATAAGATAAAGTAGGCCTAAATTTAGTCAGTTATAGCCTAGTAGGCCTACTTTTTAGGCAGGGCGAGCCTGCCCTGGGGAGATATTTTTTGTTATAGCTTAAGCATTTTTCAATAGGCTAATTCAGTGGTTCTCAACTCCAGTCCTGGGGACCGCTGCTCTGCACATTTTGTATGTCTCTCTTATCTGACACACTCAGGTCAGATCATAGAGCAGGGATGGGCAACTCCGGTCCTCGAGGGCCACTGTCCTGCAGAGTTTAGCTCCAACCCTGACAAAAAATATTTTTTAGTAATCCTGAAATCATTGATTAGCTTGGGCGATGTCTACCAATTTGGTATCAGACGATGTTTACAGTGAAACATCGCGATGGACGATGATATCGGGAGGGGAGGGGTAACATTCTCATTTTCCACTAGATATTTTCCTCTATATCTCATCAGCAATTTCGATTTCGGCAAAATCTGCAGCAGCTGACCACTAAGGAGCGAATGTACAGTGACGTTAACTGCCAGATTCAAACTGTCCTTTCGCGCTATGGCTGGCGCTGAGCCAAAGACGGACGCGCTCAGTGCTTGTCATAGGCTATATCACAACTGTTCAGTGTTTTTAACCACATAATGTTTATTTTAGGTTTTAGACATTTAAATACATATAATTTATAGCAAAACAATACATTTATAGTTTGTAAAATACACAATGGTGTCTATGGAAGCAGCAATAAACCATTTAAATATATTTGCCGACGGTTTTTATTCATATCAGACACACAGTGTAAATAACTATAAAGTCAACTATTTTTCTCCCAGTTCACCAGCCCCTTTCATGTATTTCGGGAGAAACTGATTAATTCACGCGCTGTAATAAATCCAACAGACAGGAATCTCTGAACTGCGGCCCAAACAAACATGACAGCGCCCATCTCACGTTACAGATCAAGATCATTTATAAAAGGTTTTTTAAACAACAAAACAAACTCACTTACACATATTTGAGAATCGGAATAGAAGATAGTTGATGGTAAGCAAGCATGATAAGCAAGTTTGTTAATATTTATAAATAAAAGCGCTTCATCTTTCATATAGCGCTATATTTGGCTGTGGTGAATCACGTACCAAGCATGAAGCGTCACCATGGAAACGTGGGGTGGGGGGATCGCGTTGCCGGCTAAACATCGTGATGTCTGTCAGCCATCACGATCGTCCATCGGCCCAACCCTAGTTCAGGTGTGTTTAATTAGGGTTGGAGCTAAACTCTGCTGGACAGTGGCCCTTGAGGACCGGAGTTGCCCATCCCTGTCATAGAGTCTCTCCTAACGAGCTGATGATCTGAATTAGGTGTGTTAAATAAGGAGACATACAAAATGTGCAGAGCAGTGGGTCCCGAGAACTGGAGTTGAGAACCACTGGGCTAATTAATAATATTAATTTTAATTATTAATATTAATTATTTTATTCTTGTTTTGAAATATGTTGACTTTTTTGGCATTGGCACAGTGGCACATGGCACAGTACATTTTGGTCTTTCAAGTAGATAGAAACTGTACCTGTAACATCAAGTGTGTTATGGCTCCCCTGAGTGAACTGATGGATAGTTCACCCAAAAATAAAGCAATTCTGGCATAATTTACTCAACGTCAAGTTGTTTCAAACCTGAACACAAAATAATATATTTTGAAGACTATGAGTAACCAAACAGTTGATGGACACCCATTGCCTTCCATAGTATGGAAAAATATAAAGGGCTTTATCAACTTTTTTGTGTTTGCAAAAGCATACTACCATAGTACTCTTGCACTGTAGCCTATGTTGTTGTGTATACTATGTAGACAGTGCACACAATGCAAATATGTAGGCTAAGCAGAAAATACTACCAGTTTTCAAAGTTCAGTAGATCTACAGTAGTCGGTACACTAATCAGGTAGTCGTCCATTTCTGTCACATTCCACTCACTGGAAATGTTGTCATGTTTTCTTTAGCCTCAAGCTGAAAGAAATACCAATGATGTTTTGCACAAGCTCTGGGAAATTAAGTCATCAGAGTCCCAATGTTTAGGCTAGTTGATCAAGGTCTGGCTAGTGCCTGAAATTGTTCACAATACTGATTCATGCAGGGAGCTAGAGAGTGGAATGAGACAAGAATGTACAGTAGCCTATATAGGCTTATTTCACGCAGCCGCCATTTTGAAATCGAAAGTGAGGCTCTGGTGGGAAGAACCACGGAAGTAAAGATAAACAACAATGCCTTGGACTACCAACCTGAAGCTGCTGCTGCGATTTACACTATTGGATGTTAATATCCAATATAGGATGTGTATAGTTCGTTCCTGCTTCATTTTTTACTTTCTGAATTATATATAAAAAAATATTTTATTTATAAATTAATTTCACTGTATATAGTTTAAAGTATGAAAGACATATATGTACAGTTTTAGAATAACTAATTTCTACATTAAACACAACAATACACCATCGCATTCGCGAGCTCCTGTGATTAAAAGCGACACTTCCGGTTTTCTTCCCACCGGAGCCTCGCTTTCGATTTCAAAATAACGGCTGCGGTGATCATTGTATCTCACAATGCAGTGCACTTGACCTGACCTGCCATATCCCATGTAATTAATGAACCAAACAAAACATCACCCTTGATTTTTAACATACTGTACTTGACTCATTACTTGATAGGACTGTAAAATGGCTAGACAGTTAAAAATGAAAACTAACATTTTATTGCCAAGAGGATTAGTGGCATTAAACATGGAGCGTGATGTAGCTACACTACAAATAATTATTTGTATTTTGATTTCCAGTAAATGTATGTTGATTTAAAGTTTTACTTTAATTAACTACCATAAGATTTTATATCTTGTTTTCAGTGAATTCTACCATCATTTTGTGTAAGCTTAAAACAAGGAAAAACGATTTGCCAATATGGTAAGAAAAAATTATCTTGTTTTCCCTTTGAATTAAATAGATTTTTCTTACTCCCCTGGCAAGTAGTTTTTCTTCTTTCCACTATAACAGCTCACCTATTTCAGCTTGTGAAGTGCTACAGCTCTGGATAAGAGTTTTCAGTTCTGTAGCTTTTTTATCTATGAATCGGAAAAAACATTTATATTTTAATTGTAAAGCTGCAACCACACGCACATTTTCTTTCCTCTTGTCCTGGCATGAAATGTAAGGAATATGATGCTGCACACAGACATGAGCTTGTATTTCCCTAATACAAAATTAATTTCAAAAGTAGTTGTGATACACAGTGTGTGTGTAGCTTCAGCAGTGTTTGTAGTGAAACAAGTAAGGGAAACAGAGTATGGAGCTATCATGGTGGTGTCCAGTGGCTGTGGATATACAGTCTAAGTTCACTTGAAGTGTTTTAAGTTTTTTTGTAATTTATTTCAGCAAAATAGTATAGGATTTTGATATTGACCATAAGTTAGCAGTCTCTGCTGTAGTATAATATTCGGTATTAGACCAAAAAAAATTATATCCATGCAACCCTAATTTCTTTGTAGAAATTCCATATTGGTTGACTGTTTATAGCTCCTGTAGATGATGCATGTTGCACGTTCAGATGTGAGAGTACCTTATGTTATCACTGAATTGCTTGTATGTACTGCAGTCTTCTTTTTAGCATTGCTTAGCTAGGATTTTTTTTTTTTTTTTTTGCTTTATTTGAAGTGCAAAAAAAAAAAACTTTTTGAAGTGCTTTTCTTTCCAAATAAAAATGACCACAATTTCTCATTGTTTTCACTATGGAACTGAATGGATAACAATGGTATCTGGGATTTGTTTTCCTCCCAATAATCTATCATTGCTTTACAATAAAGATAGATGTTCAGTGCTGGCTCGTAAATCTTTTAGAGAAAGCACAAGTTTAGATGGGACCATCTACTAAGAATATCTTCCAAAACACATTAAGAACCTATGTAGAGGCTATTCTTAATGTATATGTGCTCCTGCTGACTGACTGCAGAATCTGCCAGAAATAGGGTGGAAGGCCTGGAGGAAACCAAGCCCTCTAAACTGCAGGAGTTTTTTCATCTTTTGGATTCCAGCCACTGGGTTCTCTCTTTTTGCTCCCAGCTAGCTTCACCTCTTTGACATAGCTTTACATGATGAATAATTAGTGATGAATAATTTTACTTTAAAATAAAGGCCTAATTGTTTAGTAAATAATTGTTTCTGGCTGGCACATAAAGAAAACAGTATGGTCACTAATGGTAAGCCTTGGTGTTGATTACATTTGTGAATGTTGTAAAATGTTTATGTACAGTTTATACTGCCCTCTTCTCTTCTGATGTGTTCCTAGGCATTAAAAAGTAGATTATCAGTCAATATCTTTTGAGTACCTACTTTTGTGTGAAGAAATACCATTAAAAAAAATAGAAAGGGAGGCTTTTCATCATTTCCTTAACTTTGCCATGGTAGGAAAAAAATATGGATCTGGAATAGAACTTACTTCAAAACATTTTTGGAAAACCATTTATGTGTTCCTTTTTGTTATCTTCATCAGTCATTTTTTGTCCAATGCCAGAGTGCACTGTAAGCTTCTTCCCCCGAGAGCATGTGTAAAATAACCACATTTTAACTGTGGTGTATAATATAGGCCTGTGTCAGCTCTCTGCTGCTGAAGTGCCCCACTGTAGATGGAAAATTAGACATATATTGCTGCACAATAAATCTTATTGTAATTCACAAAGCTTGCATTACAAATCTTTGGCCCTGAAGGCAGCCTTGGCATTGCGCATTTGCCCTTGTGCTTCTCTGGGCACATGCAGATGTGGCGGTTATTGATGTTCTAATTTGAAATAAGACATGAGCATTGTTATTTCTATTAAGCTGGTTTTTAATCCCTCTGATACAGCGTACTACTCTTCACGAGCCTGTGGTTGGATGAAAAGGGGAGGCTAGGTGGGGCTGTTCGTAAGTACGGAGAATGATGTTGCAGCCTTTAAATGGCCTGTTTGGATGAACTGTCAGAGTGTTAGTACAAACATGTAGGTGTTTGGGCTGCAAATAATAATTAATACTGTATTGCTGTGCGGAGGCGACAGCCCTGTTATTTCATGGCCCTGATGACTAAACATTGGAGGGAGTCGTCTGGAACAATATTTTACTGTTCTGGAAGTGGCAGCTCCTCCTGAGCTCCATGCTATTGCCACTGAGTCCAGTGAATCAATCAGGGAGGGCTGTTTCCCCAAGCCCAGCTGCTATTTATCTGATTTTCTCATTAGACTTGACTCATGACTTCATTGTACAGTTTTTGGCTGGAACTCTGCAAGGCTGAAGAGTTGCACTTTCGAGCTGTTTATGTGTACAGTTCAAGGAGGCATTGCAGGTAACATTTGTCTATGTATGGCTTTTGTTTACCTCGCAGCCCATACTGCCATTCAGCAGATGTTCGAGCCCTGAAATGTCTTCCTCTTTTTTTATATTTAGAGTGGTTCGGTTTGTTTTTGACATACTTTGCAGGATGCCGGGTTGCACGTTGTGCCGCTATTCAACTTTGGAGTGTGCTGAATTGCAGGGGGAGTAAGTCTCACAAAGAAGGCTCATATTTATGTAGTATAACACAAAGTGCAGATTCTACAGATTTCAAAGAACATCTAAAAAGATGCGAGGAGAGAGACTCGGGTGAAATTGTCTTCAAAGTAGTTACCTTTTCAAAAGCGTCTGTCATGTAGAGGGTAAAGTGTGATTATAGCCTCAGAAGTTTGGGCTGATTGCAGACATGGATACATATGCGTACATGCGATGGCTCAGACCCAGGGCCATTTTTAATCCTTGGAGGTGAAGGACTTAAGGAATCTTGCTAATTTCACAGATGGTTTAAAATGGATTAGTGTGGAGTACCAGCATCCCGAGATGTGCGGACCCACCAGGCTTTCTGTTCCTCTGCCAAAACTCCTCTCCCATACTCGGAAGTGCCTTCCAAAAAGTCCTGCAAGGTTAAAGTCAAACTTCAGCATTTCTAAAGCAGCGCCTAATTTGTGATATTCACCTCTGCCGTCAAGCCCCCCTGTGTGCGATAGTGATCATCTGCATCTGATTGATAAGGACAGCTGTTATTCGCTTTGCTAAATACCGAGACCTGCCATTATACTTGCAATTAGTTTTTGGTCTCCCATTGGCCGCGCTTGACCAGATGTTGCGTGAACCTCATTTTCAGTTACACCGTGATCCAGGAATAATTACATCCATCCAGTCCCAGTGGGAATCAAATGATTGTTATACCCAGGCACCTTGATATATTATTCACATTGGCTACAGAGAGTTCTTTTGCTTTGAGAATGAGATCTTTCGTTTTCCATCCAAACAATAACTGTGAGCACAAAGGCTTCCTCTCAGCATGACGCCTAATGCACAAAACATTTGGCGCAGAGGGCCATCTTTAATTGTTTAACTTCTCTCTTGCCCCATCAATCGCTCGCTTCAGTGTGCGTGGAAGCCAAGTTGCTGAGAGGGGGGAAAAGGGAGTGAGAATGAAAAGAACATTGAAGGAGACGGTGTGGAGTGCAACGGAGGCCAAGCCCGCTGACAGAGCCATCGCAGACCCATGGAGTCCAGACACAACTCTGGACGAGCTCAAAGAGCTCAGCTTGGAGTTAATGTGGGAACACAATAGGCCCGGGTGAAAAACTCAACATGTTTTTGTTGAACTTGTCATTCGGCAGTGCATAGTTGTAAAGAAAGCCTAGGAACCATCTGAATGTTTTTGTGCTCTTCTAATGCACCATATTTGGGTCAGCTTTCACAAGGCTTTTGTTCGAGCACTCCTAACAATGGCAGAGACGTTTTCCGAGTGACATACACACTCGCCCTGTCCAAATGCTCTTGGACCCACCCCATCTGCAATAAGTTTCCAAAAAGCTGACTTCATGGCATGACGGGATGCCATAAATCAGATCCTTTCATCAGATAGTTGAGAGGTCTTAACACTGTCTTTAAAATGGTAGAAATGTGTGTGAAATGGTATGAGAATTGTTAGGAGGGATTTTTCGAAAGGGGTGTTACTTTGGGGAGGTGCCACAGGATTAAATCTGGTAAAGCTTTGTTGACATCTGAATTTAAGTTTACATTTTTCTCTGTTGGATTAGACGGGTACTGTAGCACCCAGCACAGCACACTTTGTCGAGCTTGTCGATGATTGATTGACTGTGTGTAAGTGAGTTCACGCTTACCATAAATGTATTTGTTATGCTTTATTTTCCCCTTCACTCGTCTTTGAAAGCATATTTGTGTGTTCGCTTTAGGATTCAGTCACATGTTTAGAATTTCTTACCATGGTTGTTGGGCACATCCGTTTGCTAAATGAACTTTTGAAGAATCTGTATAGGGCAATATTTCACAAAATGTAATTTTACATACTGTTTCACATCATTGCATTCCCTCAGTGTATTTATCTCTGAAAGCATTTGACTGCATTTCTTTTGGGAAGAATGAATACGTAATGGAAATTTAAAAGCATCTTCACTCCCTCTGCTTTTTGAAGAATTTAGAAAAATAAAGGTTCCTATGAAGGCATGTGTTATTATCTCAAAACCATCACTCAGCTCTCTCATGCATATGTCAATTACTCAACCCCACCTTTATGAATATGTAAATCTGCTCAGAATGCCTCATTAATTAGTAATTCATGCATTTTTCACAACCCCAGTACATTTCCAATGGATGATGATGAATTATCATTTATTACATCTAAGATATCTGTTTCTTTTAGTAAATCACTCGTTTTGAAAATCTCGTCCTGTAGGAAGTGATCTGCTGTTATCTCGACACACTGACTGTGAGCATTCTTTTAGCATTTCTATAGTTGCCAGTTCTGTCTGTAATGTTCTCTGATGTGCTGTTTTGTGTTCAAGGATCATAGCACCAGCTATAGTGTGTACAACATGAGACTATTGAATGCAAATAGACCCAGAATTACTGGTCACATAAAGCCAGAAATGGCATGGCTCAACAGTAAAGGTTTATCCTGCTAGTCCAGTCAAACCTTGCCAATTCTTAAAATAAATTAAAATAAAAAAACTATAATGTATAACAATGTATGTTTTTTTTTTATGTGCCAGGTAAAAAAAAAAAAAAAACTGGCCCCAACACAAAAAATATATAAAAAAAATAAAAATAATATATATATATATATATATATATATATATATATATATATATATATATATATATATATACACTCACCTAAAGGATTATTAGGAACACCATACTAATACTGTGTTTGACCCCCTTTCGCCTTCAGAACTGCTTTAATTCTACGTGGCATTGATTCAACAAGGTGCTGAAAGCATTCTTTAGAAATGTTGGCCCATATTGATAGGATAGCATCTTGCAGTTGATGGAGATTTGTGGGATACACATTCAGGGCACGAAGCTCCCGTTCCACCACATCCCAAAGATGCTCTACTGGGTTGAGATCTGGTGACTGTGGGGGCCATTTTAGTACAGTGAACTCATTGTCATGTTCAAGAAACCAATTTGAAATGATTCAAGCTTTGTGACATGGTGCATTATCCTGCTGGAAGTAGCCATCAGAGGATGGGTACATGGTGGCCATAAAGGGATGGACATGGTCAGAAACAATGCTCAGGTAGGCCGTGGCATTTAAACGATGCCCAATTGGCACTAAGGGGCCTAAAGTGTGCCAAGAAAACATCCCCCACACCATTACACCACCACCACCAGCCTGCACAGTGGTAACAAGGCATGATGGATCCATGTTCTCATTATGTTTACGCCAAATTCTGACTCTACCATCTGAATGTCTCAACAGAAATCGAGACTCATCAGACCAGGCAACATTTTTCCAGTCTTCAACTGTCCAATTTTGGTGAGCACTTGCAAATTGTAGCCTCTTTTTCCTATTTGTAGTGGAGATGAGTGGTACCCGGTGGGGTCTTCTGCTGTTGTAGTCCATCCGCCTCAAGGTTGTTCGTGTTGTGGCTTCTAAGGGTGTCACGAAATCGATTGAAATTAATTCACAATCTCGAACTTCGAATTAAAAAAATGGAATCGTTGATGCTGCCACGCCCCCATGTCACGTCCAGTCGGCGTGCCAAGCGGAAAAAAACACGCGTGTTGAAGTGCCTCCAGTCTATGGTCAACCTCCTCTAACTTAGCTACAGCCACTCAAAAGATAGCATGGCAACTGCAGATGCAGGAGACCCATCGACAGAACTTGAACCCCCTCCTCTTTCATTGAAGTCGCAGGTGTGGACTTTTTTGGGATTTCCAGTGAGTTATGTTGACAACGTTCGCGCTTCAAAAAAGCCACAGTTTGCAGACATCCAAAGTCTCGCGGAAGTTCCGGGAGTCTCCCGCATATTGATAGCGGCTCCCTGATGCACGCAAATGAGTTAAAAGAGTGAGCGAGCAAGAGCGCGCATGCGAGACAGAAAAAACTGTGCTCCAAACACTGATCTATATAGAATGACTGGATAGCTCATGACGTCATAAACAGTGAAGCCACCGCGCCGCCATATTGGTATTCCCTAGTGAGCTCACGCGTTCTATTGAATCAATAGGAAATTTAATGATTTGACTGAAAAAACATTGTCTAACGAGACACAGTTTTTAAATCTAAAGTATCCCTGTACATTCTCACAACGCAAACATCCTAAGCATTTAAATGGATATTTGTTTAAAGTCGGAAATTTTTCCAGCTTATTAAAAAACGGCAATTTCTTTGCAAAAGTAATAAAAAGCTGTATGAGAACACTAGTCGGCCTTCACTGAAGAGCTATCTTCACAGGTAAGAAAAACAGTTTGATACTATTAATTATATAGTGAATGCTAAAGACCTATATTTTTGTGAATTGGTGAATATTCAGGTGAATATTGTTTAGTGGCCACAAATGAATAATACCTCAGCACGTTATACTAATTTGTTCCCTCGTTTTACTATATTGTGGCCACGTTGTAATTCGCTAAATCAAAACGAGGGAGGGAATTAGTTCAACGTGTCAACGATTTATTAAAACGAGGGAACAAAGTCGTCGTAACAACAAATTATTTAGATCAGTGGACAGGGCGCATAAGAACGAGCAGAGAAAGAGAGCCCCGGCCGCGCGCGCGCACTCTCTCACCGCCTTCAACGAGGTCGGAAGACCGATTGTGTTTTATAGATTAGTAGTTTGTTCATATAAAGTGTTTGCTTAGCAAGTACATGTTCAGGAAATGCATAATACAAATTGTATGGGTAATGTAACGGTAAACGGACTCTGCACTGTTAAATGGTGTCGCTATTGGACACTTAATTGTGATTATTGCTGCTCTGATGTTTCTTATAGGCTACTGTTGACTGTTTTATCGTTGCTTGTTAAAGAAGCAGCAGCATTACCGTTACTCTTGCCTCGGAGAAAACAACACGGGCATAGCGACAATTTTGCATATAAATAACTACTTATAGGGCTTGAATTACAACCTGTGGCAGTCATTATATAGATCAGTGGCTCCAAACCATATAGCGCGCGCATGGCAGAGACGGAGAGAGCGAGAGACCTTGCGTGTGTGCCTCATGAAGCACATGTAAGACAGAGCATCCTGATTGGCCGGTTTCGGCTTTAAAAAAAGTAAATGTAAAAATCGAGAATCGAATCGAACCGTGACCTTAGAATCGAAAATTTAATCGAATCGAGGATTTGGAGAATCGTGACACCCCTAGTGGCTTCACAAATGCTTTGCTGCATACCTCGGTTGTAACGAGTGGTTATTTCAGTCAAAGTTGCTCTTCTATCAGCTTGAATCAGTCGGCCCATTCTCCTCTGACCTCTAGCATCAACAAGGCATTTTCGCCCACAGGACTGCCGCATACTGGATGTTTTTCCCTTTTCACACCATTCTTTGTAAACCCTAGAAATGGTTGTACGTGAAAATCCCAGTAACTGAGCAGATTGTGAAATACTCAGACCGGCCCGTCTGGCACCAACAACCATGCCACGCTCAAAATTGCTTATCACCTTTCTTTCCCATTCTGACATTCAGTTTGGAGTTCAGGAGATTGTCTTGACCAGGACCACACCCCTAAATGCATTGAAGCAACTGCCATGTGATTGGTTGATTAGATAATTGCATTAATGAGAAATTGAACAGGTGTTCCTAATAATCCTTTAGGTGAGTGTGTGTATATATATATATATATATATATATATATATATATATATATATATATATATATATATATATATATATATATGTATATATATATATATATATATATATATATACATATATATATACATATATTATTACTTTTTTTCATCAGTAGCTTATGTAGCTATATTATAACTCCATGAGATCCATACATTAATTAGCACACATTTGATGAAAAACTGTAACATGCAATGCTCAAATAACTAATAATCATTTCATCCCACTCTTACTTATGTTTTTAAAACAGTTACAAACACTGGTTTTATGTCATGTGTTTTTGAAACGAAATATTGTAATATTGAGACAAAAACCTCACAAGATCTAGAATTGTAAGATTTAGTGAGTCCCTGTTTGGGCAGGTGACAATAACAGTTTTCCTGGAATTCATCAGGCCATTCTTACTATTGAACCCTGAGTTGTCAACCTGTGTTTCTAAACCAGTAAACATCACTACAGTACTTAGAATCTGTAACGGAGGGCGAGGAGGCAACACGCATTATCTTGTTTCCTGTATTCCTTTTTAATCCTTCTGTGCCATAATATACAGACCCACTTGATCTTATTTGTCTTTGATAATCACTTGAATTAAACAGACTGTTTGGTTTTGGGACTGGGAGACTCGCACAAGGATAAACGAAGACATGGTTGTGTTGACCTTTGTTTACTTTAGGTCCCTCTGTGTGCTTAGGAAGAAGATGATTTATATTTAGTATATTCTAATTTTTTCCGGAGGCCTCCACTATGAAATCATAAGCATTTTTTTAGACCGTATCACAAGGTACTTCAACCATAGAGGATCTAGTGTGTTGACTGAAGCACATTGCAGAACCATGAATTTAACATGAAAGTAGCAGCAGAAGAAAAGCAAGAGATTATGGTGCATTTCTTGGGTTTACAGTCTTCCTAGATGCAGCTGCTTTGTTACCATCTCCCTATTGGGTTAGAAATATATTTATGTAAATGCCAGGGCGACAATTGAATATAAACATGAGTGTGATCTGGGGTAGGGTGTCCTGGGACCCTCTAGAGCATTTAATTTGAGAACTGTGAAAAGAAACAAATACATGTGTTATTATGATGATCATGTTACAGGATTGTACAAACAACAGATTGTTGTGTGTCCCCCCCCCCCCCCCATTTGCCTTTTAAGTAGTTTGGTGGAAGAAGTGCAGTTACAGATTTAACACAACTGAATCTCTTCATAATAAAGCCATATGTTCTCTTAACTCCACGCCTTTTGGTTGAGGCATTGCCTACTGAAAAGTAGTTGGATAATGAGTGAATTAATTAAATTTAAATGTTTAATAATAATATTTATAATAATAATAATTCTTATTTAAAAGCAGACTTTTAAGAGCTGTCTCGTTTCGAAGGCTGCGTCCTCCGGAGGTCTGCCGCATTGGAATGTAGTGGTCAGTTTACTGAACTGAAGCCGCCTCAAAGTCATTAAGAAATTACAACAATTTATACTTTGCTAGGAATAATGGTCAATTTTATAATGGTTACTGTTCTGAAATAAGACATCCTTTATGAAGTATGTGGCCGACAAATGCGACTTCCGGAGGACGCAGCCTTCAAAATAAGACAGCTAAGGACAGTCATGGACAGGTGTGTTCCCTTTTGTAGTCACTCCGAGTTACGTCGGATGACGGAGAATGGGGGTTTCGCCTAGAAAGCCTATCGACTTCGAGTATTACAAAACGAGCCTATGGCAATGAAATGCCATGGGTCTGCGGAATTTGCATAGCGTATCTCCGCCCCACCGCGTGGGTATAAAAGGAGAGACGCCGGCAAAGGCAGATCATGTTTTCGCTTCGGAGACAAGAGTATCTCTTCACTCCACAGCTATTTCTGACTTCGCTCTACGAGACGAGCCACTCTCCAGTGTTGGTGTGACGGCGATCTGCAGCGAATTCACATTGCCTGCTGGTCTGTGCAGTGATCTGCCAGTTAGTGTGTTTCTCCCTGCTCGCTTCAACATCGTTTTCTCTCCTCTCACAAAAAGAGCTCGCACGCGGCACGTCTTTTTAAAGACGGCTCGCCCGTGCATTTAAAAAAAAAAAAAAAGAATGGTTGCGGCAGCTTGGTATCGGACTCTGATGGGCACGAGCGTTGTCTAGTATGTTTGGGCTTGATCATACTAGAGCAGCGCTCGTGGATGATTCATGTTCTCTCTGTGGGGACATGACCATCGAGTCATTAAGGTCGAGACTCGGTGAACTCGCAAGAGTGAGAGTCCCCTCATCCACCCCCCGATCTTCGGCTGGTGGCCAGGGTGACCTGAGGGTGTTGGTCTGGAACAAGGCGCAGACTCCGTGTCCACGCCCCAGCCCCCCCTCCTCAATGACGGTGCCCGCTAGTGAACAGGTGATTCCCACTGGTCTACCTTCTGGTGGCCCGTGTGTTTCATTTGAAGCTACAGAGGATGATACTATGTTTGTAGCAGCTTCACTAGGTGGGTTTGATTCTCTGGAAATGACCACTCGTCACAGCTGCCACCTTCTGGTGTGCATACGGCTGTGCCGGAGTCCGATCCAGAGATGACGGCCATGCTTTCCTGGGACGATTGGTTTTGGGTAAGGCCGCCGACACTCGTCCACGGCAAACCCCAATACCTTCCCTCCCAGACGTGCATGATGAGATCTCGAAGTCCTAGAAGACCCCCTGGTCTTCTCGGGACCGCTCGCTGATCTCATCCGCCTTTCCTCCCCTCGATGGGGCCGCTGCCATGGGTACACTAGGGTTCCCCCGGCTGAACGCTCTGTTGCGATGCTATGTGTCCTCAGAGTGCTTTTTCTCGGCGCAATCCTAAGCACCCGTCCGTGGCCTGTAGTTTTTCGTCTACACTTGTGGCGAGATCCTATAGCGCCACTGGCAGCCGCCTCCCTGCTGCCATGGTCATTCTGCTGGTCTACCTGACCCTGATGCTCATGGTCCTGCACGAGGGCGGGACTGACCCAGGGCTCTTCACTGAGCTGCGTGCCGCCACTGACCTCGCTCTCCGAGCGACGAAAGTGGCCGTACGCTTCCTGGGTCAGGTGATGCTCACCATTCTGTGGCTGAACCTGTCTGATGTGCTGGATGTCGCGCGGCCCCGTCTGTCCGACATTCCCATATCTCAGGTCGGCCTCTTCGGTGGTGCGGTTGAGGACTTTGCCCAACAGCTCTCAACCGCCCATGTGCAGACTGACGTTGATTCTGTCCCGATGGCCCCGCCGTCCGCTCAGATCCCTCGGTCTGCCCACCGCCGAAGGCGCCCTCCCGCGGCTCCCTCCCCGCCCGTTAATGGGCCGGCTCTGGAAGCCACGGGCTCCTCAGAGATGGGACTCAGTTCTTTCCAGGAGTGGGAGGACCACTCCTTTCCCCGGTGGAGGGCCGGGGGAGAATCTTTTGTTTTCCCTAGAAAGAACCGATACTCCCATCACTGAGCACACAGAGCCGGATGACAGTGCGCGACGCCCCCGGGCCTCGCCGCTCTCATCCCTCTCTGTCACAGAGTTCTCGGACCGCAGTGTGCGCCGCCCCTGGGCCTCGCCACTCCCGCCCCCCTCTGTCCCAGAGGGCGCGGATGACAGTGTGTGCCGTCTCCGGACCTCACCACTCTCGTCCCCCTCTGTCGCCAGACCCCTGGCAGAGCAGACCCCCGTGGAACGCTGGTCCTTCCCTGGTCTCCTCTGTCAGGGCGCGGAGCTTGGCCACGCCCCCGGACCGGGCCGCTATGCCACCCTCGCCTGGGCTGGTCACTCCGCTTCGCTGCCCCTCCGGGGGGACGTCTGTGGTTCGTATGACCCCGCTGGTTCAGTTTCTGGCAGCTTGGTTAGAGCTCCCCAGCCTGTCCCGCTGGGTCGCCCGAACGATCAGGCGCGGCTATGCGATTCAGTTCGCTCGGTCTCCTCCCCGCTTCAGGGGAGTCCGCTTCACTATGGTCGGTGGCAATGCCCCCATCATGCGAGCGGAGGTTGCTACCCTGCTGGCGAAGGGTGCAATTGTGACTGTCCCTCCAGCCGAGATGAGGTCGGGGTTTTACAGCCCGTACTTCATCGTCCCCAAGAAAACCGGTGGGTTACAGCCGATCCTCGACCTGCGTGTCCTGAACCGCTCCCTTCACAGGCTGCCGTTCAGGATGCTCTCGGCCAAAAGCAATTTCGAGTGTGTGCGGCCGCAGGATTGGTTTGCAGCGATAGACCTGAAGGACGCCTACTTTCATGTCTCCATTTTACCTCGACACAGAACGTTTCTCCGGTTTGCTTTCGAGGGGCAGGCATATCAGTACGCGGTTCTCCCATTCGGGTTGGCTCTGTCTCCTCGCGTCTTTACGAAGGTCGTCGAGGCAGCCCTTGTTCCCCTACGCGAACACGGGGTTCGCATCCTGAATTATCTCGACGACTGGCTGATTCTAGCCCACTCTCGAGCTCAGCTTTGCGAACAAAGAGACCTTGTGCTCCGGCACCTAGCCCGTCTGGGCCTTCGGGTCAACTGGGAGAAGAGCAAACTCAGCCCTGTGCAGAGGATCTCTTTTCTCGGTATGGAGATCGACTTGGTCGCCATGTCCGCGCAGCCTACGAGCGAGCACGCACACTCACTGCTGACTTGTCTTCGTCAGTTCGAGGGCAAGAGTGCGGTCCCACTGAAATTATTTCAGAGGCTCCTGGGGCATATGGCATCTGCAGCCGTGGCAACGCCGCTCGGATTGCTTCATATGAGACCGCTTCAGCTGTGGCTTCGCGATCGAGTCCCGAGTTGGGCATGGCATCACGGCACGCTCCGAGTCCCAGTGACTCCGACCTGCCGTCAGTTCTTCACCCCGTGGAGGAACCTCAGTTTTCTACGGGCCGGAGTTCCCCTAGAACGAGTTTCCAGGCATATTGTTGTCTCCACAGATGCCTCTTCCACGGGCTGGGGCGCCATGTGCAACGGACATGCTGCCGCGGGCTCCTGGACAGGACCCCAGCCTCAATTGCCTCGAGTTGCTGGCAGTACGCCTTGCCCTGCACCGTTTCCGCACGCTGATCAAGGGTCAACACGTACTAGTCCGTTCAGACAATACCGCAACAGTAGCGTACATCAACCGCCAAGGTGGTCTACGCTTCCGCCGTATGTCGCAACTCGCTCGCCACCTCCTCCTATGGAGTCAGAAGCACCTGAGGTCCCTTTGTGCTATCTACATTCCGGGGGACCGGAACCTTGCAGCCGACGAGCTGTCACGGTTCCGTCCCATCCCCGGCGAATGGCGACTCCATCCCCAGTCGGTCCAGCTGATTTGGGACCAGTTCGGGGACGCACAGATAGACCTGTTTGCCTCCCACGACTCATCCCATTGCGCCCTGTATTACTCCCTGTCCGAGGGCACGCTCGGCACGGATGCACTGGCGCACAGCTGGCCACGGGGCCTACGCAAATATGCGTTTCCCCCAGTGAGCCTTCTCGCACAGACTCTGTGCAAGATCAAGGAGGACGAGGAGCAGGTCACTTTAGTTGCGCCGTACTGGCCCATCAGGACCTGGTTTTCCGAACTAGTACTCCTCGCGACAGCACCTCCTTGGCCAATTCCTCTGAGAGAGGACCTCCTCTCTCAGAGACGGGGCACCCTTTGGCACCCTCGTCCCGATCTTTGGAGGCTCCACGTGTGGCTCCTGGACGGGACGAGCCAGGTTTGAGTACCCTGCCACCTGCGGTGGCGGCTACCATCACTTCCGCTAGAGCTTCGTCCACGAGACATCTCTATGCGTTGAAGTGGAACCTCTTCGTCAACTGGTGCTCTTCTCGCTGAGAAGACCCCAGGAGATGCTCGATCAGTGTCGTGCTTTCCTTCCTGCAAGATGGGCTGGAGCGAAGGCTGTCTCCCTCCACCCTGAAGGTGTATGTGGCCGCTATCGCCGCATATCACGAAGCAGTTGAAGGTAAGTCTCTGGGAAAGCACGACCTGATCGTCAGGTTCCTGAGAGGGGCGAGGAGACTGAATCCTCCTCGCCCTCCTCTCGTTCCCTCTTGGGACCTCTCAGCGGTGTTAAATGCCCTGCAGAGGGCTCCCTTTGAGCCTCTGCAATCAGTGGAGCTTAAGTTTCTGTCAATGAAACTTCTGTCAATGCTCCTGGTTGCACTGGCCTCCATCAAGAGGGTACGGGACCTACACGCATTCTCCGTTGATGAAGCGTGCCTGGAATTCGGGCCGGCTTACTCTCACGTGATCCTGAGACCCCGGCCTGGATATGTGCCCAAGGTTCCCACCACTCCCTTCCGGGACCAGGTGGTGAACGCAAGCGCTGCGCTGCCCCTGGAGGAGGCAGACCCAGCCTTGGCACTGCTCTGTCCAGTACGCGCTCTCCGCGCTTACTTAGACAGGACGCAGTGTTTCAGGACCTCAGACCAGCTCTTTGTCTGTTATGGTGGGAGACTGAAGGGAAAGGCTCTCTCAAAGCAGAGGTTGTCTCACTGGATAGTGGACACCATCGTTTTGGCTTACCAACAGCAAGGCCGACCGTGCCCCCTTGGTGTGATAGCCCACTCCACCCGGAGTGTGGCTTCCTCTTGGGCTCTTGCGCATGGCGCCTCGCTGGCAGACATCTGCAGAGCTGCAGGCTGGGCGACACCTAACACATTCGCCAGATTCTACAATCTCCGAGTGGAGCAGGTGTCCTCTCACGTACTCGCTTCAACTAGCTAGTACCGGACCCGCTCAGGTGTCTTCGCTTGCTCGTCATTCCACTCCACGGACTGGATACGTGCGATATTCTCCTCAGGTGAGCCTTCCTCTCTGAAGCCCTGAGTTCCTCCAGCACTGTTGACGCTGCCGCCAGTGTCTATTGCCCGTGCGTCGGCTAGGTGCCTCCGTGTGCATGGTTCCTCCCTTGAGTAACCCCCACATGTGTATTTCCACTGTAAGCCTCCCTGAGCGTGTGTCTTTCCCTTGGCAAGCCACCTTGCCACCCCTGGAGTTGAAAGTTGCCACCCCACGGGCTGGTCACTCCAGTGTTCCTCCATATGCAGCCCTCCGGCCATATGTGTGTTCCTAAGTCCTCCCGACGTGTAGGCATTCTGCGGCATATTTCCTCTGAGATAGTCCCTACTTCCCCTGAGTAGGGAACGGAGACGTTACGTCTCCCGGCCACTTCCGCTGTACCGCTGGGCAGACGCCTGAGTTCAGTCTCGGCTCCTCAGCGAAGACATGATCTGCCTTTGCCGGCATCTCTCCTTTTATACCCACGCGGTGGGGTGGAGATACGCTATGCAAATTCCGCAGACCCATGGCATTTCATTGCCATAGGCTCGTTTTGTAATACTCGAAGTCGATAGGCTTTCTAGGCGAAACCCCCATTCTCCGTCATCCGACGTAACGTCTCCGTTCCCTACTCAGGGAACGAGGGTTACATACGTAACCGAGACGTTTTCTATATTATTTTTCTATGAGATGGCAACCAAGATCAACATTATGTTTTGTGCCTCTGTGAATTTGGTGATCTATTTTACACAAAGATGATGATAATGATAAGAAAGTACTTGCTGAATTGTTTGAGGTGCAACCAACTACTCCAACTGTGTGTATTGTTGTCCGGTGCGGAACTACTTTTCAGAGTGCACTATTGCTCTCCCATAAGTGGCGAGCCATTGAAAAGAGGGCTCTTGTAAATTGACAATTTACTGGCCCTTTTTGTAACAGTACTTACAGGCTACTGGCATCTTAAACCTTTCCAGTGTCATTTTCCTTCTTCATGTCTCACCCCTCCTCCATTATCATAAATGTAAGTATGATTATAAAAACGTGAAACTGCCAGAATTACTGTTGTTATCTTCCTAGAAATTCAAACTGCATACTGCACAAAAAATAAACCAAACATGCTTTCAGATTTTGATAATCACTTCAGCAGTCACACTGATGAAAGTGAATTTAAATATTTATCTAGTATTTCCCTGAGGAATAAGAGAAAGAGACAAGGATGGGGTTGTGGTAGTTAATTCCTCTTTTCGCTCTTATTCTAAAATTTTTAATGTTACAAAATGGTATTGAATTTAGTGCAAATTTAGCAGCAATAGAAAAATACAATAAGAATCTACATCAGCCAAAAACACCACACCCATGTCCATGCAGTGTCCATTCAGTCCATCTAAACTCATATTTGGTTGTGGGATTGCATCTAAAAAGATTGACACGCTAATAAACTGATTTTAATTAGACACGCTTTGAAATGCCTCCTCCTGCTCCCCTCCATCTAGCCATCCTGATACTGGTGGCTTATTAAATCATTTGCCGCTCCTGGGTGATCTCCTTTTGAAACCCAGCCTGACCCTCCGGGCACAATTTATTTTTATTTTAAAAATATTTTTTTACCAGCAAATTTTGCATCAGTTCAAGAGAATTATAAATCATTATTACACAGGCTGACACTTCAAACATTTTGTAAAAAGCTTTCTGAGCGATCAGGCTTCAAAGGAGGATACTCAGCCTTGTGGATCCAGTCATTGATACCCTGTATCTTGCTATGCAAATGCTGCAAACCGGTTCCTTTAAAGTGCCCCTATTATGCTATTTTAAAGTTTCTTAATGTTGTTTTGGAGTCTCCTACAACAGGTTTACATGCATCAAAGGTCAAAAAACTGTTTAATTTCCTCATAATATACATTTGCTCATCACCACATTTTCAATGATTCTCAAACGACTCGTCAGATGAATCAGTCTCTCTAAATCCCTCATTTTCGCGAGCTACTCTGCTCTGTTTGGCCCCACAGCTCAGTCTGTTGGTTTACTGCGTACAGCGCGCGTGTCGAAAACAAAAACGCCCATTGCCATGTCAGCTCTGCGTGTCCTGAGGGTTCCTACACTGTAAACTAAAAACAGTAATGTTGATTTTACCATATCAATCCTAGCGTGAGTCTGATGATGAAACAATGGAAGAACTAGTTATTCAACCTGAACCTCCATCGCAAGGATGACGTTTCTCAGTGATACACTACTCAGTTTGAGGTATATTATGAGATGTTGCAACTGTAATTCCTCACCATCAGCATTAACAAGTGCATGTCCATCAACAAACTGATAATTTTACTTGTACTAATTTATTTACTGAGTATTTTTCTAATATATTGCGGTGAACACGTGGAAACTGTATCAATAACAATGCATGTATGCAATGTACATTAGCCGAGCTCTAGCATGAATGACTGATGTAACATAAACATTGGTAAAACAAATCTTGCTCCATGCTTAATCTTTCCTCAAAGTATTGAGAACGACAGACAATCTGCATTAATAGACAGAGTTTTAGGTAATAGTGGCCCACAACTGATTAGCAGAAGTATTTCAGTAAGACAGTAATAATGTGAGTTAACCAGTTAGCAGGAGACCAACACAATATAAAACTCAAAACAAAGTATTTTGAACACCATCTTTAAAGAGCAAGCGGTTTGTGAATCCTGCATTGAACTCTGAGATTTGAGAAAAAGTCATAAGTAAAATAAAGTAGGGGTGCACCGATCAGGATTTTTGGGGCCGATCACCGATCCCCGATTACTGAAAGCTGTATCACCCGATACCGATCACCGTTTACAGGGTCTGTTTGAAGCCTTCTATTTATCATGTAGCATTATTTATTAAACTATATTTAACATCAATATACATTAAGTATTACAATTAAGAGAAGATAAAGTATCATGAATTGACACCTGTGTATGTATTTGCAAGCAACATGTCCAGCATATTAACTTATGTTATTGGAAACAGCTTAGGGCTTGACAAATACAACTTTCCTGTAGAATATAAAATTAAAAAAGATAAAAGACAGAACATCTGAGTCTTTAAATTTAGCTTGACTACTTTAAATTAAAAACTGCAACAAAAAAGGCTATAGCCAAAATAATGTTTTGAGTCAGTCAGCCATCAGTTTTTCTAATACACTTAAAGGACCACAGGTTGCAAAGTGCACAGAAAAAAAAAAAAAGAAAAAAAACTTAAGCATCAATATTTTGGTAATTCTTTTTTTTTTCTTTCTTTTTTTTGCAAGAACCCTTGCAAAATTATTTTAAACAGATTAAGAAATCCACCACTACTGGTCACATCTATGGTTAGATTGATTTGTTTAGATCCAGTGAAGTCGTGTCCCACTACTGTTTCTAAGGATCGATATTGTCTGTCCCCCACCAATTTTTGTAACATTGAGGCACGCACGGATGTACCTAATACAAATAAATAAAACATCTCCAGTTAACTAGCAGAGCATTAATTTAGTTCGCTATTAAATAAGAAATCTAGCGCTAAAATGTGTTGTTGTTTTTTACTCAAGCTGAGCGCTCGTTGCCACGGCGATCAGTTGCATGGATACAGTTGTTCTCTGTGGCTCGCGCAATCTTCATTCAGACGCGTGCTTCAATCTATCGCCGTTGTGGAGACTTTCTATTAATTCCGGTGAAATCACAAAATAAAATGCACACAAACGTGTCCCTAATTGATATACTGTAACCACTGATGAACATATTCAGTTTTGATGAGAGAAAAAAAACTATACGAGTGCGGATTAGAACCCGTAACCTCTGACACGCTTGGCAAAAGATCTACTGCTAGACCATTTAAGAACTCAAACGTAGTTTGCGGATCGATGGATTTATTTACGGTTGAACAGAGAGGCTGCACAGTTTGACAAGCGGGCAGCGGTCAGGTACGCACATTGCAGATTGATTGCTAATGAATTGTCCTTTTCACACACCTTGTAGAATTGCCAGACCGGTGAAGCCATTTTTACCAGGGCATAAAAAATGTTCTCGCGAGTTTTGCGTCATCTGATCGGCTTTTCTTGATCGGCGGTCTCTATAAAGGCCTATAGAGACCGCCGATCACACATCCCAAAGCAATTATCGGCTGATTATGATCGGCGACCGATCAATCGGAGCACCCTTAAAATAAAGGGAACACAGCAAAAATTTAGGATTATACTGCTGTGGAATCGTGGTAGAAATTAATTTTAACCACTGATTCTTCACATGCTCGCCCTTGGGCAGTGTAAAGAAACTGGCTTTACCTTCACATTGTAGAGTACAGCGTCTTCTCGACATGATGATATCCAGCATCTACAGGAATCAGCTGCAGTGTTTGAGGTTCAAGTTTTCCCTCGTGTCTGCGTACGCAATATGCTAATGCTTCGTCTTGACATCACAACAAAGCGGCTTATGACTCGTTTGAAAAACAATTTATTTCATTGACTCAGAGTCGACTCTTACTTTTGAAAGACAATAACTTTATATATGGTGCACTTTCAGATTTAAAACTTTGCAGGATGTTTTCATTCACTTAGAGCTATGTTACACACTACATGAAAGGTCATTTTCAAAAATCCATAATAGGGGCCCTTTAAGTAATAAACAAGGGCTTATTGTCAAATACCATTGTTTCAACCAGGAGGAGGTGCATTATCAATATCATATTACAGGAAACTCCAGAAGCTTTTGGTGATTAGAATCACCGCAATGACGTGAGAGCTCGGCGAGAATCTGGTATCTCTGAATCTCGTAAACATTATTCTGAAGACAGAATCACTTACCAGCTGCAAATCACTTATGTAGTTTTCTAAGGGTGAAAGCATTATCAGTCCACAAAGACACATCTGTCGATAATAATTTGTTCATAGCTCCTCACCTAAAAGCTTGGAAATATTTAAACCTATTAAAACACTCCACAGATAACATGACCATGAACAGAGAATGGTCTTTTTCTTACACCTAAAGTTTGTGGTTTTCTTGTTTTCATTCATTTACACATTTTTCCACATTTAAATGGTAATGTCCTTGACTGATTTAATCTTACACCTACCATTGCATTTTAGATTTCAAACATATTGTTGCAGTCTTTCAAAGGTATGTTGGTGGACCACTGATGGAAAATGTCTTGGGTTACGACTGTAACCCTTGTTCCCTGAGAAGGAAACAAGACACTGCGTCAATGATGGCAACCGCCATGCTTGCAAGTGCCTGTCTGTGTGAATACAGCACAACTTAGACATGACCCGGGGCAGAGCCCAGGTCCAGGTTATAGAACCTCACGAATGGGAGCCAGCTGCATATCAAACATCCTGAAGAGACACACCCGAAAGTAACGCCTTAGAGGCCTCCGTACTCATAAGCAAGAGAAATAGCCTAGACTATCAACTTGCTAACTGTCTACTTGGATGCTGGAAGCCCTTTCTTAGACTATCCAAAGCAAACAAATAACCAATCGGTTTTCTTCCACAGGGCATCTCTGTGGACATAAGCATCCAGTGCTGTCATTGGACATACAAGGTTAAACTTTTCCTGGTCCTGATCTCTGAATGAAAGCGGGCAAAAGCTTGCAAGACCATAGGCCGCAGCATATTGGTCAGCACTTTAGGGACATAGTCCGTAATCATCCAGCCCCAGGGGGTCTCCATTCCCTGCCTCGACAGGATGTCTGCTCCTAAGTTTTGGTACCCTGGAATGAATCATGCGCTCGGTTTGAGGAGCTAGACGGCTGGGGCTGCTCACGCTCAGCAGCCCCAGAGACCTGAGTTTGGCTAAAAAAAAAGCTGCCGCTTAAAAGCTGCCGCCTGTTTCTTGGCTTTCTAAAACCTCTCAACGACCGTGTTCAGGGCATCGCCGAAGAGGCTAGTAGGCTCAAGCGGAGTGTTGAGCAGAAAGGCCTTGTCTTTCTCTTTCATGTCTGAGAGATTAATCCAGAGATGCCTCTTCGTGGCCACCAGGGCTGCCATAGACCGACCAATAGGTCTGGGCGTCTCCTTAGTTGCCCGGAGAGACAAATCTGTGGCCTGATGCAGTTCTCGAATAGCGTCGCACCCCAACCCCTTGCCTTCATCGAGGACTCATAGCTGGTCAGCCTGGTATGCCTGCAGAATGGACATTATGTGTAGAAACGCACCGGCCTGACCTGCTGTCATGTAAGCTCTACCCACCAGAGATGAAGTTGATTTTAATGGTTTAGCGGCATCGTAGGGCCTTCAGGAACGATGCTGAGCTAGGGGGCAGATAGCTTGTGAGCGTCTCTTCAACCCAGGGTATCACCCCATAGCCATTTTCTTTTAACCGCCTAATATCTGAATAGAAATTAGAACCTGAATAGAACCTGGGGGCTGAAAACAGGGCAGAATATGGCCTATTCCATGACCTCGCAATCTCTTTGGAAGTCGGAAAAGAAAGGAAGGCCCGTGGTGGAGGTAATGTTTTTGTTGACAAAGCACTCACCTTGTTTGCTTTTTGGACGAGCGCCTTGCTTCTCGGCCAGCCAGTCGATGCTTAATTTAGACATGGCACGAGTTATTACTTTCACCAGCTCCTCAAATGCAGGAGACAGAAGTGGCGAGTCTTCAAAATCCCCTGCCTCGGTGCTCAGTACATCTACCTCCTCAGAGCTAGACAGATGAAGCACCAGGGTCTCTTCCTGGGTGGAAGAAGCTGCAGAAGGTGGAGCCTGTCTCTAACTCCTCTGTAAGATCCATCTACGATGCGAGCCTGAACACCCTCCTCTAAGACTGACAGGCGGGAATGGAGCGTGCAAAGCAATAGTCTCTCCTAATGCTCACAGTCATCACCCTCAAGTGCTGACAGAGCATGCTCCTCTCTCAGACAAACAACACATAAGTCGTGTCTATCCCCACCCGTGATTAAACGAGGGCAGGGAGGAGCACTCAACTTAAATGTTTGTTTGCCCGCCATAATATCTTATTATGCTTGTGACTGACATTAGGGACACACAACAATAAATAAGACGAACAGTTGCACACAGAGGAGCTAATATCGATACACTCGTATGATTTCCCGGTCATGACGTAACCCACCTGTGATGTACCGTCTTGCCATTGGATTGATTTCATACACGTGCTTCAGACGGAATCACGCAAAAGCGCTCCCAAAGCTTCAATGACGCAGCGCGAGTTCCCTCGAAAGGGAACAGGCTTGGCGAACTTTGTTGCCAGATTGAATGTCTTTGTTCTTCAAGACCTCAAATTATGGTCTACTCAGTTACACATTACTCCATATTTGTGATCTCTTTAATGTCTCTCATACATTTACATTTACATCTTTACATCAAAGACTGGCGATTCAGAAGAATAGATTATGTTTGCAACTTTAGTTTTGCTGCAATATACTCTGCAAAAAAGTCTAAAGAAAAATAATTTGCTATTGGAACATAATATTTGTTGCAATTAAATAATTTGATGAACTTGGTTCTTTTGTAGTAAAATAATCTTGGATATTCTGATATTAAAATTGTCTGCTACATATTCTGAATATGACTATAATTTCCTAAGCATAAAAATGTGGAATACAAATGTTATAGTCTATTGGATATAAATTTGTCACATTATTGACTACCCCTGTATTTTGAGAAACTGCTGTCATCGTTGTGGGTTTCTTGCTGAATAATGGCCTCTGTGCAACGGCAAAATCCATTTGATGCTTCATACAAAATCATAGCACTAAAGCTATGAAATTTGTTGTTGTTTAGTAAAGTATTGCATTGCTAACAAATTTTGAGTTTCAGTGGATTTGGCTTTTATATATTTGCAGAAATTTAGCTTAATTTTTGAATTGTCAGATATGTGTAGGCTTAAAACTTTGCCGTTCTTCCTCTCTTTATGGGGACGTGCTGATCTTCGGTCTGTTTTGGATTAAGCCTTTGGTTTTTAAAACTTTAGTAGTTTACTAAATGGCAATGTGATTTTTCCAGAGCCTCCTCCTGCAAGGCTCTTTCTGGTGAAGACGTCATGAAATGCGGTTGCAGTCCTATTAGTGTTCCATAGGACCACTTATCATCACAGAGTTTATTGTGATTGGCTTTCCCACCTGTAAGCATGCCCACTATCATGACATAACCTTAACAGACTGCTATATCAAACTACAGCATTATATTCCATTTTCTTCATTTAGTCATTGATCCATATTTGTTTTTCTTTTTAGCCCATTTCTTGTAGAATTTCCAGTAATGCCAGAAAAATCCCATAGAAATCATTTGCACTAATAACCTTAAAAGAATAAAACATTCTGTGTTCTCAATTTCTTCTCTGGAGAGCTTCAAAAGAGATGAGGGTTTCAGGTATGACCACCAATGAGCATTAGACATGCAAAGCATCCATTCAGCTTAGTGTGTCTCTTTTAATGGGCTGTATCACAATGTTTATATATTTATTATTATTATTATTTTTTTTATGTATAATACTTGCAAAAAGGGTGTTTGTATGGGTTAATCTGGTCAATAGTAAGGCAAACCTATAATCCAGCTGGTCTTTTTGTGCTGGTGTTTTAAGGTTTGCATTTGCCTGAAAATATACTTTTGGTTTTATGATAGGTCTTTTTTTTACTGTGCCTTAAAGTTGCCTGGTCAAATAAGGAAACAATTACAAGATGTTGGCTAGGGAATTGCTTCAATTTGCCAAATAAATTTATCTTGATCCTCATAGTGGTAAAAACATTTGTGGAGCTTTGCCTATTCATTAATCAGAAACGTATGATCGCTGAAGTATTATGGGGTTTATAATAAAGCATTACTCTCAGATTTCTGCACAACCTGTAGACAATAAAACTCCATAAAAAGTGGTCTCATTGTTATTCAGGTAAATCTGGAATCTCTGAATCAATATGAAGTTCCAAATAAATAAATAAATGAAATATAACTGAATTACATTATTTAAATGACAAAACCTTATTCTTATTCTTAATTAATTGATTTTTCTCCCCCATGTGATATAAAGAAATGCAGTCTTTATCAAAAAGCTATCAAAACAGCTTATCAAAAAGTTGTCGGTCTCATGTGCATTGTAGATGCACAAAGCAAATATATTCATCCTCTCCTGTATTTTCCGCTCAGTTGTAGTTTCCACCCATACATTTGCATGCCGATGAGTAAAGTAGAGTATTTCAGCCATTTGAAGTTCACCGTCACTACTACTGATCAGTGGAGGTTCATGTGTGTGCTGTATCATAAAAGATAGAACTATTAGAACTGAATGACTGGAGTCTGAGCCTCAGGCAGACGTTCTTTCAAAATCCCTGTGCCTGTGAACCGTACCAGAAGACTTTGATTTCAAAAGACATTCATTACCATTGATGTGGCATGTTGTTGACATGATTCCTTTGCATTTTTCAATGAGCTTAAGAGTTGTTCATCTTTTGTTTTAATAGTTAAGCAATGAAATACACCTAAAGTTACTAGTTAATTTTTTATTCACAGTTACCCCAACGTGAGCAGTGCATAGGCTTTTCACATGTCTTTGAGTGTGTATTATGTTATAGTATGTAAAGTTGCTTGCAATAGCATACTAACACAATACTCTTATTATTTCTGAAGTATATAGCCTAGTATGTTTGCTATCCACGGTTTTTATTTAATGCACAAACAGCACACTGCAAAGTATAGGGCACAACAATAAGGTTTTTTTTTCCCCCAGCTGCCAGTAGTTCTGTTTTTTTAAAGGGTAAACTTTATTTTGATGGTCGTCTTTAGACATTCTGTTGACTATAAGTAAGCTTGCACCTACATGTCAACTAACTCTCAATAGAGTATTAGTAGACGAGACTGTCTACTAAATATCTGCTAACACTTTATTTTGATGGTCCCCCAAAATGCGTTATACTGAATATAAATAACTTTGCAAGTACATGTCAACTTATTCTACTTGCCCTAACCCTACCCCTAATAGTTAGTTGACATGTACAGTAGGTGCAATGTTACTTATATTCAACAGAATGTCTAAAGGGGACCATCAAAGTAAAGTGTAACCTTTTTAATTGCTCTGCATGTTTCACTGGCCCACCACAAACAAACAAATTACTTTTTTTTAGGGATGCACCGAAGTAAAAATTATGGGCTGAAACCAAAAAATTCTGGATGCACTTGTCTGAAAACAGAAACCAAAAATGCTTTTTAAAAATGATTTATTTATTCATTTTAAATTATTTTATTTTTGTATAAATGTATTAATACTTGACTTTTTAATGAAATGCAAAAAGTTTCTAATAATTAGGCCTAAATGTTAAATTACACTATGGTGTTCACTTTATAAATTAAATATAGATGAATCTTTGTTAAAGCTGTGTTTTGTTGTTTGATTAAAATAAATGACTTGGCAGCAGGTACAGTTTGCAGTCACTTTAAGACCGAATCCACAGATCCAATATAATGATACACAGCCGATTTCTTTCTCAACTTTTTATGTTCTCTTAAGACAAAACCGACTGTGTTTACAGGAATACTTTGCCACCTTGGAATAATAAGGTTCTATCTGCATTCTGAGCGGTTTTGAAATATTGAGCTTAAAAGTTTTTGCCTTCCATTCGACTTTGTAGATAGATCCTTTTTGTTTTTTAAATAAAAAGTCCCAAAATCTACACAGCTTTAAAAAAAAAAACATCACATAATGTAAATAAGTTGTGAATAACTCAATTTAGACAAAAATGTCAGATAAAACATTATAATTCAATGGTGACTTACCGAGACTGGTATTTTGACTTAATTTTGTGTGAATGTGTGTGTCCGTTCAAGCACACATAGATGCAAAAGAGGCATCAATTAGCTGTTCATGCGCTATGTGAAACATGCCTCTCTGTGTGCGCTCCCTTCGGGTGTGTGCAGCGTTGATGGTGAAACTTGGCAATTAATCCGCAAAACGCATGTGTGCCGAACCGTGAGGCCTGGTTAGTACGGATCACGAATCAACTATGATCTGGTTAAGCCCTAGTATAGAACGGAAATTGAGTGGAGCGTCACAGCGCGCAGTGACAAGAGCTAAATCCAGAGTCAAACTGGGGTTCTGAACACTGAAGCACGGGGCGCGAGGAATTTTTTTTGGCTCATATTTTCACCCGTTATGCTCATTTGGCGAAAATTTTGGTACATCACTTTTTCTTTACTAGGGTGTGTGTGTGTGTGTGTGTGTGTGTGTATGTATATATGTGTATTTTAATTTATATATATATATATATATATATATATATATATATATATATATATATATATATATATATATATATATATATATATATATAAATATATAGTAGTAGTGTAAATTGCATGAATTTTGGTAGTAGGGTACTTTTGTAATTAACAAATAGCTTATGTCAGCCTGGATAAAGCCACTGTCAGGATGCACCAAATCATACTTAAAACCTTTTAAAAGGCCTAAAATGGCAGATCTTCTCCTGTCTTTTTCATCTCAGAAAACCAGGACAGACCGTCA
This sequence comes from Gila orcuttii, assembly GCA_026230005.1. Lineage (NCBI taxonomy): Eukaryota > Metazoa > Chordata > Actinopteri > Cypriniformes > Leuciscidae > Gila > Gila orcuttii. The sequence goes on from JAPDVR010000001.1 coordinate 21,537,696, forward strand.
GGGACATGCATGTGCCAAGGATACCCAAGAGCTGCTCTTTCAGGGTTAGGGAGGGAGTCAGGCCTCCCTAAGTGAATTTGTGTTAGATGCTAACTGAATATAACAATATTTAAACTAAACAAATGCAGTAATAGGAAGATGCTGTTCCAGTACTGTTTACAGAAAAAGATGCTTATTTTTAAACTGTCAATTTATCAATTTCAATTGTGTACCCTGTATAAAAATGCAGCAAATTGAATTATATTTCATAAATAAACCAGCAGATATTTTTTTATGTCTTTTTGTAATCCAGTGTGAAACCTGATACCTGAAAGTTTTCCCTTCTGATTGTTTTGAGTGATTTTTCTGGAAAGAAATGTCTCAAAACAAACAAAATATTTGGCCCAAGCCAAGAGAGAAAAAAGGTGGAGGTTTCCTATTCTATTGTCACTTGCATTTGGCTTTCATTATGTTCCTGCCCCAGGCGCCTGCCGGCCTGTGAGGGAGCCAACAGTGATTTGGTTTATAGAGATCATATGGCAAGGAAACAGGGCTTGAAAGATGCAGCTCCAAGAACCAGATTTGATGAATTTCCTATGATTTGAGCCCGAGTTTATTCTTTCCTGTCGTGGAACAGACACCCTGTAGCACACGTGCCGGACCAGGGATGAGCAGCGGAGAGGGTCATTTAAGCTACAAAGTGGGCTCTGTTTTCACACATCTTGAATTGCATTTCCTATATCAGGATAAGATGTCCTGGTAAGTGATCCAGAATGTTGGCAGGAAACCACACAGAGTGAAGGTTGCCTTTGTCATTAACAATCAATGGGACCGCCATCAGCTGCTGCATGTGTGGAATTTATAATATCTTACGATTAGACTATTTTAGCATATAATTAAAAAAAAGTGAGGGTACAGTGCCCTAAATCAGGAAAAGTTAAGTTCTCCTTGTCCCTTCCTTGCAAAAAGACAATCACCTTATGCCCATCTGCCGGCTGTCGGCCTTCTGCTAGAACGAATGCCAGTCTTCATCAACACGACTGAAATGTCATCAAGTAGTTTAATGCTCCTTAATATCGCTGTATCGTTTACGTTCCCGAGCATGCTAGAAATGAGTCCCAGCTGGGGATTTTTGGAAACCCGGAGAGAGCAGAGGGTGGGGGGAATTGACAGGCTATTTAGACGTGCTACTTCACTTTGCATTAGAGTGTACAATATCAGGCACAGAGAGCCAAAGTAAGGCCAGATTTCAGGCAATGCTCATTGGGCCTGGAGCGATGGATCACTTACCTCAGGAAATCAAAGTCAATGGTAGAGGATCTGGCCTGGAGACGAGCCCAGAAGCACCGTGAAAAAGTGTGAAACCTGTAGAAAGAAAAGAGTGACTCATTGAGAAAATCCATTACCGCTCGAGGAGCCAATAAGCATAAAAAGAGCTGTCTTGTTAAATCCAGTGGTTGATAAAGCAAGGCTTTGACTTGAAGAATTGCCTCGGGGCACCGGTGATACAA